>JBCEWE010000502.1:477500-657500 GCA_039877035.1 Silurus lanzhouensis
TATACTTTCTTTCATGTTCACTATCATTTCAGACGAATGCTTGTCTTTCAAAAAATTACACTGATTCCTCAATTAAGCTCCATTTTTTGTGGAAACCCCACACATCAGTCAGTGTCAGGGTCTCAGGGGGGAGATGGATGAACACTGCTACTCATGTGTTAAATGACCTGGTGTTCTTTTTTCCTAACTGTTTTTTATTGGCACACCCCCCCCCCCCCCCCACACACACATATATATATATATATATATATATATATATATATATATATATATATATATATATATATATATATATATATATCACACAATGATAATGGCTCTAAATAGACACACACTGTAACCATTTTATCAATCATGTAAAAAAAACAAATGCATGCATTAATTTCATGCCAAAAGCAGTAGAAGTAAAGCAGATTACCGTTTACAGGTGTGTAGCACAGGCTCGCGCTCCAGCTCTGTAGTCTACAATAACCCCCCCCAAAAAAAACAAAACAGAGAGTGTGTAAAGGTATGTGTGAGGGAGAATGTGAGTGTGTGAGCGCGCGCCTGGGTGTGTTATAAGGTGTGTTTTCTTCTTTATGTTGAATTATCCTGGGGAACACCAAACACTGCTACAATCCTGTATAAATAAAGCTTCTTCTGGATTAACTCTCTCTCTCTCTCTCTTTCTCTCTCCAAGCGCGTGAATCGACTCAATTTATCCGTCCGCGCGCGCATACACACACACACACACACACACACACACGCGCGCGCACACTCACGCACGCACGCACGCACGCACGCACACACACAGGCGAGCGTGTATATGAGTCACCCCAAAGATTTCCAGTCGCCTGAACAAAATCCACTTTATGTTGCGTGGAGACTGTAAAATGGCAAAGGAGCTCCAGAGTCCCTGTTACAGCTTTCTAGAGCAGTTACTGCTCCTACTGAGAAGTTTCAGCCTCTTAAAGCATCCATCACTGAGAGAGGGAGGGAGAGAAGGAGTGAGAGAGAGAGAGAGAGAGAGAGAGAGAGAGAGAAAGGGATGAAGGGAGTTCCCTTCAACCTTCAAAAATTGTATCTGCCTATTTTTGTTCATACAAACAAACACACAAATCTCAGTGGTACAGAGTAGTAAAACATTAAAGCAGCCATTTGTCACTTTTAGAGCCCTCTTCTGGTCATATTGTGAACTACAAAGAAAAAAACAAAAAAAAGGACGAGTCTGAACTTGAGGTGTATCTGTGAACAATTTGAGATGTTTTTTGCTTGGTCAGATAAAATAATTCACTGAAGTATCAACTGAAGCTCTATATTTTACTACGTGATGATAAGACCTTTGATCGGACTACAACTACGCAGCCCTATACGCATCAAGCCGTCCTTTGTTCTGACAATTTTCATTTAGCTATTTTGTGGGATCAGACCAGAAGGATTAGCTTTTACCTCCCATGTACATCAACGAAACTCAGGTAACCATGAATGATTGTCATTGGACCATTTTTTTTTAGTTACTGCAGAATCCTAGACAAAACCTGCTGTTTTGCAGATGCTCTGACCACGTCTTCTAAGAATCACATTTGGGTCCCTGACAAAGTCCCTCAGATTCTTAAGCTTGCCCATTTTCCTGTTTCCAATACTTAAATAACTGACTGCTCTTTTGCTGCTTAATATATACCACCACTTAACAAGTGGTGTTGTAATGAGATAATCAATGTTGAAGTTACGATTTACTGGTTTTTATATTATGGTTGATTGGTGTTGTGTACCTTAGACAAGTGAACATGTGAAAGTGAAATATGATGTATTATTTGCCTCGTATTTCAATTTATTCTAATTCTACATCATAGATTAATCTTTCCTTAGAACCAAAGTTCCAATGGGGTCAATACCAGAGAATGTCAGAGAAACCTGGTGGTTATCCAAAGTACAGATCGACAGTTACTGTTAAATGGATTACGTGTGTCTCAATGAGGAAACAGGAGCATGCTCAATCAGCTCTCGAGATTGTCCGTGCTGTAGCCCCATAGCTATCCGCACTCTCCCTCCCGAGGATCACTCTTCGGGGAGAATGATCTTCCTCAAGGCTCAGGCCCCCTCTGGCTGAGGCGAAGTGGTGCCAAAGGTCATGGGGCTCACAGGCCGACCTAGCAGAAGGCATGGAGACTAGACGGATTAGTCCTCTCAAGCTTCTCCTGTTGAGAGGATCAAGTCCGAGGACTGGTTTTTCATGATAGATCTAAGGGACGCCTATTTCCACATAGCCATCCTTCCTCCTCACAGGAGGTTCCTGAGGTTTGTGTTAGGGGGCAAAGCTTACCAATATCGGGTCCTCCCGTTCGGCCTAGCACTCTCACCCTGCACCTTCACCAAGTGCATGAATGTGGCTCTAGCCCCGCTGCGGCTTCAGGGCATCCGCATTCTAAATTATATCGATGATTGATTGGTATTAACTCGATCAAAACTTCAGGCGGTCAGGCATCGAGATGTTGTTCTCGCCCACATGAAGGAATTGGGGTTAGGAATACATGCAAAGAAACGTGTGCTTTCTCAAATACAGAGAACCAACTTCTTCGGCGTAGTGTGGGACTCGACCGTGTTGTGGGCACAATTGTCTCCTGCCTGGATTGAAGTCATCCTCACTGCAGTCAAGAGAGTAAAAGCAGGCCAGTCACTTACTGTAAAGCAGTTCCAGAGGCTGCTCGGTCTCATGGCAGCATCATCCAGTTTGATCCCACTTCATGATCCTCTTCTTGATCCTCCATTTAAAACCCCTCCAGTGGTGGCTCAGAGACAGAGGGTTCTCCCAAAAGGGCAATCTGTTCCGTACTATCAAGGTCTCGCGGCGAGCCCTAACAGCCTTATAAGTATGGAAAGAACCTACTTTCCTGTCTTAAGGCCCCGTCCTGGGAGTTCCTTGTCATCGCGTAACGCTAACGACGGACGCATCCCTCACGGGGTGGGGAGCGGTTATGAGTGGCAGTTTACATCCCGGGCCGATTGAACTGGAGAGCAGACGCTCTTTCGAGGCAATGGCCGAGGCCCAGGGATTGAAGGCTTCACCCCGAGGTGGTGGAGCAGATATGGCAGAAATATTACAGAGCCCAGGTGGGGTGGATCTGTTTGCGACTTGGAAGACTTTGCACTGTTCCCTCTGGTTCTCTCTCTCTCACCCAGCCCTATTGGGGCTGGAGGCTATGGTGCAGATGTGGCCGAGGCTACGTCTGTATACCTTTCCCCCTATCGCGCTGCTCCCGGGAGTTCTGGAGAGAATCTGCCAGGAAGGAGCTTGTCTCACCTCGTTGGCCGGGCAGACTGTGGTTTACGGACATGCTGTCCCTCCTCGAGGGACCTCCTTGAGAAATTCCTTCCAGGAGGGATCTCCTCTCACAAGCAGGGGGAACCCTGATTCACCCCCGCCCAGAGTTATGGAAGCTGTGGCTGTGGCCCCTGTGGGGGGGAAGTTCCTAGCAGCTGGTCTTTCTACTGAGGTAGTAGAGACCATTCTCCAATTCAAAACTCCCTCCACGAGGAGGTTGTATGCCGCTAAATGGCATCTGTTCACCACGTGGTGTGAGCACCACCAGTTGGACCCAGTTAACTGCCCAGTTGGTTCAGTTCTGGAGTTCCTGCAGGAACAGTTTGCCACAGGATTGGCTCCGTCAACCCTGAAGGTTTACATGTCCGCTATCACGGCTTTTTGTATCCCGCTAGCAGGGCAGTTGCTGGGGAAACACCCCCTTGTGACACGTTTCCTACGTTTAGACACACTAGGCAGCAACTGGTCAATATGGCGTGATTGGACCCTCGTTCCCAAAGCGTTTTCGACGCAGCTCGAATTCCTAAAAGGGAACGTCACTAGGTTACATATGTAACCCTAGTTCCCTGAGGCAACGAGAGCTGCATCAATGGGCCGCACTCCCTGCATCCCTGCAGCACTTAGCTTTTTTTTTTTAAGAAGCTGATGTCACTGCCATCGCACTCCCATTTTGTAGCTTTTGAGCAACATTTCTTATTTCATTCTAATAAAGCTTGCACAAAGGAAAATGAGATTAAAGCTAGCAAGTGGCACTGTTCTCTTGCAAAGATGCTAATTCAACAGATAAAGGTGATAGCTATGGTGGACAACTGGATCTTGGTTATGTATTGAAAATACTGTATTGTTTGTCTTTTTGGGATTTGATTAAAAGGTCCTAAGGTTAATAATGTACAGTATTCAGGTGATCACTGGCCACCCGCAATTATGGAATACTTCGGCTGTGTCTACAATTACCAAAGTAAACAGTATGTCACTAGAAAATTACTATTTAGGCATGATACCTAGTGTGGATTATGGTACACAACTTGGAAATATATGTGAATAAGTATTGATTAGCACCAGTAATGAGCTGTCAGGACCAGAAAGACTGAATCACTGACTTACATTTTTATATATTTTATCCAGGAATATACATTACATTATTCCCAAGAGTCTATTCTCTTAATTTAATAGCATTTCTTATAGCATGTCTGTATTCAATGAAGGTTTGATATAATCAGATTTCAGCCACCATATCACGTGTTGCCCGGGCGGACAGTCAGAGGGCGCACTAGTCAGAGCTCGCAACCCGCATCTGTAGCAAACTGCACAAGCTTAAATATATTAATGTGGATTTAATAAGTCAAGTCAAGTTATTAAGTCAAGTCAAGTCAAGTTATTTCTATAGCTTTTTTCACAACAGACATTGTCTCAAAGCAGCTATACAGGATTTAACAGTTAAGGTGAACGATGTGTATTTATCCCTGATGAGCAGCCATGGTGACTGTGGCAAGGAAAAACTCCCTTAAATGTTATGAGGAAGAAACCTTGAGAGGAACCAGATTCAAAAGGGGAACCCATCCTCATTTGGGTGATATCAAGAGTGTGATTATAAATCCTTAAACAATACAGAACACTGGAGACCAGTAAACATGAGCCACAGATTGTAAGATTATGAGTAATGATCTTTCTACAGTCTTGTACAGTTATTTGAGGTTATGGAACAAGGGGCTACTGAGCAACTCATAAAATATAACAATAAAAACATTTGCGATCATCACAGATCCAACACTAGCTTCTCCATGCTAGAACTTTTAAACACTCAAAGAGGTCCAATGTCCAAACTTCAAATAAAGTGGGATTCAAATGGTGCTTTTTTTAAAGGTCCATAATCTTCATGTGTAACTGGTTCCCATTCCACAATGACTGACAGGAGAGAAGAATTTGCTTTGATTTGATTTAATTGCAGATACACTTACAAGGACATTTACAAGATGAACTTTTCAAGAAAAGCTAGACATTGTGAGGTCGACCAAAATAGTTCAAAAGTTCAAATGCTTTTTATGAACCTTTTAAACTTTTGTGTTTACGTTCCTGATGAAATTTGCAAAAAAACCCCCACATTTTAAATCCCCGGGAAAAGCGTAATGCACTGAAAAAATGCACGGAAGCCCTGAGGTCATTTGATGAGGTGAATATCGATGCTTCTGTTAGAGATGATGTATGTGGGAGGTGCAGTTGTGGCTACAGTGAAAGGAGATGTGTTGAATTGTGTTAATTGTTTTTTTTTTTTGCTCTAGTAATGACATTTATTCTCACTGTATGAGATTCCTGTGTGTGATTCGGTGCTCAGTTATACTGTGTTTCTCTCTAATATTGATAGTTTGTATAGCCAGGGTGTCATAATGATGGTATATATGGTATATATATAAATTTATTTGTACTCAAACAGCTAAGAGAAATGTTAAAATAGAAAGGATATAATGTAATAAAGTCATTCTGAAATCGAAAGGAGCAGCACTGGACATGCATTAATCTCACATGTGCAGCAAAATCCAGTAAAAAAAAAAAAAAAGGAAGAGCTGCAACTGGTTTGGAAAGATGCTGAGAAGATGCTCTTCATCGCTGGCTATCCTCCTCTGTGTCAGATGATGAGCAGATGTTCTCTCCATCAGAATCAGTACCTGTGTCTGTATCATCATCATTATCTTCACTTCCACTGCTGCTTTCTTCATCATCATCATCATCATCATCATCAGACGTGTTTTCATCACTGCTGAGGCCTTCCTGTGCTTCTTCTGAAAGTGATGGTGCACACACCCACCCACCCACACACACACACACACACACACACACACACACACACACACACACACACACACACACACACACACACACACACACACACACACACACACACACAGCTGATGTTCCTGTTTATCAAAAGCTTTTCTTAGAATGTCTTTGGATGCATTAAATAGTATAACATTATTCCTTCACTGGAACTTGGAAACCAAAACCTGTTCCAGCAAAGCCAGCACCATGATGATATGCTTTACTTGGGTTGCAGTAGAAGATCTTCAGTGGCCTGCTATAGAACTCTGACCTCAACTTAATGGAAGGCTGAAGGCATGACTATACTAACACCCTTGTAGCTGAATGATCACAAATCACCACTTCAAAATCTAGTGGAACTTGATGTGGCATCTTAACATCTTTAATGGAGGTTATTATAACAGCAACTGGGGACTGATTGTGGAATGGCATGCTCAAAAAGATATATATACACCAATCTTATGGTCAGGTGTCCACAAACATTTGTCTATATAGTGTGTACATACATATGTACAGGTCTATATACAGAGTACCAGTTAGGACACACCTTTTCCTTCAGTGTTTATCTTTTTATTATTTTCAACACTGCACATTAATAATGAAAACATCCAAAACTATGAAAGAACACGTATGGAATTATGTAGTTAACTAAAAATGTGTTAAACATCCAAGAATATATTTCATATTTTAATAATTGAACTAATATAACTTAGTAATTTACTATGTTGTTGTTTTAGGGACTATGAACAGAATCTGATCTATAATGCTATCCTTACCTGGATAAATTTAGAGGCTACAAAATGAAGAGGTTGAAGCCGACAGAAATACATAAATATCATTGGCTCACCTATCAGTAGTCTCTCTTCAATTAGAGGGAGAAAGCTTTTGGCCTCGGGGTTGTCTGGTTCATAAATAAGAACTAAAAGACAATAAAAAGGAAACAAAACAAAAAGAATGCAGAAATGTGTGTGAGATTACTTTGGTCAAAGGAAACATAAAAGAATGCAATAAAACAGAGTTACTGTTTGATCAATGTGCACATTTACTGCCTAAAATCATTTTTTATTAACTAAAATAATCAAACCTGAACAAGCAAAAAAATTACTTAGTCACAGTGAGGAGGTGTGGTGTCTGTACTTGACATGAAAAATGCTACAGCTTCTTCACTGAGAATGACAAACACTGAGGCCACACCTCCATCACTGAGGCCACACCTCTTTTACTGAGAATACCAAAAAGGCCACAGCTCCATCATTGTGGCTACACCTCCTTCACTGAGAATGAAAAACACAAAGGTCACACCACCTTCACTGAAAATGACACAGAGGCCACACCTTCACTGAGAATAACAAACACCGAGGCCACACCTCCTTCACTGTGTACACACTTTCTTTACTGAAAATGACAAACACAGGGGACACACCTTATTCACTGAGACTTACACAGGAGCCACGCCTCCTTCGCAGGGGCCACACTTCACTGAGAATGACAAACACTGAGGCCACACCTCCTTTACTGAGAATGACACAGAGGCCACACTTCACTGAGAATGACAAACACTGAGGCCACACCTCCTTCAATAAAAATAACACAGAGGCCACATCGCCTTCACTAAAGCCACACCTCCTTCATTAAGAATGACCCAGAGGCAACACCTCCTTCACTGTGTACATACTTTCCTCACTGAGAATGACACAAAGGTCACACTTTACTGAGAATGACCAACACTGAGGCCACACCTCCTTTCCTAAGGCCACATCTTCTTCACTGAGACCACATACTTTCACTGAGACCACACTTCCTTTACTATGAATGACCAACACTGAAGCCACACCTCTTTCACTTAGAATTACATTGAGGCCACACCTCCTACACTAAAGCCACAGATCCGTCACAAAGAACCACACCGAGGCAACAACCACTTGACAGGAAATAACAAACTGAAGCCAAACTTCCTTCACAATGACTGGAAAATATAGAGGCCACACTTTCTTTCTTGTAAAATATATACCAGACACAGCTCCTTCACTGGGAATTACAAACACACAAAGTCCAGACCTTCTTTACTGGGAATACCAAACACCAAGGCCACACCTCATTCACTGTAACTGTTATAGAGGGAACACCTCCTTTACTGTGACTGACACAGAGGCCACACCTACTTCACTAGGAATAATAAATACAGAGGCCACATCCCCTTCATCATAACTGACATTAACAAAACAAACAATCTCGGATAATCTCATGTAATAAACATGCAGTCACACTCACTCATTTGGCAGAGTTTCTGGGCGAGTGTGTACTTCTTTTCCATTACTGCCTTTAGGAACTAAAAGTGAACATACACACAAAACACACAACACACACTTCAGTCATCAGCTTCTTACAATGGGTAAAGCTAATGTAGGCAGCAAGTATATATACACGTGTCTGACCTCTGCAAGCAGCTCGATGGGAGCGTGGAAATCAGCAGTTTCCTCTTCTTCATACTCTTCTTCATCATTGCTCCTTGCCTCGTTTTGGCTTTGGCCAGTTCCACACTTTGGTACTGGCACGTTTTGGGGCACCTGGACTACAAGTTCATGCACACACTCTGAACTTCCAGTTTTCTCTTCTGCAAAAACGAGATGAATAGTTACTTACTATAGAAACCAACACAATTGCATTAAGATGAAGGAGGACCAGGAGATGACAGATCTGCTGTTACAGAAAATCAAGCAACCAAATAAAAATTGAGAGCTGAAAAGTGTTTTTAGTAAAAATGTGTTCTTTGTGTACCTAAATGCTCACCTTCTAGGTATGACAGAGTAAAATGGGTTTAAATACCTGTACCACCAGGAGCAGAGTGTTTTGGTAATCTTTTTTGTCTGTGCATCATCATGTCTGCTGGTGCTGGAGCCTGTAAACCAGCCTGCTTCTCCCTCCTGGTATAGAAGATTGTAAAAAAGGAAATGGAGTTAAGAATGAGTGCCGTCGGCAGCCACGCTACATAAAACACTGCACATACATGAGAAGAGACATTAACGCATCGTGCTATTTCTCCTCCGTGCGAGACACAACAAACCGAATACAGCCAGGCACAAAAAACTGAGCTTTATGGAATATATAATTAGATTTAATTAGGTGATGGGCATCATAGTCTCAGATATGCTATACAATATAATACAAGCCCCAATTCCAAAAAAGTTGTGACACTGTGTAAAATTTAAAATAAAAACAGATTGCAATGATTTGCAAATCTCATAAAGCCTTATTCAATTCACAATTTAACAAACCAAAAAACATACTGAGAATATATCTACAATTTTAAAGAAAAACTTAAGTCATTTGGAATTTGATTTGTTTTAAAAAAGTAAGAACAGGCCCATGTTTACCACTGTGTAGCATCACATCTTCTTTCTGTATACATCTTGGAACTGAGGAGACCAGTTGCTTAAGTTTTGGTTGAGGAACACTGTCCCATATATCTCTGATACAGGATTCTAGTTGCTAAACAGTCCTGGGTCTTCTTTGTTGTATTTTTCGTTTTATAATGTGCCAAATGGTGCAAGGTCTAAACTGCAGGCAGGCCAGTTCAGCCCCCGGATTCTTCTACTATGACGTCATGTGAGTTAGCATTGTCTTGCTTAAATATGCAGGGCCTTCCCTAAAAAAAGACAAGTTCTGGATGGCATCATTTGTTGCTCTTAAGCCAGTATATACCATTCAGCATTGATCGAGCCTTTCCAAATGTGCAAGCGACCCATTTCACAGGCACCATACACCTCATGCAGATTATGGACCTTTGAAGAAGTAGATGCCGAACTCGCAAACATCCTGAACCATCTAGAGATGCACCAGTTCCAATTGGATCCCACTACATGTGTGGAGTTTTGACATTGGACCTCCTGTGCACACCATTTACCTTGACTGTTGGTTTCTGTAAAGCTGCTTTGAGAAAATGTCTGTTGTGAAAAGCGCTATAGAAATAAACTTGACTTGACTTGACTTGACATACCATCAGAGATGAGATGCGACTTTTTTAACTAAGTGCTGATAACAAGCCAGATAGTCCTTTTCTTCTTGAGTCCGGAGGACGGGGTGTCCATGTTTTCCAAAAAGAAATACAAATTTTGATTCGTCTGACCACAGAACAGTTATCCACTTTGCCTCAGTACAATTTAAATGAGCTTTGGCCCTGAGTCAATATTGGAATTTCTAGATCATGTTCACGCATGCCTTCCTCTTTGCATGATTAAGATTAAAACTGCGTTTATGGATTGTCTCTATTCTGGAGGTGTTAATGAGCCCATGCAGTGATTTCCATTACAGAATCATGACTGTTTTAAATGTAGAGCCATCTGAGGGCCTGAAGATCATTGGCATCCAATATTGATTTTTGCTCTTGGACAGAGATTCCTTCAGCTTCTTTGAAACTTTTGATGATATTATGTACTGGAAATGATGATATATTTACCTGTTTATGTAGATGAATATTATTCTGAAATTGTAGACAATTTATACAATTTGTAGATATTTCACAGATTGGTGAAGTTCTGCCCATCTTTACTTCTGACAGACTCTGCCGCTCTAAGATACACTATTTATACACAACCATCCTTTTTAATTACTACTTCCAGACATTTTTTGACGTGTTGCAGCCATTAAATTCAAAATGGCCTTATTTTTACATTTCCTCAGTTTAAACATCTAACTTGTTTACTATGTTTTATTGTTTATGAGATTTACAAACCATTTCGTTTTATACAGTGTTCCATTTCGGTTGTATAAATTCAGTACTTATTATATATTATACTGCAAAGAAATAATATTACTGATAGTACTTATATAATAAATAATAGCTGTTAATATTATACACCTTTTTATTTTACAAAAACAACAGTCATGCTTAAAATCATTTCTATGGCATTCAACATACCTTGATATCGTATGGTTGATGTTGGTCTTTTTAAAGCTGCTCTCCAGCTCTGGGACAAGTTCTGGATCCAGCGTGACCCTAAATTGAATATATGTATATAAAGTTACAGAAAATAAAAACATCCTTATTTTATTGATAAATCTGTTCAGCAGATGTAACCAATTCCAGTCGGAGTGTGGAAAAACATGGTGGAAAACACAATCTGTCTGGCTTTTAGTAAGTGTTTGTTGATTAAAGACAGAATAAATGATGTTTAGTCTGTTTGTCATCTTATGGGAGTGACGAGGGGTTGAGACAGACGCAAAAATCCAAACTGTGATCCAAAGTTGTTAAACAGAAACCAGCCCCTGGTCAGGGGGGCGACAACCAACCAACAGAAAAACAGGGAAATACACTGAACATTAGTTTGCAAATGGAAAGTGGGGTATAAATACACAAAGCAGTCAATGATTAGATTCAAAACAAGCGACTGCAATAAGTCACATGACGAAAACAACCACTAGCAAGACAAGGGGAGAAGACAGGACATGAATTACAATAAAAAAACAAACACTACATGAACATGAAAACTCAGAAGTGCACCGTAGTCCTGCTATCAGATACTGTATATTCCATCTAAACCTTTGGAATGATCATTATGTTTTATTTTATAAAGCTAACTAGCTAAACTATTCATAAACAGTCCACATGTACACATTTAAGTACTAATATTTAAACCTAATTGGGATATTGGATAAATTGATAACAATCCAGTATTAATCTACAAAATAAGGTTCTTGGGTATTTTTCCTCATGAACAAGTTTTATTTATTTATTTCTAAATAAAAATTCTGTTCTTGTTGTTTATGAGTCACAAAGCAAAAATAGATGATTGTAATCATTTTTATTTTAAAACCTTAATACCAGGTGCGGACCAGTCAACATGATGAGAATGGGCTCCTCAAAGACATGGAAAAACATGGGTCCCTTAGCTGCCGATGTTGGGCCCTTGACTAAGGCCCTCAACCCTCTGTGCTCTATAAGGGCTGAGCCTATGCTCTGATCCAGTTTCCTAAAAAAAGCTTGAATATGTGAGGAAAGAATTTCACTGTGCTGTATTGTACACGTGACAAATATAACCCTCTTTTTTTCCATGGTCCTTTTGAGGTTTCCTCCTCACATGATCTCAGAAAGTGATCTCAGAAAGACACAATCATGACGTCCTAACTGGTAACGACAACAAAATTTCCTTTGTGTAATTGGGGGAGTGGTAGCTCAGTGGTTAAGGTTAAGGTGCTGGGTTACTGATCGGAAGATCAGTCGTTCAAGCCCTGGTATCGCCAAGCTGCCACTCTTGGGCCCTTTAAGCAAGACCCTTAACCCTCTGTGCTACAGGGTCGCCGTATCATGTCTGACCCCAGCTTCTGAGCAAGCTGGGATATGCAAAGAAAACATTTTACTGTGCTGTAATGTATATGTGACAAATAAAGGCTATTCTATTCTACTTACACTATCACCTTTCTTATAAAAAGTTTTACAGTGAATTGCACAACACTCCAGTGCTCCAATATAACTGATGGCAAGGGGTTCGGAACAATATCGCACTGGTTCCAAACAACTGCCAACGTCCCAGGGTTCTCCTGCGCCATACTGTATTGTGAGAACCCACATTGGTGAATTTTACATCATTGTTTTCCCCCTTTGTCTTTATTATCTTTTTCCCCTATATTTCCTATTTTATCTATTAATGAGCAACCAGTCATTTTCTTACTAATGATTTGTTGTTAAGACCATTAAAACTGTTATATTCTGCCTCTTGGGGCAGTTTTATTTTTGCCCAGGATATAGTGTAAGTCTCAGGGTGTCCTAATAAAAAAAAAAAGAAAAAAGACATAGTAGGTTTTTGTTCATGTTGTTTATAAATCACAAAACAAAAATAAGAGGTTGTAGGATAAATCTGTATTTTAAAAACTCAGTCAATGGAGTTAAGGAAAAAAACAATTTCATTGTTCCATGGGAACAGTTCTATTCAGTGTAGAAATTGTAATCAATAATTGTAATCAGCGTGAACCCACATTGCTAAATTTTACATCATTATTTACCTTTTGTGTACAAGACTTTTTCTATATTTCCCTATTATGTCTATTTCATTAAATAAGCATTAGGTCATTTTCTGACCAATGATTTTTTGTTAAGACCATTAAAACATGTAATACACTGCCCAGTTTTTTTTTTGCCCAGAAGTGTAGTTTAAAGTCTCAGAGTGTCCTAAACCACAGGAAAGCCTACAAGACATCACTTGTACTACTGTAGGTACATTCTCAGATAGATATTTACTAAAAGATTTTGGGTACGATTAGACTTCCATAGGATAACTGAGATTTGCAGCTCCAGTGCAAAACAAAAAACTGTTAAAACAATCCAAAAAAAAAAGCTGTTTCTTCCGTTTCTTTAAAAAAAAAAAAAAAAAAAAAAAAAAGAGAAACCCTTTAAAATCAATAAAAAATATCCAATAACATATCTCACCTGTCCACATTTCCTGTGTCACGTCTTCTCTCAGTGATCTCTGATGGCTGTTGTCCCTGTGACCGTGTGCTCCGTTTGGGTTTCTGAGCCCTTAATGGGGTACGTATCAAAAAAACCATGAAAATCATGAAAAACCAAAACATAATACACCATAAATCTGAGGCAACGACCGATTGTAAAAAAAAAAGAAATAGAATGTGCAAGTTGAACACTATTATTAATGAGTATTTAAATCATTCTTAAAAGAGAAATAAAAAATCTTATTATTTATAATCATGTGGACCTTTTTTTAAAAACCCAGAATGAAACAAAGAGGAGGAAAAAAAATTTGGGGGCATAAAAAAAGGGGCATACAGAAAAAACTAAAAAGGGCAATAAACCAATCAAGATATTTCTAGACAACTAACACACAAACAGACCTCCGTATTTCAAAACACAGACTCTTTAGACGATTAAATAATTTTATATAGAAAAATAATAGTCACAGGCCTATATTAATATACTTGGTTATTAGTGATGGATGGCTGGATGGATCATTGGATGGATGGATGGATGGATGGATGGATGGATAGATGATTGGATAGATGGATGGATGGATGGATGGATGGATGGATGGATAGATGGTTTTAATCATCCCAGAGTCCCAATTCACAAATTTACAGTAAAAAAGTCAAGTACAAATACATTATAAATGAAATATATCATGAAAAAAAAAATATGGCTATATTATATAGATAAAAGTATTGGGACACCTGAATTTTTCATATGCTTCAAACCTCGAGGCACACAATTGTATTGTAGGACGTTTTTGTATATGGTAGAATGACATTTTGCCTTCACTTGAACTAGAACATCTAAACCTCTAATATGTAGACTGGAACTCCTTTTCTATTTCATAAGTGATAACAGAAACTCCTTTCACATATGATTCGCATCAAATGCAAATATAAATGGATAAAAACAGAACGTGATGACTTTTACGAGATAGAAAATGGTATTCGGATTTTTTTCTTTGTGTGTATGGGGAATATCACGTGTCATGACGTGGAATAGGAAATCAATCTACAATAGTAGCTCTGCTTCATCACACCATCCTTTCCTGGGTAATTTCCGATCTGAGAGCCATTTGGTGATGAACACGACTCAAATACATGCAATCAGTATAAATATTGAGCACTGTTCGGGACTTTTCCCTCAGGATCGTCTGTATTGTTTACAACATTAATTCAACCAAGAAAATATGAAGACATGAGAGTTTATACATTTAATTTTATAAATAAATGCTGGAAAAACAATGGCCTGGAGTGTGTGTGTGTCAGCAATAAACACACTTAGAGAAATTGTATATATAAGATTATGGGTGAAACCTACTGTGTTTTGGTTGGGACTGAATTATTTGCTGGTGCATCTGTCGAAAAGGGAGAATGTACATAAGAGAACAGGAAATGACACAAGTATCCATAAACATTATTACTATTATATATTAGTTGTTCTGTTATACTGATTTTGACACACATATATTTATATACACATATATTTATATACCAACAGTATATAAATATACACATATATTTATATACACATATATTTATATACCAACAGTATATAAATATACACATATATTTATATACACATATATTTATATACCAACAGCTCTGTGGTATGAATTGTGTATGAATTCATACCACAGAGCTGTTGGTTTCTCTGCTGATTGGTCAGAAGGTGTTGATTAATTGCACCTTGGACAGAAGTGCAGCTCCAGATCATTGGTTTTGTAGGGTTGAAACGATTTCTCGAGTAATTCGAATACAAAAATGCATCGAGGCAAATTATTTGCTTTGATGCTTCCTTTAGTCCATTTAACTACACACACAGCACTGTGTTTCCCCACGGACCACTTTTACTGACGCACCGCCCACTAATCACTGGAGCGCTCTGGACAGGTAAACACTATGGAAGCCCGTTTCCAGCACATTAAAAAAAAACTTTTTTTCCTCACACTAAAATTTTTTCTAACAATTCCGACTTAATTTCTCGCAATTGAAAGATTTTTCTTTCAATTCTGACTTTTTTCCTCGCAATTGAACTTTATTTCCCGCAATTCCAAATTTTTTTTGCCAATCGGGATTTTATTGATGTATATATTTGTATTTGCATTTTGGTGTAATATGCCAATTGAATGCATTAAATGGGTTTAGTTTTCACACTTGTATGTAGTTTCAGCAATAAAATTTTAAATTTTTCTCAAAAGAAAATATGTCCAAATTGGACTCATCTGTCCACAGAACTTTCTTACAGTCATTCGATGTCCAATTTTTGTCCGCTTTTGCTTTTTGGTCGAGTTTGTTGCATAGAAACGGAAAGAACAGGCTCTGTAAGAGGAATAAGTTCAGCACATTCTGTTACAGGAGAAATGTAACTTCGGTGTGGTAACTGTGCCTCTGCTTCAACACACCACTCAGTAATTGATTATTTCCTTTAACAGCATGGCTCCAAACATTTACTCCTTACTTGTAATAGATTTATAAAGAAAGGTGAAAACTGTATATCTACCACTGCAGCTGAGGAGTCCTGGTTTTTCAGCTTCTGCATCCTGTAAACATAAAAACATGAAGGAGTGAAAGTAAAGCTTGGAAACTTGAACTGCAACTTGTGTGCTCTCAGAAAATTACCCAAAATGTGTGTATTCGATTGATTAGCTTTAATTTAAGCGTTAAAAGATCTCCTATGTATTTATTTTATTTCTTTTTTAAATACATGATTTGTAATTACTGTCTTCTCACCACTATAGAAATAAAAAAATACCTAGACCAGTCCACATGCACACAAAGCTACCAAAGTATTTCCAAATCCTTTATTAGTGTAATCACGTTCTTGGCTTTGGGAAAACGCACACATGGAGTCATGATACACTGTGGATTTGGCTACGTATAAGGAACAGATGTTATGTAAAGTCAGGAGGTGGAGTTAAGGCACAGATCTTACGTTCTTCTCGTCATTATTTCGCTGTGTGGTACCAAAGAAAAGGAAATGCATCGCTAACACACTGGTTCATCATATAATACCACGCACACACGCACGCACACACACACACACACACACACACACACACACACACACACACACACACACACACACACACACACACACACAAGCACTTTATCTCAGCCAGCCAGAACACTTAATTCATGTTTCAGAGACAGGAGAGGAAACAGTAGAACTCAGAAGAAACCCACACAGTGTGTGTGTGTGTGTGTGTGTGTGTGTGTGTGTGTGTGTGTGTGTACATTGTCTTTCTTACCTTTGATGGGACTTTCGAGGACGTCCCGACACACTGCAGACTACAGATATAAAACAACTTAATAAACAATGTCTGATTTGTTTATAGACATATAGATTCTAGACTGACAGACAAACAGAGAGGTAATAGTCCAAATAGACAGACAGACAGACAGACAGACAGACAGACAGATAGATAGATAGATAGATAGATAGATAGATAGATACATACATACATAGATACATAGATACATACATAGATAAATACATACATAGATACATAGATACATACATAGATAAATACATACATAGACAGATTGATAGACAGATAGACCTCTACACTGACTGACAGACAGACACATGGGTAATAGTCCAAATGACAGACAGACAGACAGACAGACAGACAGACAGATAGATAGATAGATAGATAGATAGATAGATAGATAGTCCAATATACAGACAAACCAAATGAGTGACAGATAGATATACTGTATAATAAGACAGACGGACGGACGGACGGACGGACAGATAGATACATACATACATACATACATACATAGATACAGACAGACAGACAGACAGACAGACAGACAGACAGACAGATAGATTTTATAGAAAATAGAGTTGTTAATACAGCACACGTGAATGAAAAAAGAATGCAGATTCCAGGTAAAGAACTGCAGGTAATTCCGGGGAAAAGGTGGTAAATGGTGGTAAATTGTGGTTTGTTCAGCAGTAACACGCTGTCTAGCTTTTTCTACACAAACCCACCTGCTCATGACCGGCGGCTCTCACAGGGGGTTCAGCTCCCGGAAGAGTCCTTACCTTCTCTCTCTCTGTTCTGCTGGTTACGAGTTCACTGAGTAATTGTTTTTCTGTAATAAACTAAGTTATGAATTATAATTATCCAGCGCGGGTCTGACCTCTAAAACAATGTGAACGAACTAGTACACGCCAACAAGCGTGCCGTTTCCACAGCAACGGGCTCCCGAAATACTCCGGGTGAAACACGAACCAATCCGGAACTATTTATGTAATTATATTGTACGTACACTATTCACTGTAGAGACAAATATTTTATTAATTTTTTTTACTGTATTATAATGTATATAGGTTTATGTAGAGAAGACTGGAAACGAATTATATAATTTCTGAAACAAACGGCCTGACCTAAATGATAACGGCATAAATAATAATAATAATAATAATAATAATAATAATAATAATAATAATAAAAATAATAATAATAATAGTAATAATAATAATAAGTATTATTATAATTATTATTACTATTATTATTATTATTATTATTATTGTTATTATTGTTATTATTATTTTTATATGCCCAATCATATATTTATATAGCATCGAACATTGAAGGCCTTTTCCAGAAAAAATGTAGCATATAAAAAATATATATTATTTAGTATTCATTCTGTAAATGTTGTTTAAAACTTAAAATAGAGATAAAAATATACCTCAAAGCAACACATACAGTTTAGAGCCTAAACACTGAAATCACAAAATCAGAATCACTGACTTACGTTTGATTATTTTTTTTTCCTATGAATATGTATTAAATTATACCCAATAGTCTATTCTCTTCATTTCATAGGTTTTGAAGGGAAAATTTAAGATAAATTTCTATCCAATCAGATTTGATTAATGCTTTGATTGGACAGTCAGAAAGTGCACTAGTCAGAACTCGCAATCCGCATCTGTGGCAACCTGCACAACCTCAAATATATTCATGTGGATTTAAGCTGGGTTTTTTTTTTTCATTCCACAAAAAAATTCATATTAAACCCATTTTATGAGGTTAATATTGCTGCTTCTGTTAGAGATGAAGTATGTGGGCAGTGCAGTTGTGGCTACAGTGAAAGGAGAAGCGTTAAATTGTGGTCTTTGGCATCATTGCTGTAGTGATGACATTCATTCTCGCTGTATGAGTTGCCTGTGTGTATAACTTTGTTAAACTGCATTTCTCTATAATATTGATGTTTTTTACAACCATATTAGACAGTGAATTGATTCAAGTAGGACACCCCTGAAGGCCTAGGTGGGAAATGTACGGCCCACCACTGAGAGCGAGTCAATATGGAAGAAAAAATTAAAAATAAAAACAAATGTAATGCAGTAAACATTCAATACAATTTAATTACATTTTATTTGTACAGTCCTTTTAACAGTGGACATTGTCTCAAAGCAGATTTAATTCAATATAATTAAATTATAATTAAATAAATAAATTACAAATATGATTTTTTAAATTTATGAATCAGTCTCTATAAGGTTATCCCTTGTAAGTTTATTACAAATAAGTGAACCAGTGGTGACTATAGCAAAAAAAAAAAAAAAAAAACCTTCCCGAGATGGTATAGGGAAGAAACCTTGAGAGGAACCAGACTCAAAAAATCTTTATCTTGGCGACACCAAATGTCCATTCATTACAGTTCCATCATCGTTAAGGGGATCACCTTTTCACTGCTGGATACTTGAATGGAAAACCTGTTCACATATTCATGCTGTATCTAACGTGAAAACGTAAAATTGTTACTCAAAACCGTTTTGTCATTTATTCCGATTTTGATAACTGTAATAAAGAGAAAGAAAGAGAGATCCTTTTATTTGTCAGAATCTCTTTTTTGTTAAAAAAAATGTAAGATGTTCTAATGATCAGTCATCAGTCGTTTCTGTCCTTTTCCCCGAGTCCCTGTGTCACTGCTGATTATATCAGGTGTGTTTTGAGCTGCATGAGGATGTGAACAGAATAACGGGCTTGTCATGTTTATGTAACAGAGGATGAGTGTGTGTGTGTGTGTGTGTGTGTGTGTGTGTGTGTGTGTGTGTGTGTGTGTGTGTGTGTGTGTGTGTGTGTTTTGTCAGCAGAAGAAAAAGCACCACTTGTCCTCTTTTGGAGTGTGTGACTGGAATGAAGAGCCTGTGACACCAATGACTGGTGCTGGAGAGAAAACAAGAGAGAGATAGAGAGAGAAAACAAAGGGGACAGAAAGAGAGGGAAAGAGAGAGGGAGGGATAATGATTTGAATGCAGAGGATAAGTGAGAATGACCTTCATCGTAAGTGAACAGCAGATGGGACTGTCCAGAAACCAATGAACTGGAGCTGAACAACATCTGCGTTTGTCCATATTTGTCTCACACATGTGCTTTATGTCTTCCTGTTAACTATCTCGATTATTCTTGTTTTGGTTCCCATATTACACAGTACATATCAACGGCGTGCTGCAACTCTGTTTAACACTAAAATATGTTTTTATTTGGGATCTATTTAAATCCAGCCTATTATTTTGAGTAAAGCATGGTGATGGTTGCATCATGTTAAAAGTTCCCCTGCTTGGTTGCTCTCTGACTGATTCCTTCTTCACAAGATTGTGAAATGTTTGTTGAGGGCCTTCTTCAGAAGGAGATTTTTAAAGATGGGATATATCAGGGTTGCCATATCTTCTCTTCATTTTTTTGTCTTCATGATGCTGCAAAAAATACACTACATAGACAAAAGTTTGTGGACACCTGACCACAAGATTGGTATGTGCTTATAGAACATCTCTTTCCATATTTATGATGATTGCCACTCTTCTGGGAAGATGTTCCACTAGATTTTGGAAAGGGGTTATGTGGATTTTGTGCTTATTCAAGAAAAAAGGGCGTAAGTAAAGTCAGGTAGTGATATAAGTGAGGTAAAAAAGGTCTGTTGTTCAATAGGGTTGAGATCTTCCACTCCAACTCATTTAAAGCATATTTTCATATTTTCAGCTGTATACAGGTGTATTGTCAAGCTGGAAACAGGTTTGCGCTTTCTAGTTCAAGTGAAAATGTTCATGCCGTATTTAAAGACATCCTATAAAATTATGTGCCTAAAACTTTAGAGTAACAGCGTGGGAAAGAACCACATATAACTGAAAAAAATCAGGTGTCCCAATACTTTAGTCCATATAATATTAATGGTATGTACAATTGAATTTAATTCACTTAATTTTTATTTGTATTGCGCTTTTAACAATGAACATTGTCTCAAAACAGCTTTACACAGATAATGTGGTGATAAAGAATGAATAATATGTTCTTTATAAGTGTAAGTGAGTTATAAGTGAGCCGGTGGATACTGTGGAAAGGAAAAACTCCCCGAGATGGCATAAGGAAGAAACCTTGAGAGGAACCAGAATTAAGAGCGAACCTCATCCTCATCTGGGTTGCACCGAATTTCCATTTATTACAGATATACGATGTTGAGGTGCAGTGATGGTGATCAGAAGCAAACTGTAGTCCTCAGTCAGTGTAGCAGACTGTTGACATTAACTACAGTCCAAATCCAAATCCTCAAAGCTCCTGTTCTTAAGTCGGATTTTCATGGATCCCCTGAGCGTTGATGAGAAACCGTCCCGAACTGCACAGAGTGGCCTTCAATTTAGGAGGACAATATCCAGAGGCAGGCTGGGACGGAGTAAGCAGATCCCAGGAGAAGAGTGGGACAGGAATAGTGGTCACTGGAACCCCATGTTTAACTCGAACGAGAAAGAAAAAGAGAGAGAGAGAGAGAGAGAGAGAGAGAGAGAGAGAGAGAGAGAGAGAGAGAGAGAGAGAGAGAGGGTGACAGGAAGAGAAGGATATGGATTATTAAGTGTCCCTATTGTTGTATGAAAGTTAATGTCACTGTGCAGTTTGGACTCCGGCAAGACTCGCTATTGCAGCATAACTAAAAGGGAGAACCAGAAGGTAACACAGACATGAGGGATCTCTGGGATAAGAGACGACCCACCACACCACCGTCAACAAACCTGAGTGAACGTGTGAAAGTGAGGGGGCGACAGCATACAAATATTAACATATTAATAGTTATATTTAGGGACGTACCAACTGATTTATACATTTATCCCCATTCTCGCCAGTTTCCACAGAAACACAGTGATGAATTGCCCCATTCGGACTTCTACAATAACAAACCAAACGCACTCATGTTTTTCCTTTCTTCGTACCCACAGTGATGTTTAACACTTTCCCATCTCTCACATCTTTCAGCAGCGTCACGAAAGAGCTCGAGCGCACTTACTGAAAGATTCCCACATGCCGAGCTCATTTGTTTGGTCTTTCTGCACTCATCTAACCATCTGGACTGGGTTTAGGTTGAGTGACTCTGGATGTCAGGAGATAAAAAATGTAACGTGTATCTCTTAATTTGCTTGGAAGATAAAGAACGTAAGTAGCAAACATGGATAACATCGCATTATTAGAGGATTCGTGACCAGATATGCACATTTAAATGAAATGGAAGATGAAGAATAGATGAGGAAGGAGAAGAACAGGAAGCTGTGACCATATAAGAAAAATTAGGGTATAAAACAAGACAGCAACATTTATATCTATACAGATTTTTTGTCATTGGCTCTTTTTGAATGGTAAATGTTTTAGGCGACATGTTTATCACTCACAGGTGCCACATTAGTCAAAGTCAAGTTAAAGTGAACTTTATTGTCATTCAGCCACGCAGCAATGTGTAAAGCAGAACAAAATTGCGTTTCTCCAAAGGCTCCATGTGCAAATAAACATAATATAAACATCATATAATATTTACATCTGGAATTTGTTTCATTTTAGTCTGGACTTAGAAGCAAATATTGCTTGAAATATTTAAATAATATAGATTTTTCTTTCCAGGACATTAAAAAATATAACTGCGATGAGTTGCAGCACTGTAAATGAGGTGATCGCTTAGTGGTTACGAGATCGGACTTTTAAATTGAAGGTCGATCTGAGAGTCACCAAGCTGCCAATGCCGGGCCCTTAGAGTAAGGACCCTAACCCCATATTTGCTCAGTTGTAAAAATGAGATTATGTTAGTTGCTCTGGATAATTATGTCTGCCAAATGCCATAAATGTATCTATAAATAACACTCCGGGCCAACTGAGTATTTGGGTCACAACCTTGATTGGTAGCTCAGTGGTTAAGGCATTAGACTATAGCTTGGAAAGTCTAAATCCGAGGACCACCAAGATGCCACTACTGGTTCCTTCAGCAAGGCTCCATAATGTAAATGTAGAAATTTGCCCATGGTTTTGTCTTCACTTTGACTTCATTAGGGGCGTCATGTAATAAAAACAGAAATGTATTCAAGAGCATAGCTTGAAAACACAAAACAAAACTATGACCATGGAAGATAATGGATGCTGTAAAGGTTGAGGTTATATCTTCTGTCACAAGGAGCATATGTACAGTAAGTGCTAAGCGACAGTCATGTGACATGCAGGAGCTGATGGGACAAGCTTATTATAAAAGAATCCTATATTTGGTCAGGTCCCTCACTTTATTTTCACCTATGCATGCCACAATCCCACTATTGTAGCATTCTTTAAATGAAAGAATGATCTAGTATTATTAAGATATCACCGTTTATACTGCAAACATCTGGCTTCTTTAGAAACGAGCCTGATTTATAGCTATTCGCATGCAGTTTTACTGCAAAGAAGACGCACAAGTATGTGATCATTCGGATAAACTGATCCCACCCTAGTACTTCCTGGATCTCAGAAATCCTATTCATGTCAAGCCAAGAGTCACAATGCACATAAGGATCACAATTAAACAAACAATGATGGACAGAAGGGTTGTGTGTCCTGGCCTGGGAAGAAAAAGTTTTTTTTTTTTTATGTAGTTCTAACAGGATGGAGTTATTCTTTACTGAAATAGGTTTTGCAAACAGAAGGCTTGGGAAGACAAAAAAAAAACAGTAAAAGATGATCATAAAAGCATAGCTACCTGTCTGTGCTCCGTTTCTGTTGTCTGAAATGAAGATACAACTCATCAGGGTTCTTCACAGAACAGATTCCACACACTGGTTTACAACTCAAAGCTGCGATAAACACAGATTCCTCAGTCTTTCAACATTATTTACACAATTTGGCCTACACGCTTATCCAGAGTGACTTACGTTTGTCTCATTTATAAAAGTGAGCAGTGGAGTAGTTAAGAGTCTTGCTCAGGGGCCCATGAGCTTGGTAAGGCTGGGATTTGAACTCATGACCTTCTGAGTCAAAGACCACTGCCTTAATCACTAAGCTACCACTCCATTGAAGCCAAGAGACAAGAATCAAACGATCAAAATTCACACAGTCCCATACACTCATAAATCTGAAACAGTAAACTTTCCTTACACACGAAAAAGTCCAACCATGTATCATCTTTGTGGAATCTAAAAACACATTCAAACATCATGTGCGATACCACGTCTACAATTTCATCACGGACAGCTAGTACGTAGAGCTAACGTGAAACTTTGCGTAAAACTGTGCAAATCTGCCACAAAGACGTTTGACATGACATACGTTTGACATATTGTACAGCGTTGCTGCTACGAGTCATTTGAGGTGTTTTGAGTGGTACGAAGAACATCAGAAGACGATGAGAGACCAGAAAGTAAAAAAAAAAAACATTTGGCAACTTCGGCAAACCAGAGAACAATCCACACGATCTCACTTCCGCGCCCACTCTACTCGCCAGATTTGGCTCCTGTGGACTTCTCCCTCTTCTTGAAGATGAAGATCCCGATCATATGTCACTGTTTTGACACCATTACAGAAAAACCCAGAATCACAAAAGCTTGATAGCTTGAAAAGAAGACTTCTAGGACACATCCCAGAAGTGGCAGGAACACTGGGAGCACTGTATTGCTGTGCAACGAGACCATTTTGAAGGTGATGGTGTGAAAACATACATAAAAAAAAACTTTCACGTAAACAGAGCGAGTCTCAAACCCCACAAATGTTGAAATCCCTGCAATACCAAACTGCCACTGCTGGGGTCTTCATCAAAGCCCTTAACCTTCAGCTGCTCATTAAGATAAATGAGACAACTGTACATTGTTCTGGATAAGAGCGCCTGCTAAACACTGTCAATGTAACTTAAATGGTTTCTATAGTAACAGCTCATACACACTTTCCCGGCACAGGAAAGATTTAAAACAGATGAGTTTATTCTTCTATATCCAATTCAGAGCACAATTTCCTTTGAGAGAAAAGGAGATGTCCCTGGCATAGACACGGTGTGTCCTATCATTACTTTCGTTCCAACTATATGTGATTGGATGAGATGGAGTTGCAGAATATAAGACAATCTTTTTTTTTTCAGGACAGTCCACTAAATTACTTTGTTGGGCCCAATTCCAGACCACAGAGAACAAACCCTGGATTGGGAAACAGGAAACAGTGCACTGTGCCTGCACGGCAAAAACTCCACATCTAGTCAACACAATCATGTACAATAAATTTTTTTTTTCATTTACTTAATTTTTTTTATCCTTATTTTCTCTTACTTTCTTTTTGAAGTTTAAATGTCAGACAGTCGTAAAAAGCATTTCACTGCATGTCGTACTCTGCGTGAATGTTTATGTGACAAATAAAATTTTAATTCCAAATTTAATTCCAGCCATAAAAATCTGATCTTATCTTCTTATCTTTTTTAATTTATTTAAAAAAAATTTAATACTTTGCAACAGCAGACTGTGTAACATTATTATGATTTTTTTTTCTTACTTAAAGTTTGTTATTTTACCTGCAAATTGAGGATTAATTACCATTAGAGGTTCATTAAGATCATTTGTATTTTATTTTATTTTATTTTGTTTTATTTTTATTTGTATTTTTATTTTATTTGTATTTTATTTTAATTTTTTCTTTATTTTAGCTGTAATAACTGGTTTTAATGCAAAATACCTATAGCTTTTTACTACGTTGTTCTGTAGTTTGATTGTAGTTTCTCATGTTGAATATGTTTCATCGTTCAGTAATGACAAAATACATTCAATAATGTTTTATGCTGCAATAAGTTTTAAGTATTTTGAGAAGCAGCAAGTAATGATTTCGCTTAGTTTTTGCATCGTAACTGCTGTGTTACCAGAGAACTTTCATTTGCATAAATAATTGTTTTTGGTCTCGATTTAAATAATAATCTTGTTATTAGTTTAAATGCTTTGTCTAATTTTAAGGCTGAATATATAATGATGACAATTTTTTGATTAAGAGAAATTCTCTTATGTAGTAACTGTGGTTTTAAGATCTTTTCACACAAATTAGGGAAAATCTAAATGATTTAAAAATCATTAACAGACTAGTTTTAAGATAATTAGACTTCATCGACTGCTTGGAACAAGTGTTTTAATGCAAATTTTAGTTTACATTTAGTTTTTTTTTGTTTTGAAGCCTGAATATGTTTTCTTATTTTTTTGAAATCTTACCGAATGTAATTATATTACTGCACTGACAGATAATTAGATTTTCAACATCAAGATCAAGATCAAAGAAGAACACTGTTCTAATCCGTCTGAGCGTTTTCTAAGAACATGATAAGCAACTAAATGGGAAAAAAAATACACACATGCATTATGTTCCATGCTATGTGTAGCCTAAATAAATGAGCAAATTACTGAGGAGTTTTTGCTTCCTAATGTCTTCATCGGAAGGAACAAACCAATGATGGTGTCAGGTCTTGGTATATATATTCTTAACAAGACACAGGAAACGATCGATGCAATCACTGCCAAAAGCCGTTGTCGAAAACTGCGACATTGATAAACCGCAATTTGCGCATGGTTTATCGGGTTTTCTGCCATTGTGAAATACAACAAGCATTTCATTTGCTGCTGGTTAAAGCCATTGCTAAATATATATCTCACACACACTCGGGGGGTTTTGCTGGTTCAGAGAGATTTAAAGGACAGTTGCAATAATGAACAGTTGAGATTGATGGTATTGTCTGAAAAAAAAAAAAAAAACAGTGTTTCTGCTTCGCCCCCCATAAACACTTCAACACAAGGCTTCGATCTCTGTGAGTGTGTGAGAAAGAAGTGAAGAACATAGTAAGATTGAGAGGATGATGAAGAATGGTGAAGACAACCTGAACTCGCACAAGTGGCGTAACTCACGGCATACTGTAGTGAGTAAATCCCAATCATGCAAGGAAGTTGAAATGGCTTGAAAATAAAAAGGTGGTTGGTTATCAGTGACAGGAGCAAGCTGCTATCAGGATGATGATAATTCACCGTTGGTCGATGATCATGATTCAAATCCTTCTCTTTCAGGCTGTGCATGATGTCAGAGCTGGATCATTCATGTTGATGCTTCTTCTGCACTTGCTATTGGGGATCCTGTTTGTTGGTCTTGTGGTGGTGTTGGTGGAGCGGTTTATGTGATTAAGATGATGTCAGTGGAGTTATTGGTGCTTTGGTTTTGGTGGTATTGGTGGAGTGGTTGATGTGGTGTTGGTAGTATTGGTGGTGTTGGTGGAATAGTTTATGTGGTTTTGGTGGTGTTGGAGTGGTTGATATGATTTTGGTGGTGTTGGAGTGGTTGATATGATTTTGGTGGTGTTGGAATAGTTTATGTGATTTTGGTGGCGTTGGAGTGGTTGATATGATTTTGGTGGTGTTGGAATAGTTTATGTGGTTTTGGTGGTATTGGAGTGGTTTATGTGATATTGGTGGTATTGGAGTGGTTTATGTGATTTTGGTGGTGTTGGAGTAGTTTATGTGGTTTTGGTGGTGTTGGAGTGGTTGATGTGATTTTGGTGGTATTGGAGTGGTTTATGTGGTTTTGGTGGTGTTGGAGTGGTTTATGTGATTTTGGTGGTGTTGGAGTAGCTTATGTGGTTTTGGTGGTGTTAGAGTGGTTTATGTGATTTTGGTGGTATTGGAGTGGTTTATGTGATTTTGGTGGTGTTTGAGTAGTTTATGTGGTTTTGGTAGTGTTGGAGTGGTTTATGTGATTTTGGTGGTATTGGAGTAGTTTATGTGGTTTTGGTGGTGTTGGAGTAGTTTATGTGGTTTTGGTGGTATTGGAGTGGTTTATGTGATTTTGGTGGTATTGGAGTGGTTTATGTGATTTTGGTGGTGTTGGAGTAGTTTATGTGATTTTGGTGGTGTTGGAGTGGTTTATGTGATTTTGGTGGTATTGGAGTGGTTTATGTGATTTTGGTGGTATTGGAGTGGTTTATGTGATTTTGGTGGTGTTTGAGTAGTTTATGTGGTTTTGGTGGTGTTGGAGTGGTTTATGTGATTTTGGTGGTATTGGAGTGGTTTATGTGATTTTGGTGGTGTTGGAGTGGTTGATATGATTTTGGTGGTATTGGAGTAGTTTATGTGGTTTTGGTGGTGTTGGAGTGGTTTATGTGGTTTTGGTGGTGTTGGAGTAGTTGATGTGATTTTGGTGGTGTTGGAGTGGTTTATGTGGTTTTGGTGGTGTTGGAGTGGTTTATGTGGTGTGGTTTATGTGGTTTTGGTGGGGTTGGGGTGGTTTATGTGGTTTTGGTGGTGTTGGAGTGGTTTATGTGATTTTGGTGGTGTTGGAGTAGTTTATGTGGTTTTGGTGGTGTTAGAGTGGTTTATGTGGTTTTGGTAGTGTTGGAGTGGTTTATGTGATTTTGGTGGTATTGGAGTGGTTTATGTGATTTTGGTGGTGTTGGAGTAGTTTATGTGGTTTTGGTGGTGTTGGAGTGGTTGATGTAATTTTGGTGGTATTGGAGTGGTTTATGTGGTTTTGGTGGTGTTGGAGTGGTTTATGTGATTTTGGTGGTATTGGAGTAGTTTATGTGGTTTTGGTGGTGTTGGAGTAGTTTATGTGGTTTTGGTGGTGTTGGAGTAGTTGATGTGATTTTGGTGGTGTTGGAGTGGTTGATATGATTTTGGTGGTATTGGAGTAGTTTATGTGGTTTTGGTGGTGTTGGAGTAGTTTATGTGGTTTTGGTGGTGTTGGAGTGGTTGATGTAATTTTGGTGGTATTGGAGTGGTTTATGTGGTTTTGGTGGTGTTGGAGTGGTTTATGTGATTTTGGTGGTATTGGAGTAGTTTATGTGGTTTTGGTGGTGTTGGAGTAGTTTATGTGGTTTTGGTGGTGTTGGAGTAGTTGATGTGATTTTGGTGGTGTTGGAGTGGTTGATATGATTTTGGTGGTATTGGAGTAGTTTATGTGGTTTTGGTGGTGTTGGAGTGGTTTATGTGGTTTTGGTGGTGTTGGAGTAGTTGATGTGATTTTGGTGGTGTTGGAGTGGTTGATATGATTTTGGTGGTATTGGAGTGGTTTATGTGGTTTTGGTGGTGTTGGAGTGGTTTATGTGGTTTTGGTGGTGTTGGAGTGGTTTATGTGGTTTTGGTGGTGTTGGAGTGGTTTATGTGGTGTGGTTTATGTGGTTTTGGTGGTGTTGGGGTGGTTTATGTGGTTTTGGTGGTGTTGGAGTGGTTGATGTGATTTTGGTGGTGTTGGAGTGGGTGATGTGATTTTGGTGATGTTGGAGTGGTTGATGCGATTTTGGTGGTGTTGGTAAAATAGTTGTGGGATTTGGTAGTCATAGTGAAGTAGTTGATGTGGTTGTGGTGGTGAAATATTTGTGTGTTTTGATAGTCATAGTGGAGTAGTTAATGTGGTTTTGGTAGTGTTATTGGAGTCGTTGATGTGGCTGTGATAGTTGCTGTTGTTTTGGTGGTGTGTAGTTGATGAAGTTAATGCTGTGGTTTTGGTGTTAGTAAAATTGTTGGTGCTGTTGTTTTGGTAGCATTAATGGAATAGTTGATGTGCTCTTGGTGGTTTGGTGTTAGTGGAATAAAAGCTGTGGTTTTGCTGGTGTTAGTAAAGTAGTTGGTGTGGTTTTGGTGGTGTTGGTAGAGTCTGTGATGTGGTTTTGGTGGTGTTAGTTGAATTGTTGATGTTTTGGTGGTGTCGGGAGAGAAATTGGTGCTATGGCTTTGGTGATGTTAAAGTAGTGGTTGATGTGGTGTTGGTGGAGTTATGGGTGCTGCATTTTTTTGGTAGTTTAGTGCAATAGTTGATATGGTTGTGGTGGTGTTAATAAGGTTGTTTTTGGTGTGGTTTTGATTATGTTGGAGTAGCTGATCTGGTTTTGGTGATAGTAGTGAAGTTGGTGTTGTGGATTTGGTGCTGTTGGGATAGTGAGGATTGTTGTGTGGTTAGTGGTATAGATGGAGCTGTTGGTGTTCTGATATCAGTGGTGGTAGTGCTGTTGTTTTTGTGGCATTGAAGTTTCCTCAGAACATGTTAGGTTGTGCTTTTATATTGTTAAAAGCAATGCAGATTTGTGCAGCTTTCCTGTTCCAGCTGGTATTTCATAAAGAAAGCAATTTGCATACAACCAAAAACATTTACATTTACATTGAAAGTGTTTTCTTGTTCCATGCCTAGTGGTACAAAGTTTCTATTCTTTCTCTTTATGGAAGTATGTGTGGTTGTAGTATGCTGTATAAGAGACTAAAGTGTATGTCATAGAGGGTGCATTCTGCTATAATCACGCCACCTACACAGAGATTATAGCGCTCCCAGTGTTGGGTAATTACACCCCCCGTTGGAACAGTAGTCAGTCTTATAGCTGACCTGACTGAGGGATGGTCCAGAGTCTCAACAAAGATGCAATCGGACTGTTTACCAGTAGAAGAGTTGGTTTTAATGAGGTTGTTGATATAGAAAGATATGTTTCTCCCTGGGAGAAAGAATGTTAAAGAGTTGTGGCTGGAATGTGATGCGTCCTCGGTTACGCTGTATGCTCTATGCAGATATATATTGTATTGAAGGTGTTTGATTGCTGGTAGTTAAGCATAAATGATATAGTTCAACTGGAGTTGTTAATGTTGGTGGTTTGTTGGTAGTTCAATTTCTATTTTGTTAATGGAGTTTTTGTTATTGTTAATTGTTATTGTTGGTGTTAGCAGAGTTGTAGTCTTGGTGATGTTAATGGATTTGTGTGGTGGTTTTATAGAAATTGCTGATGTGGATTTGGTAGTTTTATTGGAGTTGGTGTAAATTCTGTGACTGTGAATGGAGTTGTTGGTGTTGTAGTTTTGGTGTTAATGGAGCTTTTGCTGTTGTGAGTTTGGTTTTTAATGCAGTTTGTTGGTGTTGGGAGTTGGTAATGTTAATGGAATTGTTGGTGTGGTGGGTTTGGTAGTGTTAGTAGAGTTGTTAGTGTTGTGATTGGGCAGATGTTAATGGTAAGTTTGGTGTAGCTATTGGTCGTGTAAATGGAATTGTTGGTGTGGTTTTGGAAATGTTATTGGCGTTATTAGTGTTGTGGTTTTGGTGGTGTAATGAAGATATTGCTGTTGTGAGTTTGGTGAAGTTGTTGGTGTTCGGATTTAATGGAAGCATTGGTGGTGTATTTTTGCTATTGTTAATGGAGATGTTGGTGTTATGCAATTTGTGGTTTTAGTGGAATTGTTATTGTTGGTGATGTGGTTTTAGTATTTTATTGGAGTTGTTGAGTTTGGTGGTGTTGATAGATTGTTGGTGTTGTGGTTTGGTGGTATTAATGGGGTTGCGGGTATTGTGAGTTTGGTATTTTGAGTTTTTGGTGTTGTGATTGTGGTCATGTTAATGGAGTTGTTTTTTGTGGTGTAAATTGAGTTTTTATTGATAGGTTCCCTGGTAGTCTAGTGGTTAGAATGTGTCGCTCTCACCGCTGCAGCCTGGGTATGATCCCCGGTCAGAGAACCAACCCCAGCCATTAGGGTTGCACAAGCCAGTGCACTCTTAGTGCTGGTCCCAAGCCCGGTTAAATGGGGAGGGTTGCGTTAGGAAGGGCATCCAGCGTAAAAACGTGCCAAATTGAACATGCAGATCATGAATACGGATGATCCGCTGTGGCAACCCCTAATTGGAGAAGCCGAAAGAAAGAAGATTTTAGATTTTATTGTTGTGGTTAGGTGGGTTCATGAATGCATTAGTGTTGTAGTTTGGTATTTTCAATGGAGTTGGTGTTGGTGTTATGGGATTGTTGGTTTTAGTGGAGTAGATATTTTAATGGAATTATTGATTTGGTTTTGTTATTGTGAGTTTGGTGGTTTAAGTGGAGTTGTCGAGGTTTGGTGGTGAAAGTGGAGTCACTGGTGTTAGTTGGGTGGTGCAAATGGAATTGTTGACATTGGGGTTTTGTGGTGTAAATGGATTTGCTGGTGTTATGGGATTGGTGGTGTTGATTTAATTGTTATTGTGGTTTTGGTAGCATTATTGGAGTTTTAGTTTTGTAAGATTAATGATGTTAATTGAGTTGCTAGTGTGGTTGTTGTTGATGGTTACATTATTGGTAAATGGCTGTTTTTTTATTGGTGTTTGGTAAACACTCCTCTACAATGATAAAATAATATAATATGAGTATCATATAGATGCATTCCTAATTCGAACCAAATCACACACTGTTATTTCTAGCATTTCAGCTTTTTTATTGATGTGGATCTCTCAGTAGTGGGCTGTATTGGGTTTGAGATGGTGCTACAACATGAGGGAAACAGATGACACACTAACAGAATCATTTCACACTTGAATGCACTTGCTTCCAGACACACACACACACACACACACACACACACACACACACACACACACACACACACACACACACACACACACCTCCCAAATACATGCGATCCTCATTCAGATCGGATGTTTACTGTGAAAATATATTTTATTACTTCTTTCTCTTCTTTCTCTTAGTCAATCAAATCAAACACCATCATCAAGCTTCATGATCCACGAAGGGCATCTTGTAGAGAAAATGTCAATGATGACACAAGTCAATCATGCACACATGCAAATGTACACAGTCTCTCAGACAGATGTTTAGTGGAGCTTTGGGCAGCTGGTGTCATTCTGAATGGAGTTAATCACACATGCAAATTACAATCAGGAGACCATCTGCATTTTATGGAAACTCTGATTACTCCATTGAATACCTGCCAAATATTTATGGTGCTAAAGGCAAGAAGCCATGCACAAAGATCTGTTACATTCTGCAAATAAACCAGACGGTTTCAAATGCAGAACACAGCAGACCATCAAAGCTCAATGCTTACTAGAAGACACTTACTTTCACAATCACAACACAGAAAAAAAACTTCTACACTACCAGTCACCAAACCTACATATGCATTATTTACTCATCACCTACAATAAGCAACACACACATACAAACACAAACTGCAACAGCACAATCAACACCGCCATAAACCATTTCAACACTGCAATACCTCTAACAACAGCATAACCAACATCACTCCTACGACTCTGCCAGTGTGCCCTACCTTCTTAACAGCACAATCAATACCACCACAAACTGCTCCAACACTGCAATACCACCAACAACAACTTGAACAGCACTGCCAACACCAACACAAACCAAACACTGAAATAGCACGAATAACAGCATAACCAACACCATCCCTAAAGACTCTAAAACTGCAATACTGCATCCAACAATAGCAACCACAACAGCATAGTCAACATCACCACAAATTATTCCAATACTGCAAAACTACTGCAGCACAATCAACACCAGCAGCCACAACATTAACACTGCAATAACACATACAACAATAACAACTGCAACAGGACAATCAACACGAACATAAACAACATTAACACTGCAATACAACCAACAACAGCAACATCACCACCAGGGCTCCAGCACTGCAATACCTCTAACAACAATAACTACAACAGCACAATCCACACCACCATAAATCACTCCAACAATAAAATAGCTTCAACAACAACGACATAAGCAAAATCAACACCACCACCACAAACCACTCCAACCGTAACTATAACAATAACATCAAATTGCAATACTACCAACAACAGCACAACCAACACCAACACACACAGTGCAATACCTCTAACAACAACAACCACATCAACACAACCAACATCACCAAAAAAGCAAACACTGCAATACCTTTTACAACAAGAACAACTGCAACAACACAATTAACACCACTGTAAACCACTGCAATACCACCAACAATAGCACAATCAACACCACCACAAACCACTTCAACACTGCAATACCACAAACAACAGTAAAGCAAACACCAACTACCACAATGCCAACAATACAATACCAACAACAGCACAATCGACTTCACCACAAACCATCCCAACACTGTATTACCACCAAAAACAATAGCAACCCCAACAGCACAATCAACACCATCGCCCCATACTACAAAAAAGCAATACCACTTACAATTTCAACCACAAGTACAATCTGCAACAGCACAATCCCCAATTCCATATAATCAATAACACAAATTTTGTTTTGGCAAAAAAATACAGATCCATTTATCTGTCTGTCCAAACAGTATAAAATGTCTTGCTATTTCTTCCAGCTGTTTTTGGTATAAATATATTTAATTTTTATGTTTGTTTTCAGTTATAGAGCCACGTTTTTACATTTTCACTGTACAACATTAGAAAAAATAGACTTAGTATACAAAAATTGAGTTGTGGAACATTTACAAAAAGAATTGTATTGTTTTGACAAATGCAAAATGTAAAGGCAAGAGACTCTGTTTCCTTAAATGTCTGCAAGTGACTGAAAAAAAACCCACTAACATCATAATTATGTCATATTTCATTAGAAAAAAAGTGACGCCTCAGCATGTCTCATAAAAGGAAGGAAAAAACCCACTCTAAATCACCTCTTCAAGTATCACCAGGATACAGTACGGTCCTTCTGCTGTATGTGTGTGTGTGTGTGTAAGTGTTTGTGTGTGTTATCTTTACCCACAGAGCTGTAAACCAGACACATTCACTACTATCCATTTTTCTTTGCGAGACAAAGCAACCCTGAAACAACCAGGTTACTGTCACTTTAATTGTACCTCCTGCGGCCTCCATTATCATTTAAATGAAGATGGGGTTGACGTTTCCTCCCAACATGATGATAGTTTATTACAGGCTCCCACATGACCTGTCTGGCTCCAGGAATCAATTTGTACCCGGATAAGCTATTAATAATGGCTGTATACAGTATATACGTGTCTGTTTATGTGAATCAAGAAGGACTATGTATTGTGTGTTTTAAAATTTATTTTTTTTTTTTACAAAAATAAATACAAACTTGAAGCATATTTATTGCAGAATAAATAATAAAGATGATTGTTGTGAACATTGTGTGATGAAGGCACATCACATTATCTTTAAGGAAATTCTCTCCCTCGTATGATTTGCATGATTTTCTTTCCCTGGGGGTACAATTTAAAAAATGCACAACAATGTGGAGGTGGGAAATTGTACGAAAAACAAACCTTCAACCTGACACAATTGATGCAGTGTATAAGCTTGAAAAATTGAGATGGAGATGAAGCACTGATTCACTCAGCAGGGGGTTAATTTGCTTTTTGTGGGCTGAACACAGATCAGGCCAGAGGCTACACGCAGCCCTTTACACAGCCATGCGCTGCTCATAATTATGCAAACAGGGCGATCACACACTTCACATTCGCAATGCGGGCAATGGAGTGGAAATGCAAAGCATGTTTTTTTTTCTCTATAAGACAAGGTTTCAAAGTGAAGTGTCAATCAGACCTCAATCAACCATCAGCCAAACACCAATAACTCCACCGACACTGAGATAATATGTGTGATGGACAGTAACGAAGTAAATGTTATTCGTTAAGGTACTTAAGTGGCTAATTCACATATCTGTACTTTACTGAAGTATTTCAATTTCATTCCCGCTCTGTTTTGAACTTGTTCTGATCGGCGCTTGGTGTATCTACTGATCACCAACATACAGTTCAGCATCAGTTCAACAGAACATTTAGAGAGGAATAAATGATGGAAGAAACTCCTGATTTTAACTTGCCACAACACCCATGGGATTATTTGTGTGAATTATTTTGAAGTAGTTGAAAAGAAGGTTTTGGGTTAGCGATCATTTGAATAGAAATCAATCAGTTAATATAATTCTATCATAATAATTCTATAATAGATCAGTGTGCTGAGAGTCACATTAAAATCTTTTCAGATAAACTGAGTTGATTAAGCAAAGGGTCTTGTGATAAAAATGATAATAGGAACATTATAGGCATAATAAATCATAATATTTTGGATACTTACGTACATTTGAAGGTAAATACTTTTGTACTTTTACTCAAGTAAAAGTCTGAAGGGATACTTTTAACATAAGTACATACTTTGTATACTTTGTCCACTGCTGCCCCACCAAAACACCACCACCAACACAAAAAAAACTCTAACACCAACCAATCAACTAACATAACACAACTAAAACTACATCGTCTAGCCTACCAGCACCAATAACTTCAACAACAGTACAAAAAACACCACCAAAACCATATGAACAATTTTGTCAACATCATCAAAAGATCCACAACCTCGCTACTGATGCCATTATAACCACAGCATTAGCCAGCATTGGGGAGGTGGTAGCTCATTGGGATGACATTGGACTTCACAAATTTAAATCCCAGCACCACAAAGCTGCCACTGCTGGGCCCTTGAGCAAGACCCTTAACCCTCAATTGCTCAGTTGTAAGTCGTTTTGGATAATGGCAGCTGCTATATGCCAGAATTATAAATGTAAAATGTAAATGCATTAAATCTCCACTTACATGCTACCAACATCAGCAAAACCACAAGATCAACAACTTTACCATCATTTACATTTACATTTACAGACGCCTATATACAGAGCGACATACAATTTTGTACTTTGAATAAATCAACACTGTTTTGCTAGAATACAAACTTAAGATACCATCAGCCTAAAACTCTGTTGAGAGGAACTATAGCATTATTATTATTTTTTTTTTAGTAATATGAACAAAGACAAAACTAACCAGTAAAACATCCAGTAACACCACCAAAACAATACAAACCTGCAGAGAAACCACAAGACCAAGAACTAACCCACCACCAGCACCACTATCGCTGTGAATAACCCCACCTTGACTACAAGACTAAAAACCGTATACCCACCAACTCCACAAACATTACTAAACCCACAACAACCCCACTAATGCCAATTCCACCAACACAGCGCATTAAGCCCCCATCAACATGACCATAAACCCCATCTAACATACACACATAAATACAAAAGAGAGTACAGAGACAAGCAAGCAAATGGCACTCACACAATGACACTCTCAACAGTTTAATAATATCACAGCATGAATACAACAGTCACTGTCATTAAGGGGATGCCAGCATGGAATTTCTCCCCCTGAGTTATTTTGTTTCCATGGCAACAAAAAGATCAGGACATGGCTCGTTTGCCTCTCGGAGGACTCTTCCTAAAATGGGTCCTTCAAAGTGCACTTTATCCCTATTTTTTGCTCGCTTATACAAGCAAGGACACTGCCTTAGGTTGAACACACACTCATTGAATATGTTTATCATTAGGGCAATTATCACACCCACACACACTCACACACACACACACACACACACACACACACACACACACACACACACACACACACACACACACACACACACATCTGCACTACCAGCAGGTATACAGTACCTGAGATGTCACTTAGCTTGTTACTTCAATGAAATATTTAGCATAAACAGCAGTTCTTATATTAGCTTGTTCACTATAATGCTAATTGAGATGATACACTTTACTTACAACAAAAGTCTATGACTAGCAAGCTTGTTTGTTTTTGTTTGTGGTTTTCCCACTATCAACAGATTAATCTGTTTCCTATAAAATATTGGTTAAAGTTTTGGCTCAACAGGTCATGAGTTCAAATCCCAGTACCACCAAGTTATCACTTTTGAGCAAGGCTCCTGAGCATCTTTCTTAATAAGGGTGTCAGTCAAATGCTATGAATAAACATAAAGCTAATTTGTGTTTGTCCCTGATTTTTTTAATGCTAGCTCATGATTTAGTACTTTACATTTACATTTGCGGCATTTAGCAGACACCCTTATCCAGAGCAACATACAAAAGTGCTTTAAGTCTCTAGTAATTAATAAATCTACACTGGTTCGCAAGATTACAAACTCAATATAAATATAACCCTTGAATTTTACAAGCTTGGAAGTGCTAATTTAAGTATTTTAGGAAGAGGTAGGTCTTCAGTCGTCGCTTGAAGATAGTTAGGGACTCTGCTGTACGGATATCTAGGGGAAGTTTATTCCACCACCTCGGTGCCAGAACAGAGAAGAGCCTTGAAGTGTACTTACCTCTCATTCTGAGAGAAGGAGGTACCAGTCGAGCAGTGCTGGAAGATCTCAGACAGCGTGGTGCAGTGCGAGATGTGATGAGGTCACTGAGGTAAGAAGGTGCTGGTCCATTTTTGGCCTTGTAGGCAAGCATCAGTGTTTTGAATCTGATACGTGCAGCTACTAGAAGCCAGTGAAGGGAGCGCAGCAGTGGGGTGGTGTGGGAGAACTTGGGCTGATTGAACACAAGTCGTGCAGCTGAGTTTTGGATCATTTGCAGTAGACGAATAGCATTTAGGGGAAGACCTGCAGCAGAGAGCTGCAGTAGTCAAGTCTTGAAATGACAAGAGACTAAACAAGCACCTGGACAGCCTGTATGGACAGAAATGGTCAAATCTATCGGATGTTATAGAGAAGAAATTGGCAAGAACGAGCAACATTAGCGACATGTGGGAAAAAAGACAGTTCATTGTCCATAGTTACCCCAAGGTTAGGAGCAGTGGCTGAAGGGGAGAGCAGAGAGTCATGAAGTGTTATTTGGAGATCTTGTCCTGGAGGTGAATCACCTGGAATGACCAGCAGTTCTGTTTTGCTGGGGTTGAGTTTTAGTTGGTGAGCACTCATCCATGAAGATATGTCTGTCAAGCATGCTGATATCCGAGCGGAAGCTGTGGTATCTGATGGAGGGAAAGAAAAGATTAGTTGAGTGTCATCTGCATAGCAGTGATAGGAAAACCTATGTGAGGATATGACTTCACCAATGGAGTGGGTATAGAGAGAGAAAAGGAGGGGACCAAGTACCGAGCCTTGTGGGACACCAGTGGTGAGTCTGCACGGGGCAGATGTGGATCCCCTCCATGTTACCTGGTATGAGCGACCTTTCAGGTAGGAAGCAAACCATTCCCATGCTGCTCCGCAGATACAGAGGCTCTTGAGGGTTGACAAAAGTGTCTTGTGGTTGACTGTGTCAAATGCTGCAGAAAGGTCCAGGAAGATAAGTACAGATGACAGCTTGGCTGACCGAGCAGCATGAAGTTTCTCAGAAACAGCTAAAAGTGCCATCTCTGTGGAATGTGCTGCTTTGAACCCAGACTGATTAGGACCATGGAGTTTGTTCTGTGAGAGATAGACAGACAGTTGGTTAAAAACAGTGCATTCCAGAGATTTAGAAAGAAAGGAGAGAGGTGATACCGGTCTGTAGTTGTTGATGTCTGATGGATCCAAAGCAGGTTTCTTCAAGATGGGAATGACCCTTGCTTGCTTAAAGGTAGTTGGTACATAGCCAGATGTTAATGACCCATTGATGATTGTGGAGATGAAGGGCAGGAGATCTTGTGTGATAGTCTGAAGCATAGTTGAGGGGATTGGATCCAGCGGACAGGTGGTGGGATTGCAAGATTGGATGACTTGCAGTATCTCATCTTCTGTTAAGGTTAAGAAGCTTGACAGAGACCTAGTGGATTGTCGGCTGTGTTGTGTAGTCGTTGTTGGGAAAGAAGTGAAGGTCTGGCAGATTTAGGACAACACATTTAAGGTCTAAGAACAAACTTGGCATCATTGTACAAAAAGATTTTATTGACTTTAAGCTGCAAGTCTGTTTACTATACAGTATTATGGTACATTAAATGATCTTTAGCATTAACCAATGTTTATCTGTTTATCATTCTCATCTATAGTTCATTCTTTATTCTATAATGCTAGTTTGTGAGGTAGCTAGTTTACTATAACAGTAATTTAGTAATCGTGTTTGCTAATACGTTATATTAGCTTGTTAGCCTGTTTTGTCTATTGTTAGAAGTACCTGACACCATTCTTTTTTTCTGGTACGTCTTAAATTATAGAGTCAGAAACTATTTTTTAAACATGTAGCAAATTTACCATGATCAATTTGCCTGTTTGGCTAATGCAGCTAAAAAATTTGGTACAAAATACATGATATAAAAAAAGATTCTATCAAATCAACAATTAAACCGCATACAGATTTCTGATCCAGCTCATATCACACTCATTCCTAGCAGCAAAAACCCATTCACACCATGCTAAATCTAGCAAGAATATTATTTCATTATATACGGCTTGTTTATCTGCATTCAGATCATCATGAAGTAACAAAAATAAAATGTCCTTGATGATCTGGCGAGACACTAGCGAGACACAATCTGGGACACCCAAACAGAGACAACAGCAATCTTTATTAGTTCTTAATGGGTCATGGTTTTCCATAAAGGCTAAATTTTGAGCGAATACTGCATGGTATTATAGAATGAGTGTTCCAGTAGCTGATGCCTTGCAGCACTGTGTGGCTTTTATCAAAGCAGCACGAAGACACTTTTATTCCTCAAGCCTCTCCACAGTGGCCAGAATGAGGAGACGCCACTATAGTGGCTTTTACCCTGAAGGCACTAAAGCAATAAGAGAACTAGCCATATGTGTTTCTGGAACAGTATTCTGGGCAAGACATCATAGAAACAATGCACACACAAAGAAGGAAAGACGATGAGAGAGAGGGGGAAAAAGAGATATAATGAAATGCAAACTTTTGCTTTAATGATATAAGGGTCTTTTTATGAAGTGAAGCATTTTGGTTGCACCAGTCTAGACCTTTGTGCCTTTTGTTCCATTCACAAGGAATTCAGTACTGTACTATTTTTTATTCATTTATTGTTATTTCCTCTTTATGCCAATCAGAGATACTATAAATCCAAAGCCTTTTCTTGGAAACTTAACCCTTAGATCCATTCACTGAATCCTGAAAAGCTGGGAAATGTGATGAAAGAATTTCACTGTCCTGTAATGTACATGACAAGTAAAAGCTACTTTCTTAGTTATTCTGTAGCATAAGGTGAAATGGTGTGTGTTTAATTCAATTTATTTGTATTTGTATTGCGTTTTTAACAATCGACATTGTCTCAAAGAATCTTTACAAAGATAAAATGGTTATAAAACAATGTGTAACTTTGTGTCATCATTCTAAATTTGTCCCTGATGAGCAAACAAGTGGCGACTGTGGCACAGAAAAACTCCCTGACATGGCATGAGGAAGAAACCTGGAGAGGAACCAGATTCAGAAGGGAACCCATTATCATCTGTGTGGCACCGATTGTCCATTCATTACAGTTAGATTGCCAATGATTAAATGCAACCTGTGGCCCTGAGCCATTGTAGCAGACTGTTAATTATAGTTCATATCCATCGTCAAAGTTTTTGTGTTGCGTTGCGTTGTGTTGTATTTTATGAATCTTTAGGCTGTTGATGTGGAACCATCCTGATTCACAAAGGAATTCTTGAAGCTGTACAGTGCAAAAGAATCCATCTCACTAGACTGTCGTAAAAAGGTTGCCGATGACAGGATGTGACACGTGAGTTTTCGGACATACGCAGTAATAATCATGTTTCCGATGGAGTACCCAAAATAACTGGGCAAATAACAAACAAACGAAGGCTACATAATGTTTTGACTTAGCAAGCTAGTAAGTTAAGTGCATTGATACAGACTGGAGATGCATGTTTAAATGCGTTTCACATGTAAATCTATGTGTACTGTATATTGACAATATACATACAAAGCATGAGTGCTAAAGATAGACACACTCTTTCAGATAGAGCACACTATTACATCGATAAACGTTTAACTCGATTAAGATCATGCTAGTATAACCCACTGCATCCCTGCATTCGCACTGTCAGTATCTAGCAGACTGTAAAATAGACTGAAGTGGCACATCTCTCAATTACACAGCTCTTTAGTGCCCATCAAATCCGGTCAGGGTTGATGGAGTTAATAGGAACAACTCGCTTCTATGCCGCAAAAGGAAGCCGGAAGAGTCCTAATAGTCTTTGGCTTAACGCGCTATGAATTCCTTGATAGAGGCTCGTACAGTATGCTGCACAGCCATGACTGTGTTAACTGACAAATGCAAACACACAGTATAGAGTGTGTTCATATGCTTGTATTAATCTGCCCAGCACAGCATTTTACTGAGGACAGAATCACAAAGAGGGAGAACAAAAAGAGGAACACTGATTCAGGGTTGAAAAATTAATTTAGATAAAAAAATATACATGGATGGGGGCCTCTTTACTTACTTTACATATCCCAGCAATGTTAGGAAGCTGGAGTCATACAGCACCCCTAAAGCACAGAGGGTTAAGGGCCCTCCACAAGTGGCAGTTTAGCAAGACGGGGGCTTAAACCCCCCAAAACTTTCAATTAATAATCCAGAGGCTTAACCACTGAGCTACCATACACCGCATACATCTATGTTCAGAGGGACAATGTCCAGCTTAAATTTCTATTAAACCTTTTTTTTTTTTTTCCCAACCGTGCCTTGAATTGATGAATTGTGCAGATGAATCTGGAATGTCACTGATAAAGGTATCAGGCATCAGATCAACCAATAATCAACTTGTTCTCTAAATCAGGTCAAATGTAAATCTCATGAACTTTTAATTGGCAACAAAACACAGAATTACAATTTCTGAAAATGGATGAACAACCAAGCAATCAATATAAATCAAATATGAAATTAAATAAGTAAATTTTTGCTGCTGAAATGTATTAGATGCAATACAAAAGAAATTCAGCCTTGTGCATTTTCATTATTGTAATCCAAAGCAAAAATTTATATATTTGGCTTCACTATATAAGAGAAAAGTGAGTCTGCTGTTTTTTGAAAGGTAACTAGGAACTAAGAGTATCTAAAAAAGTACAATGTATTGTACATAGAAAACCACAAAAACAATCCCAGGTTCCTTTTCAGTACAGTAGCTAAATTAACTACAAATCATGTATCTGAAAAATGTATTCCATCACAGTTTAGTAGTGAGGACTTTATGCATTTCTTCACTGAAAAAAATGATAGCATTAGAAAAACAATTGTGGCGGTCCAACCTCTGACAGCATCTCCTGACCCAATCTCACCTACAACTCCACAACTCCACTGCTTTACATGTATAGGACAGGAGGAGCTGTATGATGTTATTACCAAAGCTAAATCAACAACATGTCAGTTAGATCCCATTCCAACTCATCTATTGAAGGAAGTGTTACATACAGCTGGTGAGCCTCTTCTCAATATTATTAACTCCCCATTATCTTTAGGTCACATCCCTAAATCCCTCAAGTTAGCAGTTATTAAGCACCTCATCAAGAAACATAATCTGGATCCAAACACACTATCGAATTACAGACCTATTTCAAATCTCCCATTTATGTCTAAGATTTTAGAAAAGATTGTCGCTGCCCAGTTATGTTCCCACTTGCAAGAGAACAATATCTTTAAAGAGTTTCAGGTTTTAGGCCCCATCATAGCACAGAAACTGCTCTAGTTAAAATCACTAATGACCTGTTTTTAGCTTCAGACCAAGGCTTCATCTTGCTGTTAGTTTTACTAGATCTTTGTGCTCCATTCAACACTATAGACCATGATCTCCTCCTAGATCGCTTACAAAATTATATTGGCATTCAGGGACAGGCATTAAGATGGTTTAAATCCTACCTGTCCGATCGTTATCATTTCGTAGACTTAAATAAAGAGCTATCCAGGCTAATGCTAGTAAATTATGGCGTGCCACAAGGTTCAGTTCTAGGACCCCTGCTTTTCACAATATACATTCTTCCCTTAGGAAATATTATTAGAAGGCATGGAATTAGCTTCTATTGTTATGCTGATGATACCCAGCTATATATCTAATCAAAACCAGGCGATACAGTTTAATTAGCTTGGATAACTGAGTGTGTTAAAGAAATAAGAGATTGGATGACCCATAACTTTCTACTATTAAATTCTGATAAGACTGAGATTTTGCTCATCGGCCTAAAAACCAGTATACAGAAGCTCCAGCATCTCAACCTGCATTTAGATGGATGTTCTGTAACCACTATTTCAACAGTAAAAGACCTGGGAGTTATTTTAGACAGCAACTTGTTTTTCAAAAATCATATCAACCAAGTTACAAAAACAGCCTTCTTTCACCTTAGAAATATTTCTAAGTTAAGAAATATGTTGTCCATATCCGATGCAGAGAAGCTCGTCCATGCGTTCATGACCTCCAGAATAGACTATTGCAATGCATTACTAGGTGGATGTCCTGCGTCATTAATAAACAAGCTTCAGTTAGTCCAGAATGCAGCAGCCAGAGTTCTTCCACTGCTTCTCTTTCTCTCCCCATCCCAAGGCATTGAGGTTTGGCCAGCTCCAGTCACATCCCACCTCATGAAGATTATGGACCTTTGAAGAAGTAGATGCCGAACTCGCAAACATCCTGAACCATCTAGAGACATACCAGTGCCAATTGGATCCCACTACATGTGTGGAGTTTTGACATTGGACCTCCTGGAGTGTTTAAAGGCTCTGGCATCCAGAAACTGGTGCTGGATCTGTGATGATCACAAATGTTGTGCTATTTTATGAGTTGCTCAGTAGCTCCTAGTTTTATAACCATAAAGAATGTAAAAGACTGTAGAAAGGACATTTACTTATAATCTTATACTCCAGTACTCATGTTAGTTCTCACTCTCCAGTGTTCTGTATTGTTGAAAGATTTATGATCAAACTCTTGATGTCACCCAAATGAGGATGGGTTCCCTTTTGAGTCTGGTTCCTCTCAAGGTTTCTTCCTCATAACATCTAAGGGAGATAATCCTTGCCACAGTCGCCATGGCTGCTCATCAGGGATAAATACACACCATTCACCTTAACTGTTGATTTCTGTAAAGCTGCTTTGAGACAATGTCTGTTGTGAAAAGCGCTATAGAAATAAACCTGACTTGACTTGACTTGACAGTTTATCCATAAATTGAACAATTATTGTAATAATTGATAAATGGCTGCAGTATAAGTGGAAAAGAAAGGGCTGTGATTGGAAAATATCAACTGTGACCAGGTAATAATAGCATTTGTACTTGGGGCAGAATTCAGGCCAACCTAAAGTTTCCTACTTAGAGCACTGAGATGTCACTCTTTGCTACATACTTTCAGAATATATTTCTTAAAACCATGTGGAAAATTTTTTAGAACACATAACACAGAAATATCTATATAAGGAGACTACAGTGAAAGAAAAAAGATGCTGGTGAGCAAAAACAGATACTATGTCAGTTCCACAGAACAAATTGTATCTGTAAATGGATAAAAATGTTGATTTTCAGTATATTTCTTGCTTGTGTAAAAGAAAAAGTTTTATACCTATTGCTCAAATGTAAACATTCAGTGTGTGCTAGTACTGGACACACATATTCAATTTGCTTAGTTTTTTGGCACAGCATCTGTGAATTGATGAGGCTGTCGTTTTTATTGTAAGACACCGTAAACTATTGTTTTATTTCATTATTAAATCCTTTCAGGGGAAATGAGCTTTACAGATGGTGAAAGTGTTAAGGAGCCAATTGGTGCTGATCTTGGGGGGAAAAAATTATTTAAAAAATACACCAAATACTTTAAATTCTATGTTGTAAAATATAAGATCCAACCAGATTCCAATATGCAAATACAGGTCGTTAATTTACCAGGAAGTGCTGGATTTGGGGTCAAATTTAATAAATCTGGTTTTCTGAGGAAAAATGTTGGGCTCAATCTAGCACAAAACAGACTGAAGATATACAGACAGACACATAAATAGCCAGGAAAGATAAATGAAAATGAAACAGATACAGCGATTTTCACCATCCCTCGCTCTGTAGTTCTCTCTCTGCTTTATCCCAGCTATTTATCTCTCCTTCACATTCTCCATCTCAATCCAAACCACATCATCTGTCTCCCCGCTTCCTCAGCCACCTATTCTCCCTCGTGTCTCAGTGGGTAGATCGCAGTACTCCATCACTACTGGAGCTGGAGAAGCAGAGCGAGACAGAAGATTCCTGATCTATAGCTGCACAGCACTTACATTCAGTTTACACCAATTCTCTTTCAACGCTTTTAACAATGAACATTGCCGCAGTGAAAAATGCAATTATTCAATTTAGGATATACTTTTTAATTGAGTACATGTATGCCTATAAATTTATTAATAATAAGCGAGCAAGATACACTGATGGCAAGGTAAAACTCCCGGAGACAATATGAGGAAGAGAGAAAGGCTTTTACTCTTCAATATCAACACAGTATCAGGAAATTCTTTCTTTATTTAATTGAGGTCAGAGCACACTGTCAGCCATGATACAGCACCCCTGGAGCAGACAGGATTAACAACCTTTTTTAAGGGCCCAAGGAACCCAGCCATTAGGGTTGCACAAGCCAGTGCACTCTTAGTGCCTGGATAAATGGGAAGTATTGCGTTAGGAAGGGCATCCCGTGTAAAATTGTGGTAAATGAAATCGAATCAGAAATTCATACCGGATTAGTCGAGGCCCTGGGTTACCAATGACCCCCACAGGTATTGTTAGCCAACAGGGTACCGGTGGAAATTGAGCTACTGTTGGCTGAGGGAGAAGAAGGAGAGGAGGAAGACGTCTACAGAGACGGCAGGGAAAGAAGAATTAACAATTGGTGATTGGGGCAGATTTCAATGGGCATGTAGGTGAAGGGAACAGAGGTGACGAGGAGGTGATGGGTAGGTATGGTTTTAGGGAGAGGAATGTGGAAGGGCAGATGGTGGTAGATTTGTTAAAAGGATGGAAATGGCAGTGGTGAACACTTATTTTAAGAAGAAGGAGGATCATAGGGTGATGTATAAGAGTGGAGGAAGGTGCACACAGGTGGATTATGTTCTATGTAGGAGATACAACCTGAAGGAGATTGGAGACTGTAAGTTGTTGGCAGGGGACAGTGTAGCTAGACAGCATCGGATGGTGGTCTGTAGGATGGTTTTGGAGGTGAAAAAGAAGAAGAGGAGAGTGAAGACTGAAAGAAGAAGAAGATGGTGGAAACTGATGGAGGAAGACTGTAGTGTGAAATTCAGGGAAGAGGTCAGACAGGGGCTCGATGGTGGTGAAGAGGTGCTGGATGATTGTGCAACTATTGTCCACGCATTGAAATTATGTGTGTAGTTTTATACTTCCTGGTCATGACGTCACCCCGCCGGGGACGGCCCGTGTCCAATTTTGACTGATTACACACATTATTTCAGAGCGTGGACAACGCGGTCACGTTCCCAAAGGGTTACGACGCAGCGTCTTGTTCCCTTAGATAACTAGGCTTACATACGTAACCTAGGGACGGTCTTCATGCGATGCTGATCTGACTTAACCTTTGAACCCCTGGGGGTTTAATTCGGATCAAGTTTATTGAAGTCTGATTCGTCAGCATATCGGCAATATGAGAGTGGGCTATATCCTAAAGTGAGATACTGAATGAGTGGTTAGAAAGAAAACTTTAGGTTAATATCATGATATCTCTGATGTTATGAAGTGAGTTATCTCACAGTATTGCCTTTCCTGCCTATCCCACACAGAGAAGAGATATGCAGAAAATGAGGAAACGGTAGGTGCTTGCGGTTTATATGCAGGGAGGCAGGACTCCCTGATTGCTGCAGTGATTGGACTGGCATGAACGGCAGACGTGGTGACATTAGTGCTTCCACATTCGATCACTCCTGGGGCGTTCCCATATTGAGATACCTCACTTCATGTTATCAGAGAACTAGGGTTACTATTGTAACATAAACTTTACACCCCAATGGCCCACTCTTTCTGTCCATTATTTATAAAAATTGTTTTACTTCCTTTTCTGTTCTAATGGTCTTAGTATCTTTGACCTCTATAGCCTTCAAGATAGATAGATAGATAGATAGATAGATAGATAGATAGATAGATAGATAGATAGATAGATAGATAGATAGATAGATAGATAGATAGATAGATAGATAAAATTCATTGCATAGTGAAGGTACACAGCAATGAAATGCAGTTTAGCATCTACCATAATTGTAAATAGTGCAGATAAAAATGCTAATATATGTATACAGCTTATGTAAGTGGATAAACAAACAACAAATAAATATAAAGGCTCAGGTAGTAAAAAATTTGCATAATCTGTTGATTAAGTACAACAAATAAATATAAAGGCTCTGGGCAGTAGAGAATGTGTGAGAGCTGGTGAATACTAAGTACATTAGAATAAATCTAAACATAAATATGGACCATTGTACAAAGTAAATGTAATTTGTTACTGTACTTAAGCTTGTTTTTCCACATATTTGTACTGCTCCAGTATTTCTGTATGAGGAGACTTTTGCTTTAACTTCACTTCATTTCTCTTCTTCTTCTTCTTTTGGCTGGGTCCCTCTAATAAACTCATTTCTAATCCTGTCCATCGTCGTCACTCCCAACGAAAACCTCAACATCTTCAGCTCTGCTACCTCCAGCTCCACCTTCTGTCATTTACTCAATGCCACTGTCTCTAAACCATACAACATCTCAGGTCTCACCACAGTCCTATAAACTTTCCCTTTCACTCTCACAGATACTGGAAAAATATCTTTTCACATAAACTGAGTTGGTTAAGTGAAGAGTCTTGGGCCACATATGGTAATAGAAACATTATAGTTATAATAAATCATAGTACTTTGGATAAGTACATTTGAAGGCAAATATTTTTTTACTTTTACTTAAGTGAAAGTTTAAAGGGACACTTATATACACTCACCGGCCACTTTATTAGGTACACCTGTCCAACTGCTCGTTAAAGCAAATTCGCAATCAGCAAATCACATGGCAGCAACTCAATGCATTTAGGCATGTAGACATGGTCAAGACGATATGCTGCAGTTCAAACCGAGCATCAGAATGGGGAAGAAATGTGATTTAAGTGACTTTGAACGTGACATGGTTGTTGGTGCCAGACGGGCTGGTCTGAGTATTTCAGAATATACTGTATATAGTGGGATTTTCACGCACAACCATCTCTAAGGTTTACAGAGAATGGTCCGAAAAAGAGAAAATATCCAGTGAGCAGCAGTTCTGTGGGCGCAAATGCCTTGTTGATGTCAGAGGTCAGAGGAGAATGGCCAGACTGGTTCGAGCTGATAGAAAGGCAACAGTAACTCAAATAACCACTCGTTACAACCGAGGTATGCAGAAAAGCATCTCTGAACGCACAACACGTCGAACCTTGAGGCGGATGGGCTACAGCAGCAGAAGACCACAACAGGTGCCACTCCTGACAGCTAAGAACAGGAAGCTGAGGCTACAATTCGCACAGGCTCACCAAAATTGGACAATAGAAGATTGGAAAAACGTTGCCTGGTCTGATGAGTCTCGATTTCTGCAGCCGACAAATCTGCAGCAACTGCGTGATGCTATCATGTCAATATGGACCAAAATCTCTGAGGAATGTTTCCAGTACCTTTTTAAATCTATGCCACAAAGGATTAAGGTCCAACCCGGTACTAGTAAGGTGTACCTAATAAAGTGGCCGGTGAGTGTATATATATATATATATATATATATATATATATATATATATATATATATATATATATATATATATATATATATACACGCACGCACGCACAGACAAGACAGACAGACAGACAGACAGATAGATAGATAGATAGATAGATAGATAGATAGATAGATAGATAGATAGATAGATAGATAGATAGATATGATGATATCAATATGATCAGGTCTCTGTATATGTAGATATACACCAATCAGGCATAAAATTATGACATTATAAAATGATGAGTGAATAACACTGATTATCTCCTGTTAGTGGGTGGGATTTTAGTAGTCAGCAAGTGAACATTTTGTCCTTAATGTTGATGTTTTAGAAGCAGGAAAAATGGGCGAGCGTAAAGATTTAGGTGAGTTTGACGAGGGCCAAATTGTGACTGCTAGACGACTGGGCCAGAGCATCTCCAAAACTGCAGCTCTTGTGAGCTGTTTCTGGTCTGCAGTGGTCAGTATCTATCAAAAGTGCCCTAAGAAAGGAACAGAGGTGAACCAGCGACAAGGTCACGGGCGAAACGAGGATCATTGATGTATTTAGGGAGCGAAGGCTGGTCCGTGTGGTCCAATTTAACAGATGAGCTCCTGTAGCTCAAATTGCTGAAGAGGTTCATGCTGTTGGTGCTTGACGGATCACGAATGTTTTGGCAGAAAAAGGGGGACAAACACAATATTAGACAAATGGCCATAATGTTATGTCTGATAGGTGTGAATGTATATGCAGATTGAAAGGGCTCTATGTAATATTAATGATATGCACTTGTCTTTGCTTGTCCTTGACAGATTGTCTGATTTTTTATTACGTAAGATATGAATATGTGTGGGAAAACGGTAGCTCTGTAGTTAAGGCTCTGGGTTACTGATCAGAAGGTTGGGTGTTAAAGCCAAGGTAATACCAAGCTGCAACTCAGGGGCCCTTGAGCAAGGCCCTTAACCCTCTGTGTATCATTACTGACACTGTGCTCTGACCACAGCTTCTTACATCACTGGGATTTGCAAAGAAAGTATTTCATGTAAAGTAAATGTGACACTTAAAAAGCACCTTTCTTTCCTTGAAAAGTATTTGGCCAAACCTACAGCAGAAGATGGGAGGTGGTGGCTTAATGGTTATGACACTACAACTCAAATCAAAAGTTTTGAGTTCAAATCCCTGCAACACCAAGTCAGGCCCCTGAGCAAGGCTCCCAGCCCTCATTAGTTAACGGTGTCTGCCAAATGTCATACAAATGTAAGAAAATATAGAAGTCTGAGTAACTTTGGGGATGAAAGTGAACAAATCTGTATTAAACATGTTACAAGAATTCCCCCCAAAAAATAAAGAAATGTAGAAAACCAAATATTTGAAACATCAGTTCACAGTGAGGATGACGAAGTCCAGCGTTGAAAGCGTTCACGGCATCAGACGCGAATAGAAAATTCTACACAAAGCAAACAATTCAAGAGTTTCTCAAAAGCTCGCTGTCAGAGCAGAAGAATGAGGACGAAGGCAGCGAAAGACGGAAAAACAAATCAATCCGTCTTGAAGGAGCGAAGCGCATGAACACAACGTTCACCAAAATCCAATACAATTAAAGCGCCTCATGTGTAAACGTGTCGAACGCCTTTAAGCGAGGCTCTAATGCGCTCTTAATCGAGTTCTGTCCAACATCATCGCTCAGCTCTCAATACGCACTTAATAGTGATGGATAGACGTGCATGCGCTTAAAGCAACAGAGCAGCCACACAGGAAATTTACATCATAATTTTCCCCGCTTACAGCAAACACATTCCATCAGCCGTGACACGTTAAGTGTCTGGAGTTGGCTTCTGTATGCTGAACCGAGGCTACGAAGCTAATGATTCTATATCAAAATTATAAAACTCTATAGCAGGGGTGTCCAATCTTTTCCAGAAAGGGCCAGTGTGGGTGCAGGTTTTCATTGCAACCAAGCAAGTCTACACCAAATTCTACCTGTTCAATCTAATTATCTTAATTTTTAACGACTATCAGGTATGACCATTGATTGGTTGGAATGAAAACTTGCACCCACACCAGCCCTTTGTGGAAAAGATTGGACACCCCTGCTCTATAGGCAATAGCTTAAGCATCGCGTAATCACAGTGGTGGACGAAGTACACAAACTATGTACTTGAGCAAAAGTAGAGAAACACTGAGTAAAATATCACTTAAGTGAAAGTGCCCCTTTAAATTTTAATTTGAGTAAAAGTACAAATGTATTTGCCTTTCAAATGTACTTAAGTATCCAAAGTACTGATTTATTACAACTCTAATGTTCCTATTATCATTTTTAATCACAAGACTCTTCACTTAATCAACACAGTTTATGTGAAAGGACTCGAATGTGACTCTCAGCACACTGATCTATTGATAGAATGATATTAATGATCATGAACCCAAAACCTTCTTTTCAACTACTTCAAAAAAATAACACAAATAATCCCACGTGTGTTGTGACGAGTTCGAGTCTGGAGTTTCTTCATCATTTATTCCTCTCTAAATGTTCTGTTGAACTGATGCTGAACTGTATGTTGGTGATCAGTAGATACACCAAACGGCAATCAGGACACGTGTAAAACAGAGCGAGCGCTCGATCCTGATTGGTGACTCGCTGCGAGTTTCACCAGTTTTTTTTTTGTTTGTTTTTTAAACCAGTGCTAATTAAAGGGGCGTATTGATTTTATTTATTTCGGTTCAATTCTAGTAATAAACAAACTATAGATTCTAACAAAATGCTAATAAACCATTATGACTCAAAGGACAAGTTTTTATTTCTGAATAATAAACAATGCAAAACAATATGCATTTTTGTTTATATAAATATAAATAAAATTTAATAAAAAAAGACCATTATATATTAAAACTATTTTGTCGAAAAAAACAATTTTCATTTATATTTGGACATTTATAAATTCTTCCAAACATTTGATTAAAATCTCTATGATTTGAGGAAATTTAGTACAAAACACCGATTCATGGAAGTCTAAAGCTCCAAAGTCGGCTAAAATGACGGATTTCTCCGGCCCCATTTTTTGTCTACCGAAGATTGAAAACTATTTAAAATCTCTTTATCTTTTAGTTGTGTAAATAAGAAAGTAAAATGCGTGCCAGACTTTGTGATCCAGAGCCATCAGTGATCCCAGTGATGTCACATGCTCTGGTTGTGCAGATTGAGGGGTCTAGTATTACTACATAATTAACAGAATGCTGATAAAGCATGTCACTGCACACTGTATTGTGTACGGATGTGCACGTGAGAAGTAACATTATAGTCCAAACATTAGGCCACGCCTCTTTTCCCATGTCTATTCTTTCTTCATTAATGAGATTCTACTGTTCTGTGAAACCTCACGAATGCCTCTTTTAGACACTGAGCAGCGGTTTGATGCTAGCGTTAGCCGTGCTAGCCTCCTGTCTGACGTATTGTCCTACTAAGCAAATTTGGTGTGGTTATCATCTCAAAATCTGGATCTGCATAGAATTCTGTTGTAGTGGCCATGCATGCTTGCTCTTTCTCTCTCACACACACACACACACACACACACACACACACACACACACACAAGCTTGTTGTGTTGAGGCGTTCAGCGGGGCGTCTCAGAAGGACACGCATTTAGGCCGCCTGAAATAACGACTCTGAAGTAGCCTATAATTTGCCAGATGCAGCCATGAACGGTTTCCATGACAACCGGGTTGGGTAATTTTTTTTTTTCCGTCTTGATGACGGTGGAAGGAGGACGTACGGATCAAAGGAGGGAGCAGGAGATGGAGCTTCACGGTGCATTTACATGAAACCGTATAGCTGCATTATTTTCTGAAAACAGAGCGCTCGATCGATGATGATGATGATGATGATGATGATGTGGACATTGTAAAACTTTTCCCCACAAGATGAACAGATGGTTTTGGCTTTCACATTACTGCCACCAAGTGTGCTGTTAAAGAGCAGACAACTGGGTCACAGTATAAGAGAGAGAGAGAGAGAGAGAGAGAGAGAGGAACAAAAAAGAAAGAAATTGTTAGATAGTACAAGTAGAATAAAAAAAGAAAGACAGAGAGATAAAAGAGGCTGATAGAACACAGACAGAACGAGCTGTGATTCCCACATCCTTCCATCATTACGCTCTCATCACTCCATCACCACTTCCACTTCACTTTATCATGTGTATCACTCCATCACTAAGGTATTGCTTTTTCATCACTCCAACACTCCATTACTATCAATTGCCTTTCACCTCTTTGTCATCACTCCATCACATTTTCATTCCTCTTTTACCCCTTTATCTTTACTCCATCACTATCATTCGTCTTTTACCAATTTATCAGCACTCCATCACTTTTATCCCCCTTTTATCTCTTGGTCATCACTCCATCATATTTTCATCCCTCTTTCACCTCATTGTCATCGCTCCAGCAATCCTTCAGAACTTCTGTTGTTTCTGTTGTTTAATCACTCCATCATCACTCCATTATTATTCTGGTCACTTTTTTCACCCTTTCAGCACTCTCACTGTTTTAAAATACCTTTTCGCCGCTTTGTCACCACTCTACTGCTCTTTCAGAGATGCAACGTACAAAATGGACAGAGAGGTTATATAAAAAGAAGGTCAGAGAGAGCAGAGGTAGAAAGAGAAAACAGGGACAAGCCATGGAGGAAAAGAAGGAAAAGAGTGAATCAAAGAAAGATCAAGACAGAAAAAGAGCAGGAAGTGAGGAAGGAAGAAAGAAAGAAAGAAAGAAAGAAAGAAAGAAAGAAAGAAAGAAAGAAAGAAAGAAAGAAAGAAAGAAAGAAAGAAAGAAAGAAAAAGAGAGCTGACTGACAGGATTTTCAAATCCCCCACAAGCAACAAGGATTCGCAGTTTGCGCATTGTGTACGTCATCCTCCTCCCCGTCTTTATCAGCGTCACGACTCCGAGCTTTTGGGTTTTCCCAGCATTTGTGTGTGTGTGTGTGTGTGTGTGTGTGTGTGTGTGTGTGTGTGTGTGTGTGTGTGTGTGTGTGTGTGTGTGAGGCTGAGTCATTTCATATAAAATTACCTCAATCTACATATAGAAAGAGGCTTTTACTTGTCACATATACATTACAGCACACTGAAATACTTTCTTCTCATATCCTGGCTTGTCAGGAAGTTGGAGTCAGTCATGATACACCACGCTGGAGCAGAGAGTGTTAAGAGCCTTGCTCAAGGGCCCAACAGTGGCAGCTAACTTTCCCATCAGTAAACCAGAACCCTAACCATTGAGCTATCACCTTCCAGACTAAAACCTACACCTTTAACCAAAAAAATACTACATTATATTCAGTAGGAACCAGTGGACCAAGATCAGTGGTGGGTCATCAGGGCCAGCAAGAACTTCTCTTCTGGCTTAAACACAATCAAATTCACTGACACATTCTTTTTCCATGAACATGTAGTAAATGATTCCCAATAGTTGATTCATACATACACATAGCGTTCTCTTGGTTTGCTTTGTGTAGTGTATGTTTCTGTCCAATCAATTTTCAGCCATCACGTTACATTGAGGCCTTCAGAATTGACAATGTGGGTAGCTTTAGCTTAAAGGACATATCGATGAATATGTTGCTTTAACCAATCAGATTTCGAGTTGCCGACACCGGGGCCTTCTAGCAAGAGTCGAGCAATGTCGGCATTTTCACGTCCTTTAATTGGATGGTCCGAGAGAGCACTGTAACAAACTGTACAAGTTTCAATACATTTGTGTGGAAAACTCGACCGAAACAGTTCAAAACTTTCAATTATACGTTTGCACTTTCTTGCATTTACTGTATGATGTATTGCAAAAAAGCAAACAAGTTACCTTTAAATCCTCAGGAAAACCATAATCCCCTGAGTTTCTGTAGTCGGAGAATTTTCATTTGATGAGGTGAATATCGATGCTTCTGTTAGAGATGATGTATGTGGAGGTGCAGTTGTGGCTACAGTGAAAGGAGACGTGTTGAATTGTGTTCATTGGGTTTCTTGCTTTAGTGATGACATTCATTCTCCCTGTATGAGATCCTGTGTGTGATTCAGCGCTCTGTTCTACTGCACTTCTCTATAATACTGATGGTTTCTGTAGCAATGGCCTAAGGGTGAAATGCACGGCCTGCCAATAGTAGGGACTATTGTTTTTCAGTGGAGGCTCTGGGACATTTCACTGTGTGTCATTTCATCACTTCAATCACTTCATTTGCCACACAAATTTCCACTTCCTAGTTTGAAAATGTCAGAGCAATTATGGTTATAAGAATACTTTTCTGCAGAGGTGGGAAGTAATGAAGTACAAGTACTTTGTTACTGTACTTTAGTACATTTTTCTGGTATCAGGACGTCACTATTTATTTTTCGGACTACTTTTTACTTTCACTTATTACATTTTTACTCAAATATCTGTACTTTCTACCTCTTACATTTTCAAACCAGACTCATTTTCTGGCTCTCACACACCACAGACATCGACTAGTTTACGAAGCAAACAACAAGCGCGGTAGAAGACCACAAGAAGTCTCGGGTTAACGTGGATGTTACATTTTATGTTGAATTCTCTCTTTACGATTCACAATAAAACAACCTGAATCTCTGAATATTTGCCTCACAGACATGTATAGAAAGCTCGAAAAGACCACTTTTAAATAAACCAATTAACATTGAATACAAATATTCTCTGATTATGTAATCCGTATAAAAGTTATAAGAGGTACAGTTTCTCCAGTATCACATCATTAACCATCCGTGTGGAAACATAGCAAAGGTTCCGTTCGGTGTCCTGATAATTTAAAACATAATAATTACTTTAAAACGTTTACAAGAATATTAAGTCTTCATGCTCTATATTGGGAATGGTTTCACGAATAATAAACAACATTTGCATAAAGCATCCATATTTGTTCATGCCCATGTTTATTAGAGTATTAAAAAATTGGAAAGTATTAATTTAAGCTACATTTAAAACAAATGTGAGTTAACTCGTGAAAATCATGCGATTAATTGTAATTAAATATTTAAATCGACTGACAGCCTTAATATTAATATGACGTGACGTCCAGTTAAAAGCGTGAAACTAAAACAGGTAGTAATAATGACGACTTTTTACTTAAGTACATGTCAGAGCCCAAACTTCTTTACTTTAACTTGAGGAAAACATAAGTCTCTGTACTTCCTCTTAAGTGAAGGATGTATGTACTTTTGCCATCTCTGCTTTTCTGGAATATAACGTTTGATAAAAACCTGACTGTACAAATCAGTTCAAAATCGCTCCCACCTTTATGAACATTCACTTAACAAACTTTCGCGGATACGAAGAAACCTGTCCTTGAAGTGAAATTTGTTCGGAGTCGGAAAAATTATAAACGGAGGAGAGCCACCGCGAGCAACTAGTCGACCGTAACGAGTCTACACGATGCGCACTGGCCAATGAGTTTTTTAAGTTAATTGTTTTTTTTGTTATTAATTTTGATAATTTTTTATTACTTAATACAAAATATTGAATACTGTATTTCGATTATTTCGATTTGTTTTAGTATATTTTATTGTTTATGATAGTATTTATAGCTCTTACATCATTACGCAGATATGCGTAATCAAAACCGGCCGTTTGGAATGTGGGGAGCGTCTGTATTTATATATATGAAAAATCTTTAGCACCAAAAATGAAGGTTAGGGTTTGTCTTTTTACAATTAATGTTCCCTTCGGAGACAAAACACCTATGTGTATTTTCTGGGGGCACAAATTCTTTACAAAGGGCTAAAAATCTACACACACACATACTGTATATATCGTTATTTATCATGTACATGGAGTAACAGCAGGGTTGGATTTGTTAGACATCAAAGATCTTGATGACTCATATGAGAGGAAAGAACACGAAGCCAAACTGACAGATTTTACACACACGCACACACACACACACACACACACACACACACACACACACACACACACACACACACACTAAGTTTGTTAAGCCAAAGCGACAGTTCTGTTGAAAAGGGCAGGAAAGTCATGTCATACAACTATTCACACACATACATACACACATACGCACACGCGCGCACGCACGCACACACTTTCACAATAGGCTGAACAGCCTTTTTTTGTGTGTGTATTTGTGTATCTATAAAAGATCCAGCAATGCAGTGCTGTACAGCCAAAAAACTAATTGTGTGCCGATAAAAAAAGATGCTTGTGTGTGTGTGTGTGTGTTTGTTTGTGTGTGTTTATGGTGTACAATTCTTAAAAAAAAAATTCCCTCCAGCATAATATTCATGTTAGATGTAGTGTAAATGTGATGGATGGAATTTGTGTGTATTGCAGGCATATATCTCTATAACGTCATTCTCTTAGCATGCTGCATGACTGCGTGACTCCAGAAGCTGGTTTATGCTGATCGAGGCACGAGGTCTCGAAAAGAAACAACAGATTATGACGTCGATGACAGTACGTCTTGTGCAATACGTCTGTCTAGATCAGAACGTCTAGATCAGAATGTTTCTCAGTGCATATACAAAGCACAGAGATGTTTAAACAGATATCCATGGAATGTCTACATAACATTTATAATGCTACACGTATCTTCCTTACATTAAAGGGGTTGTGAGTGAGTTAAGTAGTTGTAGAGAAACAATAAATAAACCTTTAAATAAAAGCTCCATAAAGCTGTGCAAATGCCTGGCAACCTGAATAATTAGGCTCAAAAGGTCTTGCTAACATAATGTACACTGATCAGGCATTACATTATGACCACCTGCCTAATATTGTGTTGGTCCCCCTTTTGCTGCCAAAACAGTTCTCGCCTGTTCAACATCAACAGCATGAACTTCTTCAGCAGTTTGAGCTACAGGAGCTCGTCTGTTGGATCGGACCAACATGTTATTTAACCTAGCCAATTTACTTTGATTGCAAAAAACATAACATTTTTAAGGTATTGGACACAAATTCAAATCCCAGTATTGCCAAAAGGCCCTTGAGCAAGGCCCTTAACCCTCAGCTGCTCAGTAGTATGTCGCATTTGATGAAAGCATATGCCAAATGGCAGAAATGTAAATGTACATGTAATTATGTAAAGGTGTAAAAGTGTTGGCTCAGTGGTTATGGACTCTTGGTCAGAAGGTTGTGAGTTCAGATTCCAACCCAACCAAGCTGCCACTACTGGGCCCTCGAGCATGGCCCTTAACCCTGACCTGCTCAGCTCTATAAATAATAGCACAACATCACTGTAAGGCTCAAGGGGTTAATCCCAGTTCCAGCCCGACCCCCCGGACGTACTCGCATCTCATGCGCATTCATCACTGCCACTTTTTCACAATAAATCAAAAAGTCGTAATAAGCATTTTCATTTTCGAGCACAGAGAAGGTCTCGGCCATTCCCATGCCATCACGCTTCACCGTGTTTCAGCATTTTCTAAAATAAGCCTCAAGCGTGTGGAAGTTTAATCCAGCTCAGCGGGGGAGGGAGAGGGGATTAGCGCTCGATTTCCCACCCGGACAGAACGGCAATTTTCCAGCGATAAGTGAAAGCGGTGAGCCGAGTGCGTCTGCTGGGAGCTGATAAGACCGACACACACCTCTACGCTGCACACCGGGCCAGGGAGGGCCAAAGGTCATAGGTCACACTCTGTTCTCTTTTGTGTGTGTGTGTGTGTGTGTGTGTGTGTGTGTGTGTGTGTGTGTGTGTGTGTGTGTGTGTGTGTGTGTGTAAGACCAAAGTGGAGGGTCTTGAATTTCCAGGGCCACACAGTCCTTTTGTGATTTGTTTAGCATGTTGGCTGTAAAACACTTTGGAAACAAATAAATAGATGGATATCTAATCGAGGTGTAAAGAAAGAAACACACACACACACACACACACACACACACACACACACACACACACACACACACACACACACACACTCACTAATAATGTATTTTATTACTCATTTGCCTGCATACATTGTGTTATAAATGCCAAGTGTTCCAGTCAACCCTCCCTTTGGTAAATCTGAGGTAAATTATACTATATATATATATACACTATATATTATAAATTATATGCTGTGAACATAGAAGGATGTTTTTGGATTTTTTTTCCCCCCAAATTGGGAGGAATCCAAAGAATAGACTTTTTGCTAGCATGACAGAAAATAAGCAAAATCTCAAGGCATTTGTAAAGCAACCAATTAAATCCCTAAACGTAGCATAACAGCTAATTTCCATAATAGTGTGTGTGTGTGTGTGTGTGTGTGTGTGTGTGTGTGTGTGTGTGTGTGTGTGTGTGTGTGTGTGTGTGTGTGCTAAGTACAGTATGTTTGTTTTGCTAATATGCCCACAATGCTAGCATGTCAAGTAAGAGTACCACATAATGTTGAGGTAACTCATACAGCTGCTCATTTTTACACTCATCAGTGTGATTAGCGTGGTTAATGTGACTGATTAGCATGTGTTTGTTTGTGCCGTTAGCTACAGAAGTTCTCACAAGCAACAAAGAAGACATGGAGTCTCTGTTAGCAAGCTCTTGTGAGCGTACAGTGAGCCGTAGCTACTTTACCACACAAGGCAAAATTGAGACGGGTGATGGAAAGCTAGAATTTGGGCAAAGAGGAGAAAAAGTCTGAGAGAGAAAAAAGAGACCAAATTACGCTAAGTGAAAGAAATGGAGGTGATTTTCTTTCTCTCTCTTGATCTCTTTTTTGTCCAAGACACACACACACACACACACACACACACACACACACACACACACACACACACACACACACACTCATGCATGGAAACGTCACTGTGTGAACACGAGTGTCTCTGCGTCACTGACGCATGGCGCAGTCACGTGACCGAGTAAGCCACACTGTGCTTCACTCTGCCGACTGACAGCCATATGCTAATGAGCATGTTTATGCTAATTGCCTGTGATCTCGCCCACTTGCAGCTAACTGCGCCATTTTCATTTCATTTGCATACATTATAGACAAAGGACTCAGGGGAACATTCGGAATGAAACAGATGATAGACAAATCATTAGCAATCCAACAGTGCGCTCTCTCTCATGCGGCCCCACACACACACACACACACACTCACACACACACACACACATATACAAAATCAATCCTATGGTATTACACAGTGTATACATTGTAGAATCACTTCATGTTTGCGATAAGACGGTTTTTGTGTGTGTTTCCGTTAAATATTATTTGTTTTCATAATTTGTCAACTTCAGGAAAGAACTCAGCAGATATGTTGGGATATTTTTGTTAGCGAATTTGTCCTTGTCAAAGGAAGTATGAAGTCAACTGATTTTATGATGGGATTGTACGTTTTGTGTATGTTTTTTTTTTTTTTTTTAGGCTAATATACATCGTCATGTGTAAATAAATGTACGCCGTCTATAAAACCAAAAGTAATGGTTTGACGTATCAGGACGTAATCAAAATCATCTGTTCCTTGTTAAGTTTTAAAATTAGGTAAACAACCTCATTGAAATTAACAGAAACACAACATATTACACCATGTCATCATTTATTTCTTTTTTTAAATAAAGCCGAAAATGGAGGAAAAACTAAGTGCACCTTGTGATAGAAGCACCTTTAGCAGCAATAACCTGATGCAGTCATGTACAATATTGTTTACCTTCCGTTCTAGAACGTAAACAATGTCTAGACTCTGACTGATCCATTGCAACACCTTAATTCCAATCTTTTACAGGCATTCTGTTTTAGATGTGCTGGTGTGCTTGGGCTTATTTTCAGAATGTTTTCAGCAGCAGTTGCTTCTCTCATCATTGCTGGTGTTTTTCTTCTTGGCATTGTGTTAACAGACCTGAACGCTCCAGACCAACAAACTGCTAGAGCTTTTTATAGAGGCAGTCACACGTGATAAATCAAGAGCATTTGATTAGCAGCACCTTGCTCTTAAATTCTATTAATTCTTTTTTTTATACATGCTTTTTCCATTTTGGCTTTATTTTTGTGAACTTAATAAGAACATGGTGTAATACGTGTTGCTGTTTTTATGTCTGATATATTAAACAATGGAATTCATAGAGATCTATCTATCTATCTATCTATCTATCTATCTATCTATCTATCTATCTATCTATCTATCTATCTATCTATCTGTCTGTCTGTCTGTCTGTCTGTCTGTCTGTCTGTCTGTCTGTCTATGTAGGTCTCATCTATCTATCTATCTATCTATCTATCTATCTATCTATCTATCTATCTATCTATCTATCTATCTATCTATCTATCTGTCTGTCTGTCTGTCTGTCTGTCTGTCTGTCTGTCTGTCTGTCTGTAAACCTGATTTGAAGCTGCACATCTTGAAAAAATAATAGAATAAAATAAAAATAAATATATATTTAAATATATAAATATATATAAATATTTATTAAAAAAAATTAAGTATTCACCCTTATTGCTTTCGGACGATAATAGCTACACTACACTAAAGTTAAATGATAATAACAGAGTGATAACATATAAAAATAACCTGCTCTAGTGTTTTTATTAGAATGAATTAAAAGTTTTTTAAAGCGGTCTGTAATATTCCACTGCAGCCATGTTTTATGTCATAATGTCCTACAAAAAAAATGGAATGAGGTTCACCTCATAAATATTCATGCCACACAATACATGACGAGTCGGAGGACAGCATAAGCGCACGCGCTCAGCCAATCAGACCAGAAGGCTTTGTCCATGGTTGCCGTGACGACAGTGGCCACGCACGAGTGCCTGAAGCCGATCCTAAATAGCTGGAGGTGACGTTTGGGAGCGGTTCGGCTAATCACGGCGGACAGCCTTCGTAACACATCAGAGCAACTCTGAGGGGAATCCGGCAACATCTGAGTCCCTATACACACACACACACACACACACACACACACACACACACACCCACACAAATCCAAGGTCAAGGAATTGTCAAAAATCACTATATAAATACATTATAACGTGATTAGTTTTAGCTTTTTAACCGTGACTTACTAAGCTGTAATTCAGAGCAATAAATGACCTTCAGATGAACAATGTGTGTAAATAAAACAGAAGTGTGACTGTCACATGACCTTCACATATATATATATATATATATTTTTTTTTAGACTGGACATTGCATGTAAAGATAACTAACACAAACTGAAATTGTACACAATCCACACACACTTACACACACATAATAAAGCTACATTCACAGGGAAATTTGTCAATTTAAATGTGAAAATATTATAAAAAATAATGTTTAAAAATAACAGGGAATTATTCAAAATTCCCTTTTGAGTCTGGTTTCTCTTAAGGTTTCTTCCTTGAGAGGAACATCTCATACATCTCAGAGTTAAATTTTTTTAACAATGGTAATTGTAAAAATGTGCCATACAAATACTGAAAGTAATTGAGTTGAATTGAATAGTACTGAAATTCACAAGGCTGAGAGAGACACAGGTGAAAGCAGACAGAGACAAACAGAATATGAGTCTGAGACAGAAAGACAGGAGAAGACAGAGAGACAGAGAGAATGCAAGTCTGAGACAGAGAGACAAGGGATAAGAGATAGAGAGAATACAAATAGATGGATGGAGATGGAAAAGCAGGAAAAGAGAGACAGTTACACAGAATATAAGTCTGAGACAGAGAGCGACAGGAGGAGTCAGACAGACAGACAGACAGACAGACAGACAGACAGACATACAGACATACAGACAGATAGAATATGAGTAATTGACAGAGATTCAGGAAAAGACAGACAGAGAGATGGACAGAATATAAGTAAATGAAAGAGAGAGACAGGAGAAGAGAGACAAAGAGACAGACAGATTATGATTCTGAGACAGAGACAGAGAGACAGACTCAAAAGAAATTTGGGACAGAGAGACAGGAGAATACAGACAGAAAGACAGACAGAATATGAGTCTGAGACAGAGAGACATGGGAAAAGAGACAGAGAGACAGACAGAAAAAGAGTCTAAAAAAAGAAAGACAGGAGAAGAGAGACAGGAGAAGAGAGAGCAGACAGACAAAGAGAGAGGCAGAATATGTCAGCAACTGACAGGAGAAGAAAGAGACAGACAGAATATAAGTCTGAGACCAAAAAACTAAAGAAGACAGATAGAGAGACAAACAGAATACAAGTCTGGAACAGAGAGACAGGCAGCTACCCAGAGCCCAGTCCAGTAAGTCTTTATTTAGCACCATCACACACCCATAAACACACACCCATAAACACACACGCACACACACACGCACACACAGACACAGATCTCTGTGTGTGCGTGTGTGTGTGTGTGTGTGTGTGTGTGTGTGTGTGTGTGTGTGTGTGTGATAAATGTCTGTGTGAATTTCAGTTACAGATCACTCCATTACAGTTATGATTTCAGCCTACAGATAACACCAATATTTCTGTTCATCCCCACACATTAATAACGTCCAAACAGCCGCTATCGCCTAAGCTGCCAGCTCATTCATCACACACACACACACACACACACACACACACACACACACACATACCTTGTAGACATCAGGAGCAGTTTAGCTGAGAAAAAAAAACGTGCACATTTTTTTGCATGCATCTGGATCAGACTCATGACTTGTTAGCATGACTTTTACACCATCTCAAGTGCAGGACCAGAACATGACCTGTAAAACAAGACTTTCTTGACTGGAATCATGTGGCATCGAAGTGTATTTATTTTATTGTTTATGAATTCACTGCTAATTAAAGGGGCAGAAGTATTTTGGATGCATCTAAGGAACCCAAACTTCCACCATCTTCAGACGCCATTATCCAGAGCGACTTTCAATTATCCAATTCAGTTGAGGTTTAAGAACCTTGCTCAAAGGCTCAGCAGTAACAGATTGGTGGTGCTGGGATTTGAACCCATGATCTTCCATTTAGAAGTCTACTGAGCGATTACTTCCCACATAAATGTGACACGATTGACAAAACCCCACGTCAGCCAGCAGCCAAGAGGTGTCTGATTCTGCTCTATAGACCTGCCTGATCCACCCTGATGCCCTACTGGCCATCCTGAGTTCTGATCAACTGGAACCCACTTGCTGGTGCTGCTGATGGATCTACATGAACGTCTGAAAGTTCAATGAGATTACTGTGGATGGTTCCATGGTTCTTAGGAACCATGAAGATGGATTTGTACTGTAATGAATATAGTCTGCTACAGCGGTTTAGGACTACAGTTTTTATGAACAGTTTTGCATTCAAGAGTCCATCAATAGAAGTATGATGAATCGTCATTTGGCGTCAACCAGATGAGGTTTTGTTCTGTTTCCTTTGAAGGTTTTATTTCTCATACAATCTCAGGGAGTTTTTACCTCACCATTGCCATCTCTTTCCAGAAGTAGAGCTAGAAAATTGTTTTTGGATTGGCAATGGGGTGACGTGAGAATTATGAATCAAGCAAGCATGTGGATGAGATCTCAAAACTCCAGACTTCTAATAGTTCCTAGAATAGCAAAGTTCACTAAAGGTGGTAGAGCATTCTCATATTTACTTCCTAAAATTTGGGGTTCAGACACACTCTCCCAGTTTAAGCGCAAATTAAAGACGTATCTTAAACATAGCACACGTCACATCTAATAACCTTGTGCTCCAGAACATCTTATCACATGCACTTTATCAACTTGTGCTTGTTAATATTATGAACAGCAGCTGCGCTAATTCCTCTCCACTCCTTCTCTTTCTCTATCTCTATCAATCCAGAGGTTGCTCCAGCTTCAGTCTTGTTCCACCTCATGAAGATTATGGACCTTGGGATGCCGACCCCACAAACATCTCGAAACATCTAAAGGCGTACAAGCGCCATTTGGATAAGCACCTCGTGTGGTGTTTGGACATTGGACATCTACAAATGTTTAAAGGCTCTGGCATGGAGAAGCTGCTGTTAGATTTATGATGATCTCAAATCTTGAGCTATTTAATGAGTTGCTCAGTAGCTACTGGTTCCACAAAGTCAACTGAGTATAAGACTGTAGAAAGGACATTACTCATAATCTCACACTCCGGTACTCATGTTATCACCCAAATGATCATGGATTCCCCTTTTGAGTCATTTTGAATCCCTAATGAGTGAGCCAGAGGTGACAATGATGAGGGAAAACCTATGAGGAACAGAGGAACCAAACTCTCTAATATAATCTTGATGACACCCAATGTCCATTCATTCAGTCCATTCACACCTGAATGCAAAACTGTATCTAGTACAGTGCATCCGGAAAGTATTCACAGCGCTTCACTTTTTCCATGAAAGAAGTTTGTTTGAAATCTGTCAATTTAATAAAATGAAAATAAAATCACACGTACAGCATGTAGTTCTAAACCACTGTAGAAGCATGTATTAAACTTTAAACTTTCTTTCGGCTTCTCCCATTAGGGGGCGCCACAGCGGATCATCCGCATGTTTGATTTGGCACATGTTTTTACGCTGGATGCCCTTCCTAACACAACCCTCCCCATTTATCCGGGCTTGGGACCGGCACTATGGCTTGTGCAACCCTAATGGCTGGGGTTGGTTCCCTGACTGGGGATTGAACCCGGGCCGCAGCGGTGAGAGCGCCGCATCCTAACCACTAGACCACCAGGGAACCTTGTAGAAGCATGTATTAATTACACTCCAAATCCATCTTTATGGTTCCTAAGTGGAACCATGTAACCACCCACAGTACTCTTATGGATCTTTAGGATGTTCATGTGGATCCATCAACAGCATCAGCAAGTGCGTTCCAGTTGATCAGAACTCCTTCAAGATGCCTCGGGTATTAGTGTGGTTCAGAAAAGTCCAGAGAGCAGAAGGGGACACCTTCTCTTTTAGTAGAAAACTAAGATTATCTAAAGTAAATGATGATACAAAATTCTTCATGTAGAATTCTCAAAGAGCAAAAATCAGCATAGAGAATGAGTCAGTTGTTGCTGAGGGACGCTTCCTTTCTGTGTCCGGGTAATTGTTGTATTTCCCCGATTTCGGATGTGCACACGCACTCCCATGGATGAATCGTTGTTCCGAACAGGGAGCGGAAAAGACACGGAGTCATGACGTAAGCCTGAAGAAAACCGGTAAGCTTCTCAAAAAAAAAAATAAAATCCCAGATCACTTGCAGAGTGATGACCTACAACAGAGGACATCTGCTTTCCTCTTTTCCTCCCCTCTCTCTCTCTCCAGCACACACCAAACCCCTGTGTCCTACATCCATCACTCCATCAAACCTTTATTAGTATGTTTAAGACGCAGCTCAATTTTCATGTAAATTTCCGCATCAATTTATACATTTAGCAGAGCGGACACAAGCATACGACTGCGTGACTTGGTTTCCCAAATCAAGAGGAGAGCTAGAAAAGAACCTGGAAATGGCACTGATGGTTAGAATCAGATGATTCAGTGTTACAACAAGGAAAACAAACCAGTGTCTCGAGGTGCTTTTGAGAAAGAATCTGGAGTAATATGTGGCATCATCTAAAGTAAATAAATCATCTACTGAAGGTATAGGTCTTTTTTTTTTTTTTTGAAGAAGAAAAGTGTTAAATAAATCATAAACATTGCAAATAGAGTCTTCATTGTCCAGAAAATTTCTCCATCCACCAAGACATGTCTCGGAGGAAGAGTGATGTGCGGGGGGTCTTTAGTTTAGGTGAAGCTACCTGACCTCTCCTTCTCTTACTGTACTTTACCTCAAGTTTGTTTTTATTCATTTGATTTTCTCCAATTAAGCATACAATCATTAATGTACAGTATTGTGTAAAATGCTCATTGGTGACAAGGTGAGGGAGGTGAGATTGAGATGGTTTGGACATGTGCAGAGGAGGGACATGGGGTATATCAGTAGGAGAATGCTGAGGATGGAGGCACCAGAAAGGAGGTAAAGAGGAAGCCCAAGGAGGAGGTTCATGGATGTGGTGAGGGAAGACATGCAGGTAGTTGGTGTGAAAGAGGCAGATGTAGAGGACAGGGGGGTTGTGGAGACGGATGATCCGCTGTGGCGCCCCCTAATGGAGTCTTGGTGATGCAAAAGTATTTTAGGTCTGTCCGATTCGCAATCTTTGGCATTTTCAATGGAACAATGTGATTGAAAGCTGGTCTTTTTGTAGCTGACAATAAACATTTTAGCACAAAATAGCAGGATTTACGAGTGACATAATTAAGGTTCCATTTTATTCAGGAGCCTGGTTCCTTCTGTTGCTCAAATGTAATGGGTGGTCACACTAAATACTTGCCTTGTTAGTCTATAGAAGCTGTTTTTTTCCCATACTGCATCCAAAGGAGACTGAGTAATATTTATGTATTGCCAATAAACTATTGCTGAAAAAAGAAATCCAGTGGTGGTGTAAGACTTTTGCACAGTAACTACAGAGTAAACTACAGACATTATTCAGCTCATCCTCAGACATGTCAGGCACATTGCTTTATAAAGCACATTTTAAATCAACAACTGATGACCAAAGTGCTGTAGAATATATTACAGAATCATATAGATACAAAAAAACCAGACAAAAAACACAAAATAGAGACGTTATACTGAAATAAATGCTAAAACAAATATTTTTTAAAAGTCTATGAAATTTGCACTTTGTTTCAGAGCCTCGGTCCAGCAACTGTGAATGAAATTGCAAATGTACAGTCTCTACAAAAGTTAGTGCACCCCTCACATTTCAGCAACCATATATACATTCTCAATAGACAATATTGTAAAAATGAATAAATCACTTGGATATATTGTAGTCAGTGTGCAGCTTGTGGACAGATTTACTGTCCTCTAAAGAGAACTCGACATATAGCCATTATTGTCAAAACAACAGCCGGCAACAAAAGTCAGTACACCCTCAGTGAACATGTCAAAACTGTGTGGATATTTTGTGTGCATACCGACTTGTTGCAGCGTGAATGTGACGTGAATGACGAACAGGACGTGTGTCTTTGCATGGTTAAGCTGTTTCACTGAGGGTGTACTCACTTTTGTTGGCAGTTATTTAGACAATAATGTCTGTATTGAGTTATTTTCAGAGGACAGTAAATCTGTACTGCTACACAACCTGCACACTTTAAAATATTATCCAAGTTTCATTTCTATAGTGTTGACTTGTACAAATATATACTAAAATGTTTGCTAAATTGTGATGGGTGTACTTACTTTTGTGATATATTTTATAAATAGTTTTGCATTGTTTTGGTCGTCATGATGTCCAGTTTTACTTAAAAAGTCTATCTTTGAAATGTCTTTGTGAGTGGATCCGCAACCAAATCAGTTTCTTCTCCTCTGTCAGTCATTGTAGAATGAAATAATAAAAATAAAACAGCTCTCTGAACATCTAATCAAGGGATGTGAAATGCCCTAAGAGACGTGGCAGCTCAGTGGTTAGGATGTTGGCTTCTGAACAAAAGGTCATGAATTCAAATCCCAGCTCCACCAAGCTGCTAATGCTGGGCCCTTGAGCAAGGCCCTTAACCCCCAACTGGCCAGTTGTATAAATGATATAATTGTGAGTACGTAGTGTGTAATGTAGAGTGTGTGGTGGGATTTGAGCATAATACATTCTAATACAAGGGGACAATGACTATATGAACATCGCCATCTAGTGGTCAGAATGGAAGTGCACCCACTCATCTGCATCAGGATTCATAAAAAAAAAAAAAAGATATTCGATTAATTGGACGTTTTTTGGTATTTGATATTTTTGTGGCTCTCTGTTTCAATGACATTATTTCCCTCCATCATGGTTTAACATTCAGCTTGCTATTTATTTCTCACTCATGGTTGACTGAGAGTCATTTTACAGACACCCACCCTAAGGTTCTCATTAAGTGGGTGGGGGAAATGAGAGCCTGATTATTACAATCACAAGTCCAAAAAAAAGTTGGGACTGTGTAAAATATAAAAAACAGAATGCAATGATTTGCAAGTCCCATAAATCCATATTCTATTCACAATAAAATAAACACATTCACTGTTTAAACTGAGGTCATTTAGAATTTGATGGCTGCAACAGATCTCCAAACAAATTGTGACAGGGCCACGTTTACCACTGTGTAGCATCACGTTTTTGGTCCGTATACATCTGAGAACTAAGGAAACCAGTTGCTGAAGTTTTTAAAGAGAGGAATGTTGTCCCATGTGTGTCTGATACGGATTCTAGCTGCTTAACAGTTCTGGGTGTTCTTTGTTGTGTTTTTTGTTTCATGATGCACCAAATGTTTTCAAGTAATGAAAGGTCTAGACTGCAGCCAGGGCAGTTTAGCACCCGGACCCTTCTAATACAAAGTCATGCTGTTGTAATAGATGCAGTATGTAGTTAGGATTGTCTTTCTCAAATATGCAGGGCCTTCACTGAAAAAAAGATGTTTTCTTGATAGAATCATTTGTTGCACTAAAACCTGTATATACACCATTAATAGATTTGCCTTTCCAAATTTGCAAGCGGCCTATGTGGCTTTTTTTAACACTGACATCTTAAAAGGTGTAGCAAAGGTAAGCTTGATGAGAAAGGAACATGGTGGAATTTCTGTTATTACAATTTGACCACTGATGAATTTGGAAGAAGTCTCAATAATTGGTATGGGTATTGAGCATGCACAAACAAAACAACCTTCGTTTTTTTCTCCCCATTTTTATTTAAATTCAAAATATGAAACGAGCGAAACACATCACACAAAAAAAAACAATGTAGTACAGAATGTCAGAGTGCCTCATGTTGAAATCCTCAGTGTCAGAATAAAGCAAAAACAACAAAAACTAAATAAACCATTGAATTAAAATGGCACCTGGGAGTCTTCAGTCAGAACGAAATTATTTTATATGTTTAAAAAAAAAGTTTATTCTGGTCTGCTTGACAGAAAATGAAATAAAAACCCGGATTGCGGTGACGTACGGCTTCTATGCGATTTTACCAGCAGTTTCTCACTTGTAATGTGAAAAGATACCCAGCTGACATGCAAAAAAATTGAGACCGGAATCCAAGGGAAGGAAACTTGGAAGGAAGCGCAATCGGGGAAAGGTCTAATGCTTTTCCTTCTTGAGACGTCAATGTGTAGTACTGATCAGAGCTTATAGATTCCATTCAGTAGGCTGAATTCCATCACAGGAACCAAGGAATCCACAGGAATCCAATAAGCGATTTTCTAAACACAATAGCGCGATATTATAAACCGTAGGTTACGCAGCGATCGAAGGATGGACCTGAAATCCAAAAAAAACGTGTCCACTTTATCCTGATATTACATTGTATGCAAATGAGGGTGGGGTTTAAGACATTTAAATTAGCCAATCATCATAAACCTGATCATTAGAAATGCAAAAAAATAAACAATTCTGAGCATACTCAAAAGAATAATTTGGCCAGTATCGACACCTGCAGAGGTCTTGCAATGACAGTGACATGTTATACTGATGTTATGCTCTGATCCTTGACTCAAAGCTTCTCCAGGAGCACCTGAATGTCCACTACCTTCAGGTAAAGATGAAGATTTGAAAGTTAAGAGTTAAAGATCGAAACCTGATTGCAACCAGATTCCTTCTAAAGCGACGTGAGCCAAGCTGTTCTATAATAGAAGCTAAATCTGTGGAATTTCAGCTATTTTTTTATAATAAATCAGGAAAAGGTTTCATGGTGTGAATATGATGAGCGTTGTGATTGGCTGATCACGCTCCAGGAAGCAGTATGCAGGATGTGTGGCAGTAATCCGTTCCAAAAACCGTATATGATACACGTTTCGCCTTCGATATAATTGAACACAAATAAAGAGTTTCGGGTGCGAGCGCTCGGTCCGGTATCAAGGTCTTCATGAAGCCTGGAAGCTGTAGGTGAGCAGGTACAGTCGAGATCGTTTCTGAGATATCTGATTGTGGGAAATATTTACAGTACGGCGCGAAAAGACGCAGCGTCGCGGCTCCGGGTTTAGGAGCCGTTCTCCTCTTTCGCTTGCTTGGAGGCCGGAGCTTCGGCGTCTGTGCCGTTCGACTCCAGAGCTCGTTTCTTCGGTGCGGCTGGTTCTGAGAAAGAAAAAAATTGCATTAAAAAAAAAGCTTTTTTGTCACTGGTCACATGCACATTACAGGACGGTCAGATTCTATATTTAGATATTCCAATGATGTTAGGACGCGGTGATCAGAGCACAGGGTTAGCCATGATACAGCGCCCCCTGGAGCACAAAGGGTTAAGTGCCTGCATAAATTTAATCCAATCAGCGGTACACGTTTTCGTACCTTTTTCTGTACAGGCCGTTCGGTTCAGTGTATCGAATGCAACCCCTTTTTACGTGTGGAAAATCCGAGTTCCCTCACAAACGTATTAAGTGGCGGACCGCAAGTATGTTTAGTCTCCGCCTTGCACTTGTAGCGCAGTTTCGACGTGACTGCTCTAACCGTACCGGAAACACGATTTTGTTTCGCACATGCGTGAAATCACAGCCGCTTCCTGTAATCGCATTTTTACGACGGTCCAGCGACATGGATTCTTTCGCTTTTTTGGGTCCAACTTCAATAATTTCTCTTAGGGGAAAATTCCATATATCGAGGGAGTGAATGAATGAATGAAGGATGGAAGAAATAAAGACATTTATTAAAGAAAGAATGCTGAAGTAGAAGAGTTGAGTACAATATTTAAAAAAAATTATATTAAATATAAAAAAAAAAACATCTGTATTACCCAAATTAAAAAGTTTATGTTGAATTATATTTAATCAATTTAATTTGTGTCTATTTAATTGATAACTTATTTTAATGGATATAATAAAATGTAAATACGATTTATTCTATTCGATTTTTGATTTATTTAAAACAAGCAGGCATTTTATTTTAATTTGTTTTTAAAATGTAAACTGGTGATCAAAAATGTTAATAATAATGATAAACTGCGTAATAAAAACAAGCGACTGTGTGGTTTTGCAGGTTCAAAAACCGTGGTCCGCTCCAAACCGTGGATTTTGTGTAGCGTTAAACCCCTGCCAAAACATTATTCATTATTTACTGGAGATAATTTGCCAGTATTGTGCCTGCGATGACATGATCAGCAGAGTAAAGGAAATACTCCTCCATGTTACTAGGTGGCAGTAGGTATTTGTGACAGCAATGAACAGAAATACGAAAAGGAAAAGCACACTATTATTTAAAAAAAAATTTAAAAATACAAAAAACGTTGAAAGACTGTTTTAAAAATAGTGGAGCACAAATGGCTGATTTCATGGTTGAGAAAAGCTCAATTTGGGCTTTTTGGGAAAATGTACGTTTACGGTAACCATCAGCGACGTAAACATTCGTGTATAGATGCAAGAGCCACTTTTATGTTTTTTGATCAATTGTATATTTATTATACGCACGTATGTAGTGTTGGTTACGTAGCAAATGTTTTTTCCCCCTGATATTCTTGATTCGTGTTCTGTTTTTCCATTAGCCACGCCTACTTTATTTGAATATTGGCCTGCTGAAACCATGTTCAGGCAGGAGGAGGAGGAGTCTTTAAGGTAACACAAGAAAAGGAAGAGCAGGTGTTAATGGAAGCAGAATACGAGGACTGAAAGGATTTCCAGTATATAATATATTTGTATTTCCTTTTCCTGCTTATGTGATTAAAACAAAACAGGGACGAGTTATTTGTTTTTGTGATGAGGTAAAAAACGATTTTCCACTTAAAATCGTTTAAAAATGCATGCTGAGTAAAAACGAGCTGCAACAGTTGTGTTCACTTTCAGACGTTATTTTAAGGTAATAAACTGCACGTGTTCAAGTGGGTATGTTTGATAGTAATAGTGAGCTTTAATCAGTCTCGAATGATAGACACATAATACAAGAACTATCAAAATTTAATCATTAAAAACGAAACCTGAAAATCTAAATGCTAAAAATAAAAATATTTATACACCTGTAATAACTCCAGAGAGTCGGATCAGGACATGGCAACATAAATATGTATGAATTCAATCAATTTTTATTTATATAGTGCTTTCAACAATGCACATCGTCTCAAATCAGCTACAAATTGATTAGAAAAGTATGTATAAGTGAATGTATAATTTGTCGAACACGTTTTCGTCTCCTCCTTACCTGCTTCCTCGTCACCATCATCCCCTTCTTCATCACTGTCGAATTTAGTCTTCTTGCCCTGGAATCGGGTCTGCTCTGGTCCTCCTCGGTCTCTACGGCCGCCCCGGCCTCGGCCGCGACCCCGGTGACCTCCTGCAGGTCCAACAAAAAAAAAAAAGAACAGGTAAGATGTAAGTCCCACCTTAATTTTTCTCATGGCTGTGTCCCAGCACTGCTTAGCATTTAGCATGAACCCGAGTGTAAGTTTTTCCCATAAGTATATTTTCATACCAGTCCTCAATTCTTCACTTAATATGTATATTTAACCACACTAGACTCCCAATCACACTGATTAAACATGTGACCTCTTCCTCCTTTGCGTTTGTTGAGCGATTCCTGTTGGCTCTCAATGATCTTCTTCAGAGTCTCCAGCTCGGCGTCTCCCTCCAGCACTTCCCATTGCACAGCTTGATCTTTGATCTTCAGCTCGGAGCCTCCTGCTGCTTCCTGAGACTTCTCGAGGGCCGCCTTGGCGTCCGAGCGGAACAAGATGGTGCCCTGAATGCAGGAAGAGCGAAAACTGTACAATTAAAAACAATAACAATTTAGGCATTAAGGTAGATGCCCTCGTCCAGAGCGACTTCTAAATAAATTATACAGGGGTGATTCCCCAGCAAGGGCAGATTGGCACTCAAAAAATCTTCCCTGCAATTGGACACGATCCGTGACTGCCATGACGTCCAGTGACATTTACTTTGATTTATACCAATATTTGGAAAGTGTTTGCATCGGTTTCATGTGGACCACAATCGTGTGTAATGTGGAATGTAATCTCCCACAATGCACCGCATGTCTCACCTCTTTGCACCCTCTGGTGAAATCGATCCATTTGATCTGAGCGTGCTCGGCGAAGATCTTGTGGAAATCCTCTCGGGATACTTGATCCAGTTCACCCGAGAACTTCAGCACGCAGCCTCTTTGCTCATCCAGAGATTTCTAGACACGCAATAAATAAAGAAAAAATTCAACATGAAGAGAGTTTGATCTGCAGTTCATCAGCCCTGATACACCTCATCACGTGCGTTGTGAGGAACGTGAATAGAGTTATAATTACAGCAGCAGCTCTTCTAAAGGGGTAAAAGAGGGTAAAGGGGCATTTTACTTGTCACATGTACATTACAGCAGAGTGAAATCTTTCTTTGCATATCCCAGAGATATTGGATGCTGGGGGTCAGTGTGCTGAGGGTTAAGGGCCTTGCTCAAGGGCCCAACAGTGGCACTTTAGCAATCCTGGGGTTTGAACCCCCGACCTTCTGATCAGTAAGTCTGAGCTCCCACTTCTCAATGAGTCTATGTTACTTTTCATTCACTATAAATTGGAAACTTGGGGTTAAAGTGGGCGGATTGTGTGTGCTTTCAGTTTACTCACCATCTCCTCCTTCTCAGCCTGTTTCTGCTTCTCTTCTTTTTCACTGAAATCAAAAAACAGTTCCTTTAGCAAACTGAAGGGCATGAAATGAATTTACAGAAAAAAAATTTATTTTGTGTTTAGAGATGTGACCGAGACTATTGTTACCGTCTGCCGTGATTGACAGCAGGAGAGACAAATATCTCTGCAGCTCTCTAATGCATTCCCCCTAATGTACAGTGATGTGGTTCTCACCTCCTGGCTTTGGCTTTAGCCTCTGCACGACCCTGCTTCCTCTCCTCCGATTTCTTAGTAATGTAGTCGTCTCTACGCAAAGAGATCAGAAGTTAAACATGAGCCTCTTTTAACGACTGCTCTGTTCACAGGATTTAGGTATGAACAAAAAGCTTAAAGGCTAAAAAATCTGTTATATTTACACACATACATACACACATATATATATATATAAAATTAAAAAGGTTTTTACCAAAGGCATTTATGACTGAACTAAAGGTTTACATTAAATGTGAATGAACACTACAGAGCCTGTTAAAAGGGTGGAAACACACACACTGCATCTGGACAGTTCGTTTCTTCCAACATTCAGCTGGAATGCTTTGCTGTGCCTCTTGTACAACTAGTGAAGAACATCTTTGGCAAGTTTTACATTACTTCAGAGTATTTTAGAGCAGTTCAAGAGGATTTTGGTGCCGTGACCCGGCAGGTCATTCCATGATAGATGACAATCCAGACGACTGTTTACTCTCTTAACAGCGCCTACAAGCTTCGTACGCTTCGGCTCGTCGTTTTGTTGTATGGTGAAGTCGGTTCCAAAGAGCCGCAGTCCAGATGAAATTGTGTTGAAGTATGGAATGGTTGCCATGTTGGTTCCTTCCACTCCAATAAGTCTCCAACCTTCTCTGCTCCTAAACAGCCTCAAACCATTAAGCTTCCACCTCCATGTTTGACTGTGTGGGTGAAGGCAGTCTGATCACATCATCTCTCCTGTTCTCTATTTTAAGTAAGTTCTTCTTTGAGAGACAAAAATGTCTAATTTGGATTCATCTGTCCATGGAACTTTCTTTCACTCATTTACTGTCCAACTCTTGTCCTTACACAATGTACACTGGGGTGTAAATGTTGACACAAGGCACTGCTCAATCATGACTTACTTGATGAGGACAATCATGTCATTTCCTTTGAACTGTTTTACATCGTCTCTGGCAACGAAGGTCTTAGCTGCCTCCTCTGACTCCAAGGTGGCGAAGATGGAGCCCTACGAAGAGCAAATCAAACGAATTATTACCCATTCTCCACCAAAGAAAGTAAAAAAAAAACCTTTCACTCAACATTTAATTCCTTTTTGAGAGTGTGAGGGTTCAGCAATCTTAGATCATTACAGATAAATAAAGAAAAGGCAGCAGAGGAGGAGGAGCAGCATATGGACACGATTACGGCTAAAGAAAAGAGGCCAACCTGGGATGCTAATTTTGTTAAGGGTCCTGGAGTAAAAAAAAAAAAAAAAAAAAAAACGTCAAATGCATGTCTAATTATAAATGTTAACCTAGAAAACGTACCCATGTTCCTTTCAGCTCTTTTCACACCCATGGATTTTGTTTTAGCGCCTTCGCAATGATCATTATGTCATTATGTACTGTATTTGTATCAGATAGTCAGTAGACATCGGTCGCACAAATGCTCCTCCTTCTATAAATGTTCAATGGAGACATCATTTAATATTATTATTAATACTATAACAGTTTCGGGTAGTACAACATCCTGCTGCACCACTAACGTTTCCACTTCAGCGTGCAATAGCGACGTCTCCGTACTCCACATGTGCAATAAAGAGGAAAAAAAAAAAGGAATTATTGCAGACGTCTTACTTTGAAAGTTTTCTGTGGACCTTTCCTCATGTAAATGTTCTCCACGTTTCCTTTATCGTTGAGCCAGTCTTTGATTTCATCCAGCGTCGTGTCCAAAGGGAAGCCTTTCTGTGGGATAATGAAGATCCGTCAGTATAAGTCCCATGTCTATAGTACGAACTGATGAACACAAAGTGATCCAATGTCTAATTAATGATTGTATTTAGCAGAACAGGTGAGATCAGACTGTATTGAATCATAACGGCGTGTGTGTGTGCGGTGTGTGTATCATCCTTTAGCAACAGCTACTTGCTTTTGTTCCAAAAGTGACGCCAAAACTGTACCAAATTACTCAATGTTTGATATATTTATTTATAGTCGTCTAGAGCAGGATACTCTATATTGGTGCCATGACCCAGATCTCAGTGGCCTAAAAGCGAGAAGAATAGAGAAGGGACTGAAGTATAGTCCATGTTAATCAGTGAAACATCATATTCGCCGAATATTTGCACTGATTTTCATGGCGTATCGTTTCATGGGAATGTGCCAGACCTAACCCGGATGTGCTTAAGTAGCACTCACCATGTATATGGATTTGTGTTTAAGAGCATCTTTATACTCCTCATTGAACTCGGGCAGAGGTTTGCTTAGGCTCCGTCTGATCTTGGTCCGATCCTCGCTGATCTCCAACAGCCCGGTTTTGGATTTCTTCAGAGCCTCGACGATAACCGCAGCGTCCAAGGTCAAACTTTTAAGCCTATTGAGATAAAGGTGTGAGAGAATGGCATGTTACCAAAAGACTCCTCTAATCATATACCGGGGAAAAATACTGTAATCTGTAACAATACTACTTCATGTCAAAAGTAAACTGTCTCAAGATATTAAATTTGAAGCAATACGAACTTCAACTTGTATTCAGGGCCCCGTTCAGGGTCGTTTTTCTGTACCTGTTAAACTTGAGCATTGTCTCCAGAGTAACCCAGCCATCATCCAACTGTGTTTGCTCTTTCAGAAACCTGTCTCGGGGAAGGTTATGGTCTCCAAAATAATACTAAAATAGAAAAAAAAAAATCACCACATTTATATGCAACTTAAAGCGAACAGGTGATAAAGGTGCTGGGCCTGTAGAGAAGTGTGTGTGCCTCACCTCTATCTGTTCTGCCACCTTCTTTTCCAGGGGAGACATTTCCTGTTGTTCAGCCATCCCTAATACAACAACAATAAAAAAAAAATCTATTATTACAATATGATTAACCTAGGTCCCCTGGTGGTCTAGTGGTTAAGATGCAGCGCTCTCACTGCTGCGACCCGGGTTCGATTCCCGGTCAGGGAACTATCCCCAGCCACTCTCAGTGCCGGTCCCAAGCCCGGATAAATTGGGGAGGGTTGCATTAGGAAGGGCATCCAGCGTAAAACATGTGCCAAATCAAAAAACGTGCGGAGGATCCCTAACGAGGATCCCTAACGGGAGAAGCCGAAAGAAAGTTACTATTACAATATGATTAACCGCCACCACCATGCTTCACTGTAGGATTGGTATTGGCCAGGTGATGAGTGGTGCCTGGTTTTCTCCAGACATGACACTTGACATTCAGGCCAAAGAATCTTGGTTTCTCAAAAACAAAATCCCTGTTGCTTCCTTTAAAACCCACAAGTTGTGATCCAGTTGTCTAGACCCTCGTCAGACTCACTCCAATCCTTACGCTCGCCCTTTTTTCCAGCTTTTAACACATGAGATTTGAGGAAAAATTTCACTTGCTGCCTAATAAATCCCCCCCACTAACAGATGCCATGATAATCAGTGTCATATATAATATCTAAACTTTTTAAAGTTCTATTTCAGTTAAACTTATATTAGAATGAGGAAGCATCCAGTTTATTGTTTAATAGAGTTTGATTCCTTATATGGCGATGCAGTAACCGCAGTGTGTGACATGAGGCTGATCCTTTTTTTTTTCTTCAAAGGTTCAACAAATGCCATTTCTTTCCTTCGACTTTGGCCAATGTGCCCTAGTTTGGGCATCTGCATGGTGCATCCGCCCATCACTGAACATCATGTCTCAACAATGAAATATAAGGAATGGACATTTCCTGCCACCCAGTTGGGAATGGGTTCCCTCAAAGTTTCTTCCTCATGCCATCTGATGGAATTTTTGATTGCCACAGTCACCACTGGCACACTTATAAGAGATAAACCTTATTATTATATAAATTCATATTCTATAATCTATTTATCTCTAAACACAGTCATTAAAATATATACAAGGTAGTCAGAGATCACATTTGATAACACTTTTCATTTATGAATGTATTTCTTCCTAATTTGCATGAATGATAAACAAACAAAAAACAAGTCACTATAAAAGTTTCTTTTTTATAGGCATACGAAAATATTCTACATAAACCAGGATTTCAGTACAAATCACTGTATACACAAGATCACGCAGGTCACGTGTGTGAACCAGACCGCCGCCATGTTTGAAAAGGACCACGCGTGATCCCGAGATCTCGCGATACCTCGGAACGAGATGTTGATCCAAACCATTCAACACGATTACAAACTAGTGGTGGTGTATAAGATAGTCTTCAAAATGTAAAACCCTTTACAGTTAAAGTGATACGTTCGTATTAAATGGTAAAGTTTTTCACTTTTACATAAGAAAAGTCTTAAAATGTGCACTTCCGGGCACGCGTGGACACATGGAGCAGAACAGCAAGTCAACTCTGGACCGTTCTGGTCAAAGTAAAACATTAAGATCAGTGATTTCTTATTTAATTTGGACAAATATATCTATAGCTATAAATATTAATATACTAAACCGGTGTTCTCTTAGTAATGCAACCCGCTTTAATGAACACCACATGGATGTATAATTTCGCGTTATACCCCACACACGCCTTATTTACATTAGCATATACATGGACGCAAAGATTAGTAAAGACAAAATCTTTCAAAATGTTAAATTTCAGCATTAAAAACACTTACTTTAATGCGTTTGGTCTATCTGCGTTTGGATTAACTGCAGCTCTCTGCTTCGCTCACGCTTGACACACGCGTTGGCCCACAACGCATGCGCGGGACGTAATTTATCCACGCATCATGGGAAATGGTGTCCGAAGTGTCACAAAGCCTACAAAAATGGCCGACATTTGTAAAAGGAAGATTGTTCAAAAGAATAATTATCGATTAGCTATTAAAATTATTATATACAATAATTATTCCTGCATATTATATTAATACAGGACATTTTATTGCATTATTATAGCTATTGTATAATAATTAAACCATAAAGGCTGTGAATATAAAAAGTTAAGAAATAGGTAAATATTTAATTATATATAAAATTATTAAAATATACAATTTATAAATATATATTTAAAAAGGCCACGAATTAATCGGTATTTAAAAAAAATTAATGCAAGCATTATTATTAAAATTTAATCAGTTAAATGGTAAAAAAGTCATGTAACAACGCATTATATTATTATTATTATTAAATCAGAATAAAGGCCACATTTTTTATTTTATTTTTTAGCATTATTATTCTTTTTACATTTATGGCATTTGGCAGACAGCCTTATCTAGATAAAATTACATTTATCTCATTCATACAACTGAGCAGCTATGGGTTTGAGGGCCTCACTCAGGGGCTCAGATATGGTTGGTGTGGCTGGGATTTGAACTCATGACCTTTGGCACCAAAGTCCAATCACTTAACCACTAAGCTCTCACCTACTCCTAGTTTGTTAATAATATTTCATATACTACTACTACCAATAATAATAATAAATAATTATAATAAATAAAATAAAAATTATAATACTACTACTACCAATAATAATAAATAATAATAAAATAAACATTATAATACTACTACCAATAATAATAATAATAAAAAAACTAATAATAATAATAATAAATAAATAAAATAAAAATTATAATACTACTACTACCAATAATAATAATAATAATTAATAAAATAATAATAATAATACAACTAATAATAATAATAATAATAATAAATAAAATAAAAATTATAAAACTACTACTACCAATAATAATATTAATAAAATAATAATAATACAACTAATGATAATAATAAAATAAAAATTATAATACTGCTACTACCAATAATAATAATAATATTAATAATTAATAAAATAATAATAATAATACAACTAATAATAATAAATACAATAAAAATTATAATACTACTACTACCAATAATAATATTAATAAAATAATAATAATAATAATACAACTAATAATAATAATAATATTAATTAATAAAATTAAAATTATAATACTACTACTACTACCAATAATAATAATAATAATAATATTAATAATTAATAAAATAATAATAATAATAATAATAATAATAATAAAATACTGAGGATGGAGCCACCAGGAAGGAGGAAAAGAGGAAGACCAAGGAGGAGGTTTATGGATGTGGTAAAGGAAGACATGCAGGTAGTTGGGTTAAAAAAGGGCAGATGTAGAGGACAGGGTGATATGCAGACGGATGATGCCGTGGTGACCCCTAACGGGAGCAGCCGAAAGAATAATAAATGACAAGCAACGGTGGTGTTATACATTTATTTTTCTCATATTGTTTATATTTCATCATAATCCGTATCTCTAAATTATGACGTTAAAAATAATTACATTTCACACACAAACATTACACATCAGAGTTTACAGTATTAACCATGAAAAAAAAAATACGTTACAAAGTGCTGACACTGGGGATTCCCTCCATGAATGTTAAATAAACCTCCTGAACATTTTCAGACCAATCAGATTCGAGATCTTCAGAAACTATATTTCAGCTCTTTAACTGATACGAACAACTTGATTTCTTTAAAAAAAAAAAAAAAACGCTACGGTTTTTCTATTCCTCTTTATCATAATCTGAGTGGAGAATTGATTCATCAATCACTTCGGTTCTATCTGGAGATCTTTAGAAAGTGTTGCAAAAAACTTCATTCGCTCCGGTTCTCCGTTCTGCGACAGCTGAAATGTTACCGTAACACAAGACAACGGTGTTGGACAGCGGAATTGAATTCGGAGTACCAACGTGTCCATTACTTCTACACCAACGTCAGCGAGAAAAGCGAAAGCGGCACGTGGTCCCTTACGCTCGAGATTTTCTTTTTTTCCCCTATTAAAGTCCATAATAGGTGCACTCGCAATGCCATGATGTTCTTCTGTAACATCAGCAAATTAAGAATAAAGGAAAGCAAAAAAAAGACAGCAATGAGCCATCCAACAAGCACCAGAACTGCTTAAACGAAAGGGTGTGCGATATAAATCGTGTCCGACGACATCGTGAGTATCGTGTTAACGATATCACAGTATTCTCATACTGCAACGACTGACTTTCTCGTAATTTCGACGTAAATGCTACGTAGCGCTCCGAATTTTGACCCGTAATCTCAGATATTTTTGTTTATAACGTGGCACAAAAACGCTGGCGTATAAAAGCGAGCTAATAAAATAGACATTTACAAATAAGTGTTTTTTATTATGCAAAATAAATCGCCTGATTATCGTTTTACTGGCAAACTCCCCTAAAATTTCGAGATATTAATAATTTTTACTTAATAACCTTTACTTAAACTCTCCTGCTTAAACCCGACCTACATTATTTTTATTTTTTTCAAACGTTACGTGTTTCATGTTAAAGGTTTTATCCGCAGTGAACGTATCGCTATACAAAGCTATTTTGCTATCTCTCGTGCCATAATAAAAATATTTTTAGCTTGTGTTTCTACGGCGGTCCTTCGCAGACGTTTTTAAAAGAGTTCGGCTCGTTTCTGGATGATTTTCAGCTGGTTTAGAATTTCAATCCCGCTGCTCCAGGGGATCACCTGAGCCTTGGGCGTGTTGCCTTCGCTCCTGTTTTTGGCCAGCAGCTTCTCAAGGCTGTATCCTTTACGCGGCATTGCGAAGTCCCCCTCGTTTAAAAGCTTAAGGGGACAGAAATCGTTTGATCCGTCGCCCGAGTAACACACGGTGTGGTAGTGGACCCCGGCGTCCGCCTGCTTCTCTTTAAAGTCTGCTAACGCTTTCTGCTTGCACATGTTGACCGGGCAGCGCTCGCAGGAGTGCGAATGGAAGCACCGCACTTCGATGTAGCCTCGTCGGTCGACACTGGCCGGGTTCGAGAAGATGCCGTTGACGTCACTCGCCACTCCGGCGCCTTCTAAAATCCACTCGATGAACAGCGTGTTGGAGTCGGAGATGATGATGCAATCGAAGTCGTTCTTGTTTCGACCGATGAACTTCAGCAACTCGATCATTCCGCTCGTGAACGGGATCGTCTGCATGAGCTCCCGAACGGTGTCCGGACGCACGGACTGATCTCCGATGTAGTTAAACACTCGACCCATGTACTCGGTCCAGCGTCCTCTCTGGTACGATTTCTCGAGCCAGGCTGGTAAGCTCTGCCCAGGTGTGCACTGGATCACCCATATGTCGCTGTTCTCGTCCACCAGCGTGTGATCGAAATCGAACGCCACTAACGTCTTCGTTTTCATCTCGGCCTGCAGGAACGGTAAAGAAAGTAACTTCACAGATGACATTTCAAACGCTTGGAGGACAACATGAAATGAAAATCACCTGACCTACAGCACTGTGTAATGCAGGTGTGAAGAAAAAAATGGCGTGCAGAAAATATATCGATTTTGATCGTTTATATTTAGAGTGATTGAAAAGTGAGCAAACAAATTCAGAACCAGGTGATTAACCGATAATATAAAATCAGGCGCTAATCATCATCGAAAATCACATGCAGGTTGAAACCCAGTCATTCACTGAAACAGAAACAGCTGTGTAGGAGGCTTGGTTGTGGAACAGCAGAACTGTGCTACTAAAGGAGAGGCACCATGGCTGAGACTGAGCACAGAAACAAGATTAAGTGCTTCTACTGCATTAGCGAGGTCTCTCTCAGGTGAAGATTTCAAAGCAGGGATTCGTGTTGAGCTCTTCGAACTATTTGAAATAAACTGGCAATGTTGAGGACTGTAGCTGCAGTGGTCATCCATGGAAAATGAATGCAGCAGATTAAAGTCACCTCAGAAGATCCTCAGCACTGCCATCAGCCAAAAACCGGCAGGAAACTATTAGGAACCCGGTACACCCATGAACTGTCTGAAGACATCTGGCTAGAAGTGATCATAAAAGAAGTGGGACACACAGTACCTTCAGCGTTGGAGCAAGTCTGAACGAATCAACTAAATAATATATAAATCATAGGAACATGTGAAAAGGTGCACTGGACTGATGAGTCAAAAATATTTGGCTGTCGCAGGAGGCTAATTGTTTGCTGAAGTCCTGGAGAGTGGTAATGAGCAGGCAACAGTGAAGCATGGTGGAGGGTGCCTGTAAGTTTGGGGATGCAATTCTGCAACGAGAGCTGGAGATTTGGTCAGGAATAATGGTGTCCTCAATGCTGAGAAATACAGACTGATCTCCATCTTATCCATCATGCAGCACCACCAGGGAGGCATCTGATTGGTCATAAATTTATTCTGCAGCAACACAAAGTGCCCAAACATACAGCCAATATCATTAAGAACCATCTTCAGCACAGAGAAGAAAACAAGGAGACCTGGAAGTAATCATTTTGTCCCTGGGGTCAACTGTGCAAAGTAATGGAGAGTGTGTTAGAGAAGTGAAAAGAAGAGTGCAGGCAGGGTGGAGAAGAGTGATGGCAGGAGTGATTTGGAATAGACAGGAATCTGTAGGAGTGAAAGGGAAAGTTTATAAGAAAGTGGTGAGTCTTGCGATGTTGTATGGTTTAGAGACAGTGGCATTAACAAGAAGACAGGAGGTGGAGCTGAAGGTAGCGGAGCTGAAGACGCCGAGATGTTCATCAGGAGGAATTAACAGGATTAGAAATTAGTTTATTAGAAGAAACTGGAGACGAGGTGAGAGACGATTGAGATGATTTGGACAAGTGCAGATGAGGGACATGGGGTAGAAGAATGCTGAGGATGAAGTTGCAGGCAGACGGAAAAGAGGAAGACCAAGAAGGAGGTTTACGGATGTGGTGAGGGAAGACATGCAGGTGGTTGGTTTAAAAGAGGCAGATGGATATGGAGACTGATGATCTGCTGCAGCGACCCCTATCGGGAGCAGCAGAAAATGACCAGTATGACAATCACATTTCATTCCTTAAATTAAATAACCAGTTTCACTCTCGGGATAATACATGACGAAACACACCTGTATATTTAACATATATATCAAACATATAAATATAATTCCAAAAAGACATTACTCTTTTAAACGCTTACCAGTTCAATAGACCACAAACCCGTGTACACAAACCTGCTGTCCCAAAGAGTACAAACCGAAAGTCCCGTCTCCAGCCCATGCCTCTTTCTTATTGGCTATCCGAAAACGCAACCTTCAACAATTGGTTGGTTCAAACGTCAATCACCTTGTGCCCACTCGCTGATTGGGTGGCTAAATAAACCCGGAAGTGAGTAATCCGTTCCGTTTTTTTCCGCATATTTTTTTTTATTCTTTTTTGTTTTTTTCTTATATTTATCTTTGGTTTGCTATTAAAATAAACACATACATGTATAACACGTGTAAACAACGGCGTGTGTATTGATTTTATTCCCATTCCAGTGCACTCAAGTCGGATTATTAACACCGATAAAGAGGTTAAAGGGAGTGTTAGCATGTGGCTAATCTTCGCCAGCCATTATGCTTAAAGGAAAATATTTATTTTCTTGCTTTTTATTTAAGGTATAAACAAATGGTTGGTTTATTTTGGTTAGAATTTTACTGTCCGTTTTAGTGTTCCCGCTAGCTTGTTTACTAAGTGTACAGATAAGATCCCCGGATGAGGACGCGGTATGTGATTGGTCTAGATCAGTTTTTCTGTTCAAGTGTGCGGTGATGCCCTCTAGTGGGGAATAAAGGCATGACATGTGGGCCAATAAACGGCTGGATTTATATAATTTTTTGTTCTTTATTCATTTTCATTTATGTTTTTCTCTATTAAAAATAAAGTTAATACACTTAAAGCAACAACAAAAGGCCATTAATGCAAGTAAATTAAAACAACAGCAGTTCGGATACCTAACACAATTACACTTCTCTATATTAACTGCTGTGGGTCTCGTTAGCAAGAACGATGAGTCAGCATACAGAGAGAAGTTGGAACAGTAAACAACAACAACCAGTCTCTACACTTTGACAACACCAAAGAGAAGGTTGTTGACTACAGGAGGGCACAGAGCAGCCACACTCCACTGATCATTGATCGATCCTCAGAGGAGATCGTCGAAAGCACCAATTTCCTTTGTGGAATTATCTGGTGGATAACCTCATCAGGTCACTCAACACCAGCTCCATCACCAAGAAATCCCAGCAGCGTCTCTACTTCCTGAGAAGCCTGAGAAAAGACCATCTCCCTCCCCCCATCCTGACCATGTTCTACAGAGGGACCATTGAGAGACCTTGAGCAGGTGCATCACTGCCTGGTTTGGGAACTGCACCGTCTCGGATCGTAAGACCCTCCAGAGGATCGTGAGGACAGCTGAGAAGATCATCAGAGTCTCTCTCCCCTCTATCACCCTCTTGCCATCAGGAAAGCGGTTCTAAAGCATTTGGTCCTCAAATCCTGACTGTCAACAGTTTCTTCCCTCAAGTCATTAGGCTTCCCAACACAGAACTGAACTTAAACTAACACACACACTCACACACACTCACACACACACACACACACACACACACACACACACACACACACACACACACACACACACACACACACACAATCAACTGTGGGTTACTGAACTGTACAACCTGAACTCAACACACACTCATTACTCATCTCAATCCATTCCACCACCATTAATTATTTATATTAAGTCGTATTGACTGCTCTCAACTCTCGACTGCTGCTACTGCTGTTTTTGCACTTTATTGTGTTTATGTTTACAAATACTTTGTTCATAGTCTTTTACAGTCCTCTTTTGCACAGTACTGTATAATCAGACTATATAGTAGGTTTACTGGTCGAGGCTATTTTGTATTTTGTGTTATGAGTATTTGTTCCACACTGTCTTGTGTTGTCTGTCTGCACTGTTTGCACTCGATGCACTTTATGTAGCTTTATGTTATGTGTTGTAGCTCTGTGTTGTTATATGTAGCACCAGGGTTCTGGAGGAACGTTGTCTCATTGTCACTGTGTACTGCATGAGATATACAGTATCTGGTAGAAATTAAATAAAAGCTTCTTGACTTGACTTGACTTGTTTTGACTCCTAGAGCCGATAGAGACATGAAGCAGGGACCCCTGATAGAAAATGTTTTAAACATAGACACTGATCGATATCGAAAACAATCATATTAAGCTTGAGGCAATTAGAACCATGTTGTTGTTACATGCATAATTGTCTGTATATTTTCATATATTTTCAATTATTTATGCATCATAAAATTTTATTTTGCTTTCCAAATCACAATTTAAATTGTGATCAAAGTGGATCACAGTTGTTTGTTTGTTTTATTTAAAATACATTTTCCCTAAATCTTTCATACATTTTCCTTTCACTATCAGGTGAACAATTACACATAAAAATCAGCTTTAAGTTAAATGGAACTTTAATGTAATAATTATAATGTTTTTTATTAAATATTTTATATTTGTAATATTTATATTTTCAGCATATTTGGCTTTGATGTTTTTACCTATGTTTATTTATTTTTTATTTGTGATTCAACATTAATTAGTGGACCCCCTGCAGTACCACCCCAGTTGCAGACCTATGATTTACCATAATATAAAAAAAAAATTAGACATAAAAAAAGACAGGACAGACAGACAGACAGACAGACAGACAGACAGACAGACAGACAGATAGATAGATAGATAGATAGATAGATAGATAGATAGATAGATAGATAGATAGATAGATAGATAGATAGATCGATGTAACACTTCTGCTGATAATGAGGATTATTTTGACATGTATTTTCTTACCTGAGATCAGGCCGAGGATAAAGATGGGGAGGAGGATCTTCATCCTGAGTTTCCACACGTACAGATCTCCACACCAACTCCATTTCAGAAGGATTTAAAAGCTAATTTTCTATTGAAAACTGTCCTAAAATTCTACATTTCTGCCTCAGTCTCACTTGCTTTCCAAGTTCTGTAATGTTGCTGCAGCAAGAGAACATTTTGTGTTCAAAGTTGACGTGTTAGAAGCAGGAAAAATGGGCAAGCGTAAAGATTTGAGCGAGTTTGACGTGGGCTAAATTGTGACGGCTAGACGACTGGGCCGGTGTTAATGCTGTTGATGCTCGACAGGTCAGAACTGTTTTGGCAGCAAAAGGGGGACCAACACAATATTAGGCATAATGTTATGGCCGATCTGTGTAATATATAATATATTATTATTAAAATGTAAATGGATATTGCATGTAACTACCGTGTAAGGAGAAAAAAAAAGATTTTGTAATAAATAAATACGTTTTGTTTTCTTCTTTCCTCTTCTTCTTCTTCTTCTTCTTCTTTCGGCTGCTCCCATTAGGGGGCGCCACAGCGGATCATCCGTCTCCATACCCCCCTGTCCTCTACATCTGCCTCTTTCACACCAACTACCTGCATGTCTTCCCTCACCACATCCATAAACCTCCTACTTGGTCTTCCTCTTTTCCTCCTTCCTGGTGGCTCCAACCTCAGCATTCTCCTACTGATATACCCCATGTCTCTCCTCTGCACATGTCCAAACCATCTCAATCTCACCTCCCTCACCTTGTCTCCAAAACGTCCTACATGTACTGTCCCTCTAATAAACTCATTTCTAATGCTGTCCATTCTCGTCACTCCCAACGAAAACCTCAACATCTTTTTGCTACCTCCAGTTCTACCTCCTGTCTTTTACTCAATGCCACTGTCTCTAAACCATACAACATCTCAGGTCTCACCACAGTCCCATAAACTTTCCCTTTCACTCTCACAGATACTCTTCTATCACAAATCACTCCTGCTATCACTCTTCTCCACCCACTCCACCCTGCCTGCACTCTTTTCTTCACTTCCCTAACACACTCTCCATTACTTTGCACTGTTGACCCCAGGTACCTGAAATCCTCCACCTTCTCCACCTCTTCTCCCTGCAACCGCACCACTCCACTGCCCTCCCTCTCATTCACACACATGTACTCTGTCTTACTCCTACTGACTTTCATTCCTCTTCTCTCCAGCGCATACCTCCACCTCTCCAGGCCCTTCTCAACCTGCTCCCTACTCTCACCAAAGGTTTGTTTTATTATGTTTATATTATAATTAGTAGTAGATGCGCTTTACTTTTATTATTTAGAAAGTGACCAATAATTTGTGCCCTATATTTGTAGTTATATGTAGATCGATTTCTCGTCGCTAAACTGTTTCTCGAGCATGTTCTCTCAGCAACACTACTGCTAAGTGAATATGATGTATCTTAACACTACAGAGACTGAGGCGTGTCCTGAAAGTTACATAGAATACAGATTAACATGGCAGAGATAGAGCTGCATCTGCCTGAAGACAGAACAAAAAAGAACATCTGGTTTTAGTTCATATGTTTTCTTTCGTTTTATCCACTACAAAGACGGGCCATGCGTTAGAAGTCAGAAGACGAGTAAATTGATGATTTGCTGTCTGTCTAAAACAAAGAAATAAAAGTGAATCATCATTTGTTGAATCAAATCGAGTATCGATCGCACTGCATCGGTATAAAGGGTGAATCGTATCAAATTAGTAGCTGCTTTATGTGTATCTTTATTGTATCGTATCGTTGGTTATGCATAAAGATGCGAATCTCATTGGCTACAGTTATGGAGATGCGCATCCCTAAAGTCGTGTGTGTATTCCTGCCTTGGGTTCAGTGTTCTCCAGGAAAGGTTTCGGATTCACCACAATAAAAAGCTTTCTGAAGATGAAAGATTCATTTATTATACAGGTAAGAATATCTACAACGACAGGAGGCAACTCATATGTGCAAAAATCTCCTGATGAAGGTACAATAGGAGCACAGCAAGCATTTTCAAAACATAGAATAATGATTCTATTGAATTTGTCAGATTAAGAGCAATCTAGTTTCACAGAGAATATTGGAGATATTAATAGTCTGAATCTGACAAGTTGGTGTTATGACGGTCATGTGATATCTTGTTTATCCTTTTATTGGACAACAAGAACAAGAAAAAAAATGAAGGCTGACTCTCACCACCTCCAACCATAAAACAAACTTCAAAACAAGGCTTTTGAAAGACCAATTAATTGGATTGAATATACACGATCAGACATAACATTATGCCTGGTGAAGTGAATAACACTGATTATCTCTTCATCATGGCACCTGCTAGTGGGTGGGATTTATGAACATTTTGTCTTGAAAGCAGGAAAAATGTGCCAGCGTAAGTATTTGAGTGAGTTGACAAGGGCCAACTTGTGGCGGCTAGATGACTTGTTCCCGGTCGCAAGTGGTCAGTATCTATCAAAAGTGGTCCAAGGAAGGAACAGTGGTGAACCAGCGATGGGAGGCCGTGGCTCATTGATATACGTGAACTGCGAAAGCTGGTCCATGTGGTCTGATCCAACAGACGAGCTCCTGTAGCATAAACTGCTGAAGAAGTTCATGTTGTTGATGCTCGACAGGTCAGAACTGATTTGGCAACAAAAGTGGGACCATCACAATATTAGGCAGGTGGTCATAATGTTATGCCTGATCAATAGTCATAAGGTAACGCCTGGTCCGTGTAGGTTTAAAAGGTCTGGTCTAACCAAATTGTTTCAGAATCTAATTAGAACTGAGCCAACATATAGAAATAGGAAAGGAAACAAGGTACACTCATGTTTGCTAAGACCTGCAGGAAACAGTGTATGATTGTTGATCTGCAGTGTCACTCAAAAGCAAACTTTCTGTATAAATAGCAGTTTTTTGACAGCAAACAGTCAGTTTGTCCAAACTAACAGTCAGTTGTATCCTTATTGAGTTTTGGATCAAGACCACTCCAGATTAATGAAGAATATGCCAGTATGCTAGTTACAAAGGGATTTTGACTCTCTGAATCCAACTGATGAGATTTGTAAATTAGTTGGAATTGTTAGTGTTGGAGTGCAGACTTTGATAGACTGAATTTGGTGTTGGGTTCAGCTTCTGGTAGACTGAATCTGATTGGCTGGTTTTGGGGTTCAGACCTTGGTAGACTTAATCTCATTGGTTAGTGTTTGGTTAAGGCTCTGCTATACTGAATCTGATTGGTTGTTTGGGAATCTGATTGGTTGTTTCAGAGTGTGGTAGGTTGAATTTGGATGTTTGGTTTCGGGGTTCAGACATTGGTAGATGGAATCTGATTGGTTGGTGTTGGGGATAAGATTTTGGTAGACTGAATCTGATTGGTTGTTGTTTGGTTAGGGCTCTGCTATACTGAATCTGGTTGGTTGTTTGGGGGGTTCAGAGTGTGGTAAATTGAATTTGGATGTTTGGTTTCGGGGTTCAGACTTTGATAGATGGAATCTGATTGGTTGGTGTTGGGGATAAGAGTTTGGTAGACTGAATCTGATTGGTTGGTGTTGGGGATAAGACTTTGGTAGACTGAATCTGGTAGATGTTTCTTTTGTTTTATTTGGAAACGAAGCACATTTGGGTCATTCACATGATCTCCAGTTATCTGAAATGATTAAAAAGTTATGTTTTAGAAGTTTAAAAATTAGAAAGGTTTTCTTAAATTAATCAGTCGAGTAAACCATGTGAGTGATTAGTTTTGATGTCACTTTATTCTCACCTCTCTGGAAGTTTCAGTCATTGTTTCTGGGTCTTCAGGGAAACGAGAAAGACAAAATACAGTGTTACTTTTTGTTAATCTTCATACTTACAGAGTAGACATTACATTTATGAATGAAACTTACATAGTGTATTTCTGCATAGTGTTATTAAGAACGGCTATTGAATTTAGTAACTGGATAAAGAATTACTTATAAACCAGCACAACACAAATGTTCGAACAAAACAGTCATAAGCTGATGATGTGTATGTGTGTGTATACCTTTTGATTTGCATCTTTTATATACAATCACTATGATGAATATGATTCCACCCAGAAGCAGCACAACACACACGAACGCAATGATCGCAAAATACTTCGTCCTCACAGCTTGAAATTCTGGCAGAGAAACACATGATCACTCATCCACACATATTTAAGCTACAACCCCAAATCCAAAAAAGTTGGGACACTGTGTAAAATGTAAATAAAACAGAAATCTCATAAACCCATATTTTATTCCCAATAAAACATATAAAACATATCAAATGTTTAAACTGAGAAAATCTTTAGAAAGTATTAATTTGATGGCTGCAACACGTCCAAAATAGGTTGGGACGTGGCAACAAAAGTCTGGAAAAAGTAAGTTATTAAAATGAAACCATTATTAAATGCAACTATTAAGGTTAATTGACAACAAGTCAGAAAGATGATTGGGTATAAATAGAGTATCTTAAAGAGGCATGTTAGGCGTTTTATTTCAGAATAATGTTCCTTAACATTCAACAAATCTTCTGGTCCTCAGGCGCACTGCATTTAAAACAGTCTGTATGATTCTGTAATGGAAATCACTGCATGGGCTCATTAATACTTCCAGGAATCATTGTCTGTAAACAAAGTTTGCCATGTCATCCACAAATGCAGGTTAAATCTCCATCATGCAAAGAAGAAGGCATGCATGAACATGATCCAGAAATTCTGCCATCCTCTCTAAATGAAAGCTTATTTAAAAAAATGCTGAGAAAAAAATGGAAAACTGTTCTGTGGTCAGAACGGTTTCTTTTTGGAAACCATGGACACCATATCCTCTGGACTAAAGAGGAGAGGGACCATCTGGCTTGTATCAGCTTTCAATTCAAAAAGCTGTATCTCTGATGGTATGCATTAGTTCTGTGGAATGAGCAGCTTGCACCTTTGGAAAGATTCCATTAATGCTGGGTGGTTCTAGATAAAAATAAAAGTCAATTCCAGAGAAGGATTTGTATATGTGGGCAAGACAATGCTGAATGCATACTGCATCTATTAGAATAGCATGATTTCATAATACAATAGTCCGGGTGCTGAACTGGTCTGCCAGAAAAAAAAAAATCAAAAATATAGAATATTTATAGACATACAGTATTTGTATAGACACCAACTAAAATCAATCAGAAAGCAATCCTGCCCCGTGTCAGTGCAAATGAATATCAGCTGGTTTAGTCCCAACTGCTGGCCTGTATTAAGGTGTCCAATTACCAAGGTGTCACGCAAGAAACATCTCATGATAGGTAAAAGCAAAGAGCTCTCTCAAGACCTTTGCAACCTTATTGTTGCAAAACATACTGATTGCAATGGTTACAGAAGGATTTCAAAACTTCTAATTGTTCCAGTGAGCATTGTTGGGCCATTATCAAAAGTGGAAAGAACATCGTTTCACCATAAACCGGATATGACCAGGTGCTCCTCGCAAGATTTCAGACAGAGGAGCGAAAAGAATATCAGAAGAGTTATCACTTGTGGAGAGCTTCAGAAAGACCTGGAATTAGCAGGTACAATTGTTTCAAAGAAAACAGTAAATAATGCATTCAACCTCCATGACCTGTGTGCATTCTCACCACGCAAGAGTCCATTTCTGAAGAAAAAGAATGTTGAAGCTCGTTTAATGTTTGCTGCACAACATTTGGACAAGCCTGTGAAATACTGGGAGAATAAAGTCTGGTCAGATGGGACCAAAACTGAGCCCTTTTGGATGGCATTATACACACCATGTTTGGAGGACACGTCACTGCACATCACCCCAAAAACTCCAGACCAACAGTGAAGTTTGGAGGTGAGAACATAATGGTGTGGGGCTGTTTTTCAGCATACGGTACTGGCCAACTTTATATAACTGATGGAAGGATGAATGGAAAAATCTGCTGTTATCTACCAGGATGATGAAAATGAAACAAGGTTGAACATTTCAGCACGACAACAATCCCAAACACAAAGCTGAGGAAACTCTCAATTGCTTTCAGAGAAAGAAAACAAGTCTCTAGAATGGTCCAGCCAATCACCTGACTTAAATCCAATTAATAATCTATATTAAAAAAAGTTCATAGAACTTAGGCCCAGGGAACCTTCATGATTTGAAAAATGTTTGTGTAGAAATGGGCCAAAATCACACCTGAGAAATACATGCAACTAGTTTATCCATACAGGAGGCGTCTTGAAGCCGTCATTTCCAACACAGGCTTTTGTAGGAAGTATTAAATACATTTCAGTCAGCGTGCTCAATTCGTTTTCCCTGTGTTATTTCACACTATTACACGTAACTAAATTTATGGACATCTAAAGTTTTATTTCTTTGCATGTGTGGATTTAATGAGTTGTGACCAACATCTGGTAAAAACTTCGTCAATAGCCCCTTAAGAAATATCTTTACTGAGAAAAATGGTGACGTGTTCAATACGTATTTTACCTGCTGTTTATTCTCACTTTAAACATTTGATATGCTTTATATGTTCTACTGTGAATAAAATATGGGTTTATGAGATTTGCGAATCACTGCATTCTGTTTGAATTTACATTTTGCATATTGTCCCAACTTTTTTGGAATTTGGACTGTACATGCTGATCATTCAGAAGAATCTCATCAGATTTATTAGTGATATAGTTAGGAAATCAGAGCAGACTTATCTTCAGGAGTGAAGAGGATGTAAAAAGGATTAGAAATGAGTGTATTAAATGGACGGCGCATGTAGGACGTTTCGGAGACAAGGTGAGGGAGGCGAGATTGAGATGGTTTGGACATGTGCAGAGGAGGGACATGGGGTATATCTGTAGGAGAATGATGAGGATGGAGCCACCAGGAAGGAGGAAAAGAGAAAGACCAAGAAGGAGGTTTATGGATGTGGTGAGGGAAGACATGCAGGTAGTTGGTTTGAAAGAGGCTGATGTAGAGGACAGGGGGTATGGAGAAGAAGAAAAGGAAGAAGAAGTTAGACTATGGGTGCAATATATTTTAAAGCATAATCACCAGGTTTAAAAGGAACCGATGATGATGTTGATAAAGATGGCAATGCATATTTTGAAGGCACTGAGGTGAAATCTGGGGCATCTGGATCTAAATCACAAAAAAGAAACAGTTTAATAGAATGACACAGTAAATATTACATGTAGTTAAAAAGGTGTAGATCCAAGCTGTGTCTGAAAGCACTCCTAATCTCCTTTATAGTGCACTATATCAGGTGTCGGCCATTTTGACATTTTTGTGTTGTCCAAATTCTGAGACAACAATCGTTCACATGTTTGGATTTGAAGATCATGAGTTAAAATTCCAGCCACACCAAGCTGCCACTTCTGGACCCCTGAGCAAGGCCCTTAGCCTATAGCAGCTCAGTTATGAGATAAATGTAAGTCGCTCTTAAGGATTTCTTGTTAAAGGAATGGGAGCCCTCTGGTGTTAAGGAGGAGAAGTGTGGATGTGTTTAAACAGGGAACAATATGTTTTCAATTGTTTTTTTTCTCTTCCTGCTGTTTTAATTAATAAAACTAAACCAATTTCAAAACCAACCAGTGAAGTGTATGCTGGTGGTAATAAGGTTGATTAAATAAACAAAACTGGAAGCTCTACCAATGGACCATTTTAAGATCTTTGAGATCTCAAAACTCCGAACTTCTAGTAGTTCCTAGAATAGCAAAGTCCACTAAAGGTGGTAGAGCATTCTCACATTTAGCTCCTAAAGTTTGGAATAGGCTTCCTGACAATGTTTGACACATCATTACCTTGTGCTCCAGTACATCTGATCAAGTGCCCATTATCATCTTGGCTAATATTATGAACAGCATATTTCTACACTAATTCCTTTTCACCTCTTTTCTTTCACTACCCATCCAGAGGTTGCGCCAGCTCCCGTTGTGTCCCACCTTATGAAGATTATGGACCTTTAAAAGATAGAGGTTGAACCCACAAACATCTCAGACCATTTAGAGATGTTTAGTGCCATTTGTGCCGTTATGACATTGAAAGTAAACAATCTTTTAAACGCTGCTCAAAAAAAATTTACATTCTACATATGCAGTTTCTCCATTAATGAACATTTAAAGGCTCCGGCATGGAGGAGCTGGGGTTGGATCTATTATGATCTCAGATGTTATAGCTATTTGAGGAATTGTTTAGAAGCTCCTGGTTCCACAACTTTAATTCACTGGATAAGACTGTAGAAAGGAAATTATTTATAATCATAGACTCTGGTAGTTCTCACTCTCCAGTGTTTTGTATTGTTTTTATGATTTATGATCAAACTCTTGATGTCACCCAAATGAGGATGGGTTCCACTTTGAGTCTGGTTCCTCTCAAGGTTTCTTCCTTATACTGTCTAATAGAGTTTTCTTTGCCACAGTCACCCCAAGCTGCTAATTGGGGTTAAATACACAACATTTATTTATATTTAATTTTGTTCTATAATTCTGTAATGTGAACTTGAACTTTAGGTAAAACAAAACAGTTAAGATGTTTATGAAAGCTAGTCAAGTCAAATGCTGTCAAAAACATCCTCTGCTTGGTTTGTTGCTAAGGTCCCCAAAGAGATTATTAGCACTCATTGCACTTGCACAGCAGGGTAAGTCTGTATGCCTATGCTAATAATTAGGCATTCCATCATAACTTATTGGATACATCATTATTTCATACATTTTGAAATGTTTGTGGTTGGATTAGGTGAAGTGTTGAGCGATGTTACTCTTATTCCTGTTGCGGTGGAACAGTGTGTGTGTAAATTTGAGAGGGTTTGCTGTAATCCGAGCATCACGTTGTGTTTTGTTTTTCTGAAATCTTAACACTTTAATTTCCGAGCTTGAACAACATGTACTACATGGTCCCATTTTAATTTTGACTTTTTAAAACTCAAGAATAAATAAACTGTTGCAGTATCACGGTGTATATGGCGTCTCCCAACAATGTTTTAAATGTGCACGTTAGCTAAGCAGAAATGCTTAAGAACCAAAGACATCACTTCCTTAAATAAACGTATGGTCATTGAAATGCTGTATATTGAGACATGGGAACTTAAGAAATATACAGCAGGTGAAATAAGCATTGAACACGTCACTGTAACATTACAGTTACCAGATGTTGGGAACAGCTTATAAAATCCACACATGCAAAGAAATCAAACCACACCATGTCATAACTGAAGTTATGTGTAATAGAGTGAAATAACACAGAGGAAAAGTATTGCACACACTTACTGAAATGTATTTAATACTTCCTACAAAAGCCTTTGTTGGTAATGACGGCTTCAAGACGCCTCCTGTGTGGAGAAACTAGATGCATGTATTGCTCAGGTGTGATTTTGGCCCATTTCTACACAAACTTTCTTCAAGTCATGAAGGTTCTGTGGCCTCTTCTATGAACTCTGATCTTTAGTTTTTTTTTATAGATTATTAATTGGATTTAAGTCAGGTGATTGGCTGGACCGTTTTAGCAGCTTTATTTTTTTTCTCTGAAACCAGTTAAGAGTTTCCTCAGCTTTGTGTTTGGAATTGTTGTCTTGCTGAAAGTTCACCCTCGTTTCATTTTCATCATCCTGGTAGATAACAGCTGATTTTAAACAAGAATGTCTTTCATTTTTCCATTCGTCCTTCCTTCAATTATATAAAGTTGGCCAGTACCGTATGCTAAAAAAAAAAACAGCCCCACACCATGATGTTCTCACCTCCAAACTTCACTGATGGTCTGGTGTTTTTGGGGTGATGTCCAGTATTTCACAGGCTTGTCCAAATGTTGTGCAGCAAACTTTAAACGAGCTTCAACATTCTTTTTTTTCAGAAACGGACTCTTGCGTGGTGAGAATGCACACAGGTCATGGAGGTTGAATGCATTACTTATTGTTTTTCTTTGAAACAATTGTACCTGCTAATTCCAGGTCTTTCTGAAGCTCTCCAAAAGTGATAACTCTTCTGATATTCTTTTCACTCCTCTGTCTGAAATCTTGCGAGGAGCACCTGGTCATATCTGGTTTATGGTGAAACAATGTTCTTTCCACTTTTGGATTATGGCCTAACAGGAACATGCAGAAGTTTTGAAATCCTTCTACAACCAATGTCATCAGTATGTTCTGCAGCAATAAGGTTGCGAAGGTCTTGAGGGAGCTCTTTGCTTTTACCCACCATGTTTCTCATGGGACACCTTTATACAGGCCATTAGTTAGGAGTGAAGCAGCTGATATCAATTTGCACTGACCCGGGGCAGGACTGCTTTCTGATTACTGATGGATTTCAGCTGGTGTTGTGGATTTCCATGCCTTTTTTCAGCCCCATTTCTTTATGTGTTCAATACTTTTTTCCATGTGTCATTTCACATTATTACACATAACTTCATTTATGGATATCTAGAGTTTGATATAATTTAGAAATATATTTACTGAGAAAAATGATGATGTGTTCAATACTTATTTTACCTGCTGGAGAAGTTCAAAGAAAAAACAAATGCACTTCTACTCCGTTCACCCGTTGCATAAATGACTTTTTTTGGAGACAGAAGGCAGCGTCTGGAGACTCACCTTTCTTTATATTCAGGTCCACCTTTGTGTAAATGTCTGTCCCCCATTCCTTTTCAACTCCACACTGATACATCCCAGTGTCCTTTACAGTGAGCTCTCGGATCTTCACCGTGAACTCTGCAGATTTGGTGTCATCAAACATTGAGGATCTTCCTGAAGTCACCCACATGTTTTTAGCGTCTGTGTTTATTAGATCTTTACAATCTAGCGATGTAAGCATGCAGAAATATTTTTTGTTTGTTGCAAATTCTGGATCGTACATGCACTTGATCAGGACTTCTCCTCCTGAATATCCTGTTACTTCCATAGAGGCTCGTCCATCTAACAAAACACCAAATATCCATCTGAGCAACACTGTAACACTGCTGCTGAAAGTGAGGATTATTATAAAGTGCATTTCTTTACCTGAGATCAGGCAGATGGTGAAGATGATGAAGAGGATCTCCATCCTGAGTTCACACTCGCAGATCTCCACACCAAATCCACTTCAGAAAGATATACAAGCCGCGGTTCTTTTAACAGTTCACGTAAAAGACTGGCAATTTATTCGGTTTACCCTCTGCTCATTGTTTTAAACAGAAAGTGATGCCATATCCACTACCCACTTCCTCTTCAGGCTCTATGAGGAAATTTTCTTTGCAAGTGTGTCAGCAAATTGTAGAAAAAAAACGACACTTACAAAGAAAAATGTAATCAAAGTTTTACACTGGACTTTATCAATGACCACGCAATTTACCATGTATTTAGACCTTTGTCGCTTGTTATCTTGCGCCTGATACTACAATCATTCAAACTGATTCTTCATTTTTTTCTTCCTCATTAAGCTACACTCAGTACCCCATAGAGTTCAAACTAAATTCTAGAAATGTCTACATCTTTTAAACAAATAGAATATTGAAGATCACATGTATAAGTATTCAGTTGCTTTACTCAGTACACAGCAATTACAGCCTCGAGACTTCAAGTCGAGTCAAGAGTCAAGACGCTTTTATTGTCATTTCAACTATATATAGCTGATGCAGTACACAGTGAAATGAAACAATGTTCCTCCAGAACCCTGATGCTACATAAAACACCAATCACAAAAACAGAAAACACAGGGCCAAGGACTAGTGAGAAAAATCCTTGCCACATAAAGTGCATGTGTGCAAACAGTGAGCAAATAGCAGCAATCGAGGTAAAGTGAACAGTAGCAAAAACTTGGGTATTGCGACTTTTTTGGGACGTTTTGGGGATAAAACAAGCTTTTGGTTCGAGGGATTTTCTGCCATTCTTCATTGGCAAATCCTCTTAAGCTCGGTCAGAAGAGCATCAGTGGATAAACACTTTCAGATCTCGAACTAACTGTTCATCCAAAACAGAGGGTTGTGATGGTATAGAAAAAGTTGTGGCCAAGGATATAAACTTTACTGTTCAATTGTACTAAAACCTGAATACATTCTTGATCTTTCCTAAACAAAAGAGGTATTTCTACAAATTTTATTCTGTCACTTTAACTAGAAGAAAAAGTGCAACAGTTCTTGTAATTTTTTTCTCCAGGAAAATAAACCACACCACAATCAGCATAATAACAATAGCACAGAATACGACTACACACAAATATAACGCGTTTAAATACACTAAAAATGGATCGGATAGAACTTCTACTTTTAGAAACTTTAGACTTCCCATTTGTTCTTCAGAGAAAACACAGGTTGTCAAGTCCAGAGCTCAAAATCAAATCGATAATGTATTATAAAACACAGACTTAAACAGGATAAAAGTGTTTTATTAGTCAAAATCTAAAGAAACAATCAAAAAAACATTGCGACAATGATTACAAGAAGTTCATTAAAGCAAACAGATTGTATATAAAAACAGCAAAAACTCAAGAAAACTCAAGACCGTGCCGGAGACACAGTGTGATGTCCAGACAAGTTATTTTAAAATGAAAAAAAACAAACCAAAGCAAAGTGTGGAGAAAGAAAACTTCAATAGATGTTAGGAAATAAAACACATGGACATATGGGAGCAGTGGGGACATCTAGTGGACAAATGCAGTAAAACAGTATAACTCTGGACAGGACCCCACAATTCTGACAGTAGACCAGGGCAGCATTTGGGGTATTGAGACTGATTTGAAGTATTCTTACACATTAATAATTACAAATAAAAAAAAACACAGGTTGTTGCCCATTAATCCTGTAGCAATTCAACTTCATTTTCTTTTTCTTACAAACTGTCTGGGAGCTCAAATGAACCAAATCAACAAAAGAAAGTATAATATGCCAAGCAGAAACATTACATTTATGGCATGTGGCAGAAGCCCTTAGCCAGAGGACTTACAAAGTACTGTAAAGTCTCCATTAATGAATACGTTTTGATGCTGCTTCATTTTTATATTAGTTCATCCATTTAAATCTCTGTTGACAAAAAAATAGTAAGAAATAATTTTTTTAAGAACAGGAAGATCAGAATTTGAATCTAAATGGTTGGTGTTGCAGTTCAGGGTCCGGTAGACTAAATCTAATTTGTTGGTGTTGCTGTTTAGGCTCTGGTAGAGTGAATCTGATTGGCTGGTGTTAGGGTTTAGACTCTGGTAGAGTGAATCTGATTGGCTGGTGTTAGGGTTTAGACTCTGGTAGAGTGAATCTGATTGGCTGGTGTTAGAGTTTAGGCTCTGGTAGAGTGAATCTGATTGGCTGGTGTTGGGGTTTAGGCTCTGGTAGAGTGAATCTGATTGGCTGGTGTTAGAGTTTAGGCTCTGGTAGAGTGAATCTGATTGGCTGGTGTTAGGGTTTAGGCTCTGGTAGAGTGAATCTGATTGGCTGGTGTTAGAGTTTAGGCTCTGGTAGAGTGAATCTGATTGGCTGGTGTTAGGGTTTAGACTCTGGTAGAGTGAATCTGATTGGCTGGTGTTAGAGTTTAGGCTCTGTTAGAGTGAATCTGATTGGCTGGTGTTAGAGTTTAGGCTCTGGTAGAGTGAATCTGATTGGCTGGTGTTAGGGTTTAGACTCTGGTAGAGTGAATCTGATTGGCTGGTGTTAGAGTTTAGGCTCTGTTAGAGTGAATCTGATTGGCTGGTGTTAGAGTTTAGGCTCTGTTAGAGTAAATCTGATTGGCTGGTGTTAGGGTTTAGGCTCTGATAAAGTGAATCTGATTGGTTTGTGTTAGGGTTTAGGCTCTGTTAGAGTGAATCTGATTGGTTGGTGTTAGGGTTCAGGCTCTGTTAGAGTGAATCTGTTTGGCTGGTGTTAGGGTTTAGGCTCTGGTAGAGTGAATCTGATTGGTTGGTGTTAGGGTTTGGGCTCTGGTAGAATGAATCTGATTGGTTGGTGTTAGGGTTTGGGCTCTGGTAGAATGAATCTGATTGGTTGGTGTTAGGGTTTAGGCTCTGGTAGAATTAATCTGATTGGCTGGTGTTAGGGCTTAGGCTCTGGTAGAGTGAATCTGTTTGCCTGGTGCTAGGGTTTAGGCTCTGGTAGAATGAATCTGATTGGTTGGTGTTAGGGTTTAGGCTCTGGTAGAGTGAATCTGTTTGGCAGGTGTTAGGGTTTAGGCTCTGGTAGAGTGAATCTGATTGATTGGTGTTAGGGTTCAGGCTGTGATTAAGGGAATCTGATTGGTTGGTGTTGGGTTCAGACTCTGGTAGACTCAATATGATAGATTGGTTTTGGGGTTTTGGCTCTGATAGTCTGAATCGGCTTTGTTGGTGTTGAGTGCAGACTTGAATATACTGAAGTTGATTGGTTGGTTTTAAGGGTCATATTTTGGTAAACTAAATCCAGTTGGTTGGTGTTGGGGTTCAGTTTCTGATAAACAGACTCTGGTGGATTGGTGTTTTGTGTTGACTGGAGATGAAGCACATTTTCATAATCTCCATTTGTCTGAAATGAGGTAAAATATGAAATTTACAAAAACATGAAATGCTCTGTCACATTAACAGAGTAAACCATGTGAGTGCAAAGTTTTGCTGCCACTTTGTTCTCACCTCGCTGGAAACTGGTGTCATGGTTTCTGGGTCTACATGGAGATGAAGAGGACAGAAGAAACATGTTAATGGTGATATGATGATTATGATTATAATGAGAAGAAGAATATTAGGTGTGTGTGAGTGTGTGTGTGTGTGTGTGTGTGTGTGTGTGTGTGTGTGTGTGTGTGTGTGTGTGTGTGTGTGTGTGTGTGTGTGCGCACCTGGCATTTTGCACCCCTTGTATAGAATCACAATGAGGAATATGAATCCAATCAGGAACACCAGCAGACTCGCCCACAGAGCAATCAAAATAAAAGCTGAAAATCCTGGGGCTGAAATGTGCAATCAATCAAACACTCGCATTTAAACACTCATTAAATATCTTCTACAAAACTCTAAGTAACGCTACATGTGTGTGATGTGCATGAGTTGGGGAACTTGGTGAAGATTGAGATGATGTTGGGACACATGGATCAAAACCAGAGAATCATTTAGTTTCAATATGAATGATTATATTACTACTCTGAGTGGATCTCATGTTTGACTTTCAGTGGATTTACAGATTGAATAATATGCAGATTTTTTAGCGTTGGCTATAAAAGAACATTTATAACATGATTAAACTCAGACATATCACTATATCTAAGCTTGAGGTATCACAATAATATTATGTTCTTTCGATGAAAAGCTAAATTATCTCCAAATAGAATATGGCATGATATCAGGCACTTCAGGTTTATGTAACGTTGGCCTGATGTTCCAGAAAGTCAGAGTTAACATACAGACTCACCAGTAACAGTCAGGTTGATGTGTGTAAAATAAACATTGTATTCATGATCCTGTTTCCAGGCCACTTCAGCTCCACACCAGTATTCACCAGAGTCCTGCTCAGTGACATTGTTGAGACTCACAGTGAAGACGTGTTTCTCTCTGTCATCATACAGGGTGAATTTCCCCACACTTACATCTTCTTTAATGGTTGCCATATAAAGACAAGCAGCAGTTGTATGGCTCTTGCAAAGAAACTTATTGTCATTCCTGTGGGATTCTGGGTATGTACAGCTAATATTCACATCACCTCTTACATGCACCGTCTTGTTGATGGTCTTCTCAAAGGAAACATCTGTACATAACAATAAAATATAAATACCAATACATAAGATATTGAGATGAGCAGAGGTGATTAGAAACGTGTGTTAAGAAACGGAAAATTTCCAAGCTGCCACTCTTGGGTCCTTGGGAAAAGCCCTTAATTCTCTTTGCTCCAGGGCTGTACTGCAAAGAAGGAATTTTACTGTGTTGCAATGTACAAGTAACCCCCCCCCCCCCATTTCCCTACTCCACTTCTGTTACATTCAGCTTCAATTAAAGTGTAGATCTCTGCTTCCTCAGACACAACAGCAACACATGCATATGCCTCAGTGTCCGCTGCAATCAGCTCTATAAACACTTTGAAGAATCCTGAACTCCTGTTGTCATTAATTAAGAATCTGACAGCATGTGACTTTTCACTGTTCACTGCTAACAATTAGATTGTTCTCAGGGTGGTTCCTTTCCTGGTTCTCCAGTGGGGCTACTTCTCACGATTGACCTGCCACCTAAGTAACCCTGCCACCCTCAAGTTCCTCCGAAGGTGGTTTTAATAGATTAACCTTAAGGAGGATGTCAAAGCTTTTTGTAGCTTTTGGTTAGTTTTAGTTTTAGCCCCAGTCACGTCCCACCTTATGAAGATTGTGGACCTTTAAAGAAGTAGATGCCGACCCTGCAAACATCCCAAACCATCTAGAGACGTACCAGCGCCAATTAGATCCCACTTCAGTTTTGGCACTGGACCTCTTTGAGTGTTTAAAGGCTCTGGCATGGAGAAGCTGGTGTTGGATCTGTGATGATCGCAAATGTTGAGCTATTTTATGAGTTGCTCAGTAGCTCCTAGTTTTATAACCATAAATGAGTGTAAATGACTGTTCTGTATTGTTTAAAGAGTATAAACACACTCTTGATATCACCCAAATGAGGATGGGTTCCCCTTTTGAGTCTGGTTCCTCTCAAGGTTTCTTCCTCATAACATCTAAGGGAGTTTTTCCTTGCCACACTCGCAACGGCTGCTCATCAGGGATAAATGCACACATTCACTTTAACTGTTCAATTCTGTAAAGCTGCTTTGAGACAATGTCTGTTGTGAAAAACGCTATAGAAATAAACTTGACTTGACTTGACTTGACTAGTTATTTCAGTGTTAGGTACAGTACGTTCAAAAAGTCCCCCCGCAGTTACCCTGTGGAGGAGGTAGTTCGGATTTAGTTTGTGGATACCTGGGCACCAGAAACCAGAATAGAAGGAGAGGGAGGCCAAAAGAGCTGCTTTATACTAATCGATCAAGACATACTTTACGTCAGGTTAGTGTATTGTAATTTTGCTGCCTGATTTACTTTTGCGGTAACAGTACCCTCTACCACTCCTCTGCGGTTGGGTGGGTGGGTACTATAATTTTTTTCCATTTCCCATGCGGCGATTTCTGCAAGTTGAAACTTGTCTCAGGTCCAACCAAACTCAAGAGAAGTTTAATAACCTTGTTTGACTTTCAGTTGAAAGCCAGCTAAGCAGCCAGCTGGACTTCAAAGGCATCATAAGTGACTTACAGTGAGGAAAATAAATATTTGAAGTATTGTCTCTCACAGTGGACATGCACCTACGATGACAATTTCAGACCCCTCCATGATTTCTAAGTGGGAGAACTTGCAAAATAGCAGGGTGTTCAAATACTTATTTTCCTCACTGTACGTGACAAAAAGGTCCATCAATAGTATTTTGGTGAATTTGGTTAATTCTATGTGAAGTGAAGTAAAATGTCGTGAAAATCTAAGATCAATCAAATGCATATACATAAAATAATTATCATATAATCTTCAGTTATTTCAATGTTAAATACAGTCCGTTCAAAAAGTCCCCTCGAAGTTGACACATGGAGAAGGTAGTTCGGATTTAGTTTGAGGAAAATTTCCAGCAGCTTTTCCGAAGAAAAGAATATCACATCATTATACTGTGCAAGATTTAATAAATGGGCACTGTGAAGGGATTTTTTTTGACAGCACTGTAGAAATTAATTTCAGAGTTTGCTATCTATTTATTTTTCTTTATAATGTTATATTTCAATATTTTACTGATGTTTAGTAAAAACCTTTTTTACATTAATTTTGTTATCTGTTTTGTTATTTTTATTTGTTAGGTTCCATGTGGCCTCCATGTTCATGTATCACATCCTGTTCCTGAATGTTTGGAGAAACGAACTGTCCAAATGCCAAAAGTGTGTAAAGCTGTTCTTCATGCTGAGGCAGAATTTTAAAAAATCAAAACACTAAAAGTTACTCTGTACGGTTATATATTTATTTGGTCAAAGTAAATCCTGTTGGGATGTGAATTTCAGTAGCAATAAATAAATTGTCTCTCACCCAAATCGACCCCCCCCCCTTAAAAAAAAAAATCTCACTTCTTATTGTTCTTAATTTAGTACAGATAATGCAATTCATTCAGGAAGAATAACAGAGACAAGTGGTTGGAGACTCACCTTCCTTTACTTTTAGTTCCACTGGTGTGTAAATGTACTTTTCCTGAGATATTTCAACTCCACACTGATACGTCCCAGTGTCATCTACAGTGAGCTCTCTGATCATCACGCTGAACTCTGATTTTGCTGATTTGGTGTCATCAGACAGTGAGAATCTTCCTGAAGTTACCCACATGTTTTTATCTCCTGTCTTTATTAGATAAGAACAGCCTGGCGATGAACCCTTACAGAAATATTTTAGGTTTTGTGTGTATTCTGTATTATACTTGCACTTGATTAGGACTCCTCCTCCTGAATATCCTGTTACCTCCTTGGAGTCTCCTCCATCTAACAAAACACCAAATATCCATCTGAGCAAAACCTTCCTTCATGTAACACTGCTGCTGATAGTGAGGAATATTATAAAGTGAATTTCTTTACCTGAGATCAGGCAGATGGTGAAGATGAGGAGGAGGATCTTCATCCTGAGTTCACGCTCACAGATCTCCACACCAACGGCAAGGAAGATATGAAAGCTCCTGTTCTGCTACACACTGTTACTGACTGTCCTGATCTGTAAATGTGCTGTATATTCATCTGTGTCTTAACTACGTCTTGACCACTTCTCCTTTCTGGCTTTGAGAGAACACATCTCTTTAATTTTATGAGTCAAGTGCATGAGTACAGCAAAGATGCTTTCAATTGAAATCAGTCATTTTAAAACTTTCCATGTTCCTCTGAAATTTTTCTCCTACTGCCGTCCTCCTACAAGGTTCTCAGGGTCCTCTGGACAGCTATACTGACTCTGCGCTGTCCATGATACCCCTACCGGCAGTTCTGTTCTATTCACTTGCACTTCCTTGTGCACAGGTCAAGGGGTCCACAATATAATTTTTTTTACGAGTGTTTGCATGGTCAGGAGGAGCAGCTCCTGGACAGCAAAAGACTGTTAAACAAGCACACACAGGATAAAGTTAGGCTGCCTATTGGATGAGCACCAAGAGTTCAACAAATACACTTTCTAATGCAAAGCATGTTACTGGATGAAAAGTCCAAGTCCCTGCATTGTTGCACAATGTACTGTACACTAAGTAAATTACTTCTATGTAGCTGTTAACAACTTTGAACGAACATGAAAGTGGTGACAAACATGTTCAATCCCTCGTTCTTCTTTTAGACTGGGTCTCAGTTCATCCTGTACAGTTCAATCTGTATTAGCCAGGGTACTACCAAACCAGAGTCAGTCAAACACAGTGCAGTATTACAGCAGCTTGATCCAGAGTCACTTACAACTGAGCAGTTAAGGGGTAAGGGTCTTGCTCAAGGCCCTTGAAGAAAATTGCAGAAATTATTTTGTGCCAGCAAAAGTGCTCCCAGACTTTGAAGAGCAGGTGGGTGGATTGGGAAGTTCAGTGGGGCAGGAAAGGGGGATGAGAGAGGAAGAGAAGCTGCCAGTCCCTGGCTGCACTGCCACCTAAACTTCCCTGCAGAGGCGTGGCAGACGATGGAGTGCCCATTTATGCCGTCGGTCCCATCGTGCCAGACAGGTGGCAAGGCGAAGTCTCCCCGGCGTCATACCCCTCTTCCAACACGGGGTTTTTGACACCACTGTAACACACTCACTGGTTCCGCACTGGAGGAAAGAGAGACAGGCAAAAGTTCACCAAGCAAAGATTTCTTTCTTTACTTTCGTTTTGACCCTGGCTTGAGTACTGGAAATGAAAGGGGCTCACCCACACACTCGCATTTCTTCCTCCGGCGTCCGCCTGTCTCACTAGCGGATCGGCACGCTTTCCATTTCTAGAGCCCACCGAGTTTCCTTGTGCATCATCACACCTTTTCCTGGCGATCGTCTCGCTGGTGTCTCACTGCTCTTTGTTGGCGTCACCAGACTAAAACAGAGCGCACTGATCAGTCTCATCAGCTGCAGGTTCCATCCGGCTCCAATCGCTCACTGCTGGCACATACCCCAACACCCGACTCAGGCCAGGGAACTGGGTTTTTTCATATCAAGTTAGAAAGAAGAAGTGGCCCATTTCTGGGTAAGACACAGATGAAGACGCAGAACATTTACAGGACAGGACAGTAGCAGTGTGGAACAGAACAGGAGATTTTATATCTTTCTGAAGTGGAGTTTTGTGGAGAGGTGTGTGAACTCAGGATGAAGATCCTCCTGCTCATCTTCACCCTCTGCCTGATTTTAGGTAAAGAAACACACTTTGTAGTAATCCTCACTATCAGCAGCTGTGTTACTTTTGGTGTTTTGTTAGATGGAGGAGCCTCTAAGGAAGGATATATAGAAAGAGGAGTCGTTATCAAGTGCAAGTATGATCCAAAATACAAACAAAACCCAAAATCTTTCTGTAAGGGTTCATGGCCAGACTGTTCTGACCTAATAAAGACTGAAGTTAAAAACATGTGGGTGACTTCAGGAAGATTCTCACTGTTTGATGACACCAAATCAGCAGAGGTCAGGGTGATGATCAGAGAACTCATTGTAGAGGACAATGGGACGTACTGGTGTGGAGTTTCTAGAGATGTTTGGATGAACATTTACACATTGGTGGAACTGAATATAAAGAAAGGTGAGTCTTCCACCACTGCCTTCTGTTGATCTTCTTGAAACAGTAACAGTACGAAGTGAGATTGTCCTAAAATCATCATTCATTCATTAATGAATTTAATAATAGCAATTGTTTGCACATTTTTCAGGAATGTTTTGAATAAAATACATGCATTTAGATGAAAAATTGTCTTACATTTATGGCATTTGGCAGACGCCCTTATACAGAGGGACTTGCAACTGAGCAAGGGAAGGTTAAGGGCCTTGTGCAATGCAAAGGCCCAGCAGTGGCAGCTTGATGGTGATTGGATTTTAATCTGTGACATTCCGATCCAAAGTCCAATGCCTTAACCACTGAGCCACCACCTCCGTCCTGAGGTCTTTGTAATTATGTTATAAAAACAATACAATCCCAGAGTTTTATTAATGATTTATATACTGTATCAAGGATGTGTATATCAATAACTGAGGCAGATGTGATTCACTTTAATTTTTTTGATTCAGACAGACAGCAAATCCTAAATTTACTTAAGTGCCTTCTGAGGTCTAATGCATGGCTCTTTCACAAACAAGCCTTTGTAGTGCAAAATGAAAATATGAAATAAAACCAGATGTTCTTTTCCTGTTCTAAATCCAGGAAGATGCAGCTCTACCTCTGCCATGTTAATTTGTATTCTAAGACCCTCAGTACACGCCTCGGTCTCCGTAGTGTTGTGATTCGTCACATTCACATAGCAGCATTGGTGCTGAGAGAACGCGCTCGAGACATATATCGATACATATCAAATATTGGTCACAAATTATTGCTCACTTTTCTAAACAATAAAAGTATACTAACTATAGTACTAATAGTATAGCACAGTGGTCTGGAACCTATCGCTCGCGAGCCAGGTGTCTCCCTTCACATTTTATAGTTAAAATATGCACCGCTGTGTTTGAGCTTCACGACACGGCAAACCACTTACGTTTCTATGATAACCTTGCACACGCAAATTCAAGCAACAACCATTAATGGTGATGGCGAAGAAAAAATTCATAGGAACATCGAAAGTTTCAAAATGAGTGGCCAGAACCATATGCTTTTATCGAAAGCTCTGGTGCACGCATTTCCTCTTCTAAAGTTTTTTGAAAACATTTTGAAACCCACCACGCAGTTTTTGCTTATTTTCAGTTGTTTTTGGGCCTAAATAAAATAATTATGAAAATGTTATTTTCTTAATAATCATCAAATACTATTTTCCCAATTGCTCTTTAAAACCAAAATTAAAACTTTAATCTTCACTCACGCACTCATGTGTTGCTGCATACTTTATTTTGAGTTATTTGACCCAGGTAAAATTGTTATTTAAATCATTCATGCACTTGCTCAACATGTGATGCTTTATAATTGTTTATTTTTGGGATGTACATGAGTATAAACAAAGGTTTTGTAATAAAAAAACCTGTATTTTTTAAAATGTAGTAATATATATATATATATATATATATATATATATATATATATATATATATATATATATATATATATATATATAAATTTTTTCAATGGCTCTTTTAAAAAAAAAATGCATTCGCCAAAAAATATCAAAAACGGCTCTTTTTGGTAAAAAAAAAAGGTTCCTGACCCCTGGTATAGTATATCTACTAATAATTATATATAAATTAATCATTTTTACCAATGCAAATCTGTAAAAAACGATGCATCGTGATACAAATGCCAACTATGTGATTCACACTTTGTACACTTTTACACCTTTTATGCCGATGCACTGATGTGAATTGGTGAATTTTACCATCATTAATACGTATGATTTCAACCCAACTTTAGCAGGAAGTTCTGACTCTAGAGAAGTGACTGCATATGCAGGGACCAGAAGCAACATCAAGTGCAGATACGAGGACCAATACAAAGACAAACCCAAATCTTTCTGGAAGATCAGAACAGATCCGTGGAGAATTAAACACATAAACACTGAAGCACACAGTGAATGGTCACATGATGGCAGATTCTCAATCCATGACAACAGAAGTGCAGGATTCTTCAGTGTGTTTATCAGAGAGCTGATTATAGAGGACACTGGATCGTACGCATGTGCTGTTGCTGCGTCTGATCAAATAGAGATCTACACTGTAGTGAAGCTGAACGTCACAGAAGGTGAGTAGGCAATAAAATACTGTGATACTGTTAATGGCACGATTCTTTATTTGGCTTATTTTCTTAACACATTCAACCTTATCTGATTCATTGTTATGTACAGATGTTTCCTTTGAGAAGACCATCAACAAGATGGTGCATGTAAGAGGAGATGTGAATATTAGCTGTACATACCCAGAATCCCACAGGAATGACAATAAGTTTTTTTGCAAGAGGCATAAAACTGCTGCTTGTCTTTATATGACAACAAGTAAAGATGTAAGTGTGGGGAAATTCTCCCTGTATGATGACAGAGAGAAACACGTCTTCACTGTGAGTCTCAACAATGTCACTGAGCAGGACTCTGGTGAATACTGGTGTGGAGCTGAAGTGGCCTGGAAACAGGATCATGAATACAATGTTTATTTTACACACATCAACCTGACTGTTACTGGTGAGTCTGTATGATTAACACTGACTTTCTGGAACATCAGACCAACATTACATAAACCTGAAGTGCCTGATATCATGCCATATTCTATTTGGAGATAGCCAGTGCTGAAAAATCTGCATATTATTCAATCTGTAAATCCACTGAAATTCAAACATGAGATCCACTCAGAGTAATAATATAATTATTTATATTGAAAATAAATGATTCTCTGGTTTTGATCCATGTGTCCCAACATCATCTCAGTCTTCACCAAGTTCCCCAACTCATGCACATCACACACATGTAGCATTACTTAGAGTTTTGTAGAAGATATTTATTAAGTGTTTGAGTGCAAGTGTTTGATTTATTGCACATTTCAGCCCCAGGATTTTCAGCTTTCATTTTGATTGCTCTGTGGGCGAGTCTGCTGGTGTTCCTGATTGGATTCATATTCCTCATTGTGATTCTATACAAGGGGTGCAAAATGCAAGGTGCGCACACACACACACACACACACACACACACACACACACACTGAATATTCTCCTCCTCATCATCATATCACCATTAACACGTTTCTTCTGTCCTCCTCATCTCCATGTAGACCCAGAAACCATGACACCAGTTTCCAGCGAGGTGAGAACAAAGTGGCAGCAAAACTTTGCACTCACATGGTTTACTCTGTTAATGTGACAGAACATTTCATGTTTTTGTAAACTTTATATTTTACCTCATTTCAGACAAATGGAGATTATGAAAATGTGCTTCATCTCCAGTCAACACAAAACACCAATCCACCAGAGTCTGTTTATCAAGAACTGAACCCCAACACCAACCAATCCGAATTAATTTACCAAAATCTGAACCCCAACACCAACCAATCAGATTCATTTTACCAAAGTCTTAAACCCAAAGCCAACCAATAATAATCAGTCTACCAAAATCGGAACCCGACAACAACCAATTAGACTCAGTATACTGCATTAAAGCCTGAACCCATCACCAAACAGCTTCAATCTATCAGAACCCAAACCCAACACCAACCAATCAGATTCTGTCTAACTGAGCCTAAACCCCAACACCAACCAATCAGATTAACCCTCTCCCCCAATCAGTTTGAGCAAATATAATGCAAAAACATTTCCTGTAGCACAGCAGTAAACATGTGGTTCTAGTCACCAATTCTTACATTTTAAAATGAATCTATTTTGAAACTAAATTTCTGGAATAACTTTTCATCATTTTCTAAAAATCAGAGACATTCATCTTGAAGTGTGGTGCATGCAGCAATCATTTATTATTGCTGTTTCATTTATTATGAGTAATTATTTCTCTATTATTATTTTCTATAATCATTTTCATCAATCACTGATTATTTATATTTGCAGTATTATTATTTGCTCTTCTCTGTAAATGCATTGCATAGTGTCAAGGTCTGGAAGATATCACAGCCACTGCACTTCTTTATTTGTCACATGTCAATGATCACTCGTCCCTGTTCCTCCTCACCTTGATTAGCATTTGTGTATGTAGCTTCAGCCTTTACAGTGTGTATTATCTCAGGTTTGTCTTTCTCAGTTTTTGCTTCTTTGTTCACTTGTGCAAGTTTTTTTTGTTTTATTAATCTTGTTAGTGTTTTATGTTTTGCTAATAAAGCAAGTTTCTGTACGCATATCCGCCTATCCTTGTGTTCCATGAAATGTAGATGATAGACTGAGGGTTTCTATGTGTCGCTTAACAAGCTATGTTTTTACATTTGGTTGAGTTTCCGGTCACAGAGGGTTTTCAAGAAACATTATAGGTAATTGGATTGTAACGGACTGAAATTGCAACACCTGTGTGTTCTATCATTTATCATTAATAATCATTGATCATGATTCAAATCGATCTTAATCCCAAGGGTTTGGTGCCTGCCTTCTCCTTTTACTCTGTTTAAAAAATTAAGAATCCACAGTTTGACACTTTTAAAGCAGCCAAATCCATTTCCAGTGTATTCCAATGCATATATCATTTGCACGTAGTTCTAAGGATAGATAGATAGATAGATAGATAGATAGATAGATAGATAGATAGATAGATAGATAGATAGATAGATAGATAGATAGATAGATAGATAGATAGATAGATAGATTATTGTCATTGCATTGCACAGGTACACAGCAACGAAATGCAGTTTGGCATCTACCAGAAGTGCAAAATGTAGCAATCGTGCAAATATGATAAACATGTAGCATATTTACAGCATGTGATATATATGTAAGCATATGTACAGTGAATAAATATAAAGGCTATAACAGTGCAGAGATGTGTGGACATCATTAAGAAGTACAGAAATAGTTCTAGGGCTATGGCAATACTGCACCAACATGGCAACCATTCCCTACTTAAACACCATGTAATTCCAAAAGTCTGGAGTCTCCAAAAGTCTCCAAAAATTGCAGCTCGTTGGAACAGATGTCACCATACAACAAGACAATGAGCCGAAGCGTACGTCCGAACTCTGTAAGTGTTAGAGAGCGAACAGTCGCCTGGAGTGATATCCATCATGGAATGACCTGCCCAGTCACCGCACCAAAATCCTATTGAACTGCTCTGGGATGAACTGGATCACAAAGAAATCTCCAACTAGTGAAGAACAACTTTGGCGTGTTTTCCAAGAGCCACAGCAAAGAATTTCAGCTGGATTTTTGACTGTACGGCTGTAGAGAGTGTGTAAAGCTGTAAATGATCCAAAGGGAGAATATTTCAATGGGAAAAAAAATGTAACATTTGGTAATGTATATGGTTTGTTTGGTCACACAAAAACTTCATACTGTAATACTACCTGGTTTGTTGTTTAAACACAAAAGGAACATGCATGTCTCTCAAAAACCATCAAAGTCTAGGTTCTGACGTGTACTGCATATCGGTTTGTTTTAGTTTGTTCTAGTTTTATTTAGTTGTTTCGTTTTGCCGTGTACTGTAATGTATACAGTTGAAGTGACACCAGACACTTGTTTGACTTATTTGAGACATCAGCATGAATTTTTTTTTTCCACAGATTTCTTTGCTGTTGATTATACAAATTGGTGTCAAAAGGTTTAGAGAGTAATGATGCTGGTGCTATTTTGACCACATGCATTACTTTGTCTGTGAAAGAGCTAACGTGAAATTCTGCGTAAAACTGGGCAAGTCTGCCACAAAGACACTACAGTTTGCTCCTTATAACCATCACTGCACCCCCCAAAATTGTTTATCTGCAATAAATGGACATTCGAGGAAGAACCTCGAGCGGAACCAGACTCCAAAGGAAACCCACCCGTAGAGTGTATTGCTCGACCTCCTGCTTCCACAGAGGGCGCCAATGCTGCTATTCTTCTGCCTCCACAAACCGTGTAAATTTTCCGAAAAGTTTTACTTGAGGTTAATCGTCTAGTTTCGTTTCACTGTCATTTATTAACATGACACATGTAAATTCTGTAAACAGATGTAATAATGATGCTCGGTTTCAAAAATCGACTTTTCTGCATCTGTCAATAAATTGTATTAGATGTGCTACGGGATGCCCGAGGACAGGAAAACTCTGCAAAACAAAAACCAAATCAATTAGACATTGAAATACACATTAAAAAAATCTGTATTTTCTTATTTTATATTATAGCAAGAGTTCATAATACGAGGTGGTATCAAAAAGCCTCAAGACTAGTGTTGTAACACGCCAACAGATGGCAGCACAAGGATGCTCGCACAGTCACAGGGAACACCGACCATCATTAGTCAGTGTGCCAAAAGAAATTGTCCTGTATACATCGGGAGCTGTGAGACCGGTGCTATTCTGACCACGTGCGTTACGGCGTCTGCGATTTCATCATGGACGGCAAGTTGCAGTTTAAACTCTGCGTAAAACTGGGCGGATCTGAGAGACGTTTGACATGATTCAAGGTTAACAACATGATGTCATTTCCACACCCGCCCTACTCGGCAGATTTGGCTCCTGTGGATTTCCTGTGAAAGTCCAAGATCGCCGTTTTGACACGGAGACCTTGCGCGAATCGCAGAAGGTGCTTGAGACTCTTCGAAAAGAAGACTTAAAGGACACATTTCAAAAGTGTCAGGAACGCTGGGAGCGCTGCATTGCTGTGCGAGAGGTTTGTTTTGAAGGTGATGGTTTTTAAATGTACTTTCTAGTAAACAGAGCAAGTCTCGGATCTTTTTTGATACCACCTCGTATTATCACATAATCCTTGCAATTTTTTTTCCAGGATTCAAGAACTCACCCGGATGTTGCTCTGCCCTGCCATTAACCACCTGTGCTTAAGGATTTGCCTGAAATCTGGCCGGGAATAAGGGTTTTGCTCCAGGCACCATGTTATCAGTTTGCAGCAGTCTGTGTGGGCAGGGATGAAAGATTTCATCAACGTCTACCATTTATGGTTGAAAGTTTTCAGCTTTTTGCAATTTCTCACCTTTAGACAGGCCAGGATCTAAGCGCAGTTGTCCTGATATAATCTCTTCCTTTGACAAAAAGGGCACGTCTCCGCTGACCAGTTGAAATAGAACAATACCCAAAGTCCAGACGGTAACAGGACGGCACAAGACCCGTTTGTCATGATACCACTCAGGGGGGATGTATCCTGGAGTGCCTGAGTGTGGAAAAAGAGCAGAAATCGTTAGCAAAAGGGACAATTCTAGATCTTAGTGACATTCCCATCATTCTATCCCATATATATATATATATTACAGTGTACTTGCCTGGCCAAACTTTGATATGGTTGACGCTAAGCAAACAGCCATTGCCAAAGTCTATTAATTTAACTTGCAGCGTATGTGTGTTGATGAGGATGTTTTTGGGCTTGATGTCGTTGTGGAACACTTCACAGTCACAGCAATGACGAGCAGCCTGAACCACCTGCAGCATGATGCCTTCGAGCCAGGTGTTCGGGCAGTTTACCGCCGTGAAGTTCACAGAATTCTTCAAGGTTTATACAGGGGCTCGGTTGCTCCAGGATCAAGATATGGTATTTCCGTGTGTCAAACCATTCCAGAAGCTCCAGTACATACTGACTTCGAATTGGTCTGGACACCATCTTCATTAATCCGACCTCTCTAGGGATAGGTCGTTTCTCGCCGGGCTAAAACGAGAACAGGTTAGCATTGTGTTCGCAATGCACACGTCTACTGTGTATAGCAATAATAACATTTAAAAAATGTATTTACAATTTTCATATTTCCCCCGTAGTCATCTCTAAGGATATATTTAACAGCAACCTGTTGAAAGAAAGAGACATTTTTAAAAGCTATTGTTTTTCTACATTGTGGAGTTTATAGAAGTCTATGTTGTCAGCCAATCGAGGCGTTTTGCATTAAAAACTAATTAAACTATAATACATAAATCCCATAAGGATTACAGTTTTACTCAGTCGCTTTGGAGCGTTTCTCAGATCAGAAATTAAATTCACAAAACTACTCGTTTAACCTCCACGTCATTTAGTCACTCATCATAAGAACATTTCTTGTTGCTTTGATCGAATTGCGAATAATTTTGTATATCATTTTAATGGATTGTGTACGAGTGTCTGCTGTTTCCTACATTATCAGTTGTTTATGTTCATGTTGATCAAAAATATATTATACTGGTTTCACTTGAATAGTTTGAACCCCCAAAAACATCTCAGCATCAGTTCATTGTGAAAGTCATTGAATGCAAAATGGTTAAACCAGTTGTGAGAATCTGTCAGGCTTGAATTTCTATTAATTTTTTGTGTGTGTCTTGTATTGATGAATTGTGCAGATGAATTTTGAATTGTACTAATGAAGGCGTTGAACGGCATCAGATAGTTCAGATAGTTCTCTAATTAACTAGGGCTCTGAAACAGGTCAAAGGTGAATCTTGTAAACCTTTAAATGACGATAGACAGAATAAAACACAGAATTTCTGAACAACCAAGAAACAAACACTAATACAGTACAGTAAAAGTGAATCCTGTCCGGTCTTTAAATAATAAATCAAATATGCAACCAAATATATACATTTGTGCAGAAATTCATAGATTCCGTACCGAAGAAAAAATTTGACTTTGTCCATTTTCAATCATTGTAACCCAAACTATCATTTATATAAAGAAATCCTGAAGCTGTGCAGCGTCATACTGACAACATGAGTAAACATTTTGTTTGTGAACAATAACAAAGAGACTTTTCATTCTGATGGGAATGAAATTGACATCAGAATTAAAAATCCTCATGCCATTGGACTGATGAAGTGTGCAGATGAATCTTAAATGTAACTAAAGAAGTGAGGGGCATCAGATCAACCAATAATCAACCAGTTCTCTAAAACAGTGTCAAAGGTGAATCTCGTGAACCTTCAATTGGCAACAGAGCAAAACACAGAATTATAAATTCTGAAAATGGATGAACAACGAAGAAACTAATGAACACTATTACAGTACAGTAAAAGTGTGAATCCTGTCTGGTTTCTTACAATCAATATAAATCAAATACACAATCAAATAAATGAATTTCTGCTGCTGAGATTCATTAATGCCAAACAGAAGGGCGTCATATGATGTTCATTTTCAGTCACTGTGATCCAAACTATAGTTTATATCAGGAAGTCCTGAAACTAAGCAGCTTCACACTGAAGATTTTGTTTGTGAACAATGAAGAAGGGACTTTTCATTCTGATGGGAATGAGATGTTCATTGACACAAATACTCACTTTTGAGAGATGAACTGAGGATTTTGAGACTTTTGCAAGAAATCCAATGTGTTGTGCTGTTTGTACACATTGTTTTGAGAAATGCACTTTACTGCTCTGCAAATATTAAGGATGATTCGGGAAATTCTCCAAAGCAACTGAGAAAAACAGCATTTATCTTCTGTTGCACTTGTGAATAAAATTGTAAATACTGTGTGATGGAATTGAATTCCTACTATTGCGAATTGAACAGCGTGTGTGTCGTGAGGAATCGAATTACCGGTCTATTATTCGCTTTGCGAATTCCCGCATACACCTGCCCATCTCCTCCCTCCCCCAGTAATCCTCCAATAATGTACTGTGAAGTGATCTTCTCCGTCAGGAAGGCGAACGCCTCGTGCTCTACCGCTCTGCTCCTGTATCCTGCAATGAATAGGAGATGTGTGTTGTTAATTATAACGTTTTTCTCAGGAGCGTTTCTTAGATCAGAAATAAAATTCTCAAAACGACTTGTTCAACCGCCACATCGTGTCCTGCACATCGTTAAAGCACAATTGTTGCTGTTTTGATCGAATGTGTACAATTGTTTGCTGTTTCCTGCATCATCATTTGTTAATGTTGTGTTGATAGAAATATATTATACTGGTTCTTCTCACCTGAAGAGTCTTCACCCTCAAAACATCTCAGCATCGGGTAATCGCAAAAAGCAGTTAAAACCAGTTATCATCATGTATGAGGCTTCTTCGTCATATTTCTATTACAGTTTTTTTCTGGATTGGATGAATTACTTGCAAAATCCTGTACTTTTCTTTTCTTTTTTTCCTTAGTTCATCTCTCAAAAGTAAATATTTGTGTCAGTGAACAACGGTTTCAGTATTTCCTGTTGTAAATTGATTGTCATTAGCGACAATCAATTAATCAATTCAAGACACATTTACAAAAAAAAAAAAAAAAAACATATTTTTAAATTTTATAGAAATTTAAGCTTCACAACTGGTTTAACCATGTTGCCTTTATATCCAATGAACTGATGCCGAGATGTTTTGGGGTTAAGACTTTTCAAGTGAGATACTAAAATATAGTATATTTTAAACAACATCACATAAACAATTGATAATGTAGGAAACAGCAGACTTCATTCGCAATTTTTTAAAAACAATGAAAAATTGCTTTTATTGGGGTTTTTAAAATTAAAGATTTTGTATCATTTAACATCAGTAGCTTGTTCACGATGTGCGATGTGTAACGTACCGTCTGGAGCAATCAGCATTTTTGGAGAAGGTGTAATCTTTGCGTTTCGCTCTAAACATAAATACAGAAGAGTTGAAAGATCCACGCAAAACGTCTTTCTTTCTAGCAAGAGGCGAAGACGCACTGTGTAAAACTGTCCTTTGGTGGCTGCTGATAAAAGACATGATATGCATGTCAGCATCAGGATGCATGAAACAGCTCAAAGTTAATAATGGTTGGATGTGTAAATACCAGAAAAATCCATATCCATCAAACATCTCCATACCAATATTATCTCCCTTGCCAATGCTAACTTTTCTGAGCTCAGCATTTGGCAACACAGAGCATAAAAGCATCGCTAGATAACGACACCAGTCTTCTTTTTTCTGATCACCGTGAAGCTGTAGAAGAAATGAATGTGTTAATGACAAAATAAATGCAAAACCCATGACCACAATTCATGATATAAATCTTGAGGGTCATGCGGATGTGCTCATCACCTTGAATCCCTTTTTCTGAAGACTTTTCCAATCCCTGAAGAGGACTAGAGAGTCTTCCGGCATTTTATCTTTCTGGAAGAGAGAAATATTTTCAGCTTGCGTTTGAACTCTAGCAATAATAATTCATTCATTCATTCATTCATTCATTCATTCATTCATTCATTCATTCATCCTTTTATTCATTTATTCATTTATACATTTATTCATTTATACATTTATTCATTCATTCGTTCATGCACAAATGTGATTCCTAGGAAAATGAAGCCCCTGATAAAGTTTTGCTTGACCGTGCAGAACAAATTGAATTTCCACACTTACCCTATTAAACAACTTCCAGAAAATTGAGGTCTTCTTTTGTTTAGGTTCAGCAACCCTGAGCAGACACTCCTGATATTTACCTGAGAAAACAAATCAAGCCGTTCTTGCACATAGTATTACAGTATTACTGCAACAGATTTTTAGATCAAAACAAACATTATGAACATCTGATAATATATATATCAATATTCTTTAAAACATTGCATATATATATATATATATATATATATATATATATAGAGAGAGAGAGAGAGAGAGAGAGAGAGAGAGAGAGAGAGAAGAGAGATGCTTGAAAAAACATTGCAGACACACACACACACACACACACACACACACACACATATATATATATATATAGAGAGAGAGAGAGAGAGAGAGAAGAGAGAGATCTTGAAAAACATTCAGACAAAAACAAAACACAAACAACACAACACACATATATATATATATACACACACAGAGAAAAAGTTCAGGTTTTCTCTCTCTCTCTCTCTCTCTCTCTCTCTCTCTCTCTCTCTCTCTCTCTCTCTCTCGCTCTCAGAAAGAGTTTAACCTCATCAGAAAGCCAGGAAAATTGAAAGAATGCTGTAAAATACCTGAGAAATACTGTATTGTGCATTGTTTAAAATAAGAATTTAAAAAAAGGAAAGGAAGAAAAAAAACGCTGAAAGAAAAGGTGTGTCCGAACTTTTAATAGTACTATATGTGATAATTAAATTAAAAATAAAATGATATTTATAATAGGTCAATAATATGCACATTATGGGCATGACCCCGCCCACCCCCACCATCCCCCCTGCCCCACCCATCCAGCGGTGCTAAACCAGGTGAGAGTCTTCTACACTATTAAACCCCGGGGGGGATTTGTACTGAAAATAATTATTCAGTGTTTCCTCCTGTGTTGATGATAAACAGCCTCTTTAATCTCTTACAACCTAAAATTAATGATATGTGAAGCAATAATTCCGCTGTAAAATCCCTGTATAATGTAATGGTATTTATAATATATACTATATTTATGATATGATAATATTTGATGATAGGCATCAGTGAAGTGTAAATGCACCTGTAAGAGCTGTTCGGTGTTTTATTGTAGATTCAAGTCACAAGTTCTAAAGTTTTACACTCAATCTATCTGTCGGCATCATCAGCATCATCATCATCATCATCATCATCCGTACTGCACGAGTCAACACTCAGTGGGAAACTGAACGCGAAAGTGAAGCAGAAATGATAATAAACAACAACAGAATAACCGTCATTTGTGACGTCACAGAGATGCGCGCGTTGGGGGGGGGGTGTCTTCAGTGGTCTCTCTTTTTTTCAGAGCTGTATGCATATATATATATATAGAGAGAGAGAGAGAGAGAGAGAGAGAGAGAGAGAGAGAGAGAGTGAGAGAGAGAGAGAGAGAGAGAGAGAGAGAGAGAGAGAGAGAGAAAGAGAGTATATAAAACCGCAGTCTATAATATAAAAAAAAAAAAAAAAAACAGTCTAAATCCATAATATAACACACAGTCCATAATATATAAAATCTAAAAAAAGTAACAAAATAAAAAGCCTTTAACACACACGTGTCCAACCTGATCTGGAAGGTGTCAGTATGACTGCAGGTTTTCATTGATCCAACCAAGCAGAAGACACACTTTGTAGTGTACGAGAAGGCAGGATCAGCACCCATAGCAGCTCTTTGTGGTTAAGATTAGACACCTCTGTCTGATGGCATACACAACACATGACATGTGAAAACAATATTTACCACGACTTTCTTTTTGATGAAATAAATAATAAATAATCAAAATAAAGAGAAGAAAGAACATTATAAATAGGTAAATAAACTATTATAATTATAGCATTATAAATGCTTCGGACTGAATAAACCGTCTGAAGAAGGACAAACTATTATTAGTAAAAGAATTATTGAAACTAGTAAAACATTCAGTGTTGAATCTTGGCTGTTGAGCTGAAACCCTCCATATGTTACGTTATGATATTTAATCACTACCTATCAGAGATTTCATTTTATTGAGGTTTTTGTGATTAATGAATCCACCCACATTCTGGATCACAAAAAACGATATCCAGAAACACAACCTTCCACAGGACATGATTTCTTATATACAGCTTATGGGACACATGCTTGAGGGTCAGAATGAAGGCTCTCAGCATTTCCATGTGCTAGTTAAGAACTTTCGAACACTGGTCCTCCCGCGTTCTTCCAGGAAAAGGATTGTTTCAAACTTATTCAACTCAGTTTGATTTCTTTAGCCCTTTAAACAATGCACATTGTCTCAAAGCAGCTTTACAGAATGTACAAACTATAGAACAAAGTTCCCTTTTATTTAAATGTGTGCGTATTTATCTCTAGTGACTTAGCCGAGAAATAAGTGAGGCGAGAAATTACTCCTTTACATGGAATTAGGAACAAACAGTGAAAGGATCCAGACTCAAAATCTAAATGAAACTAAAACTATTACTCTTCCTAGCTTATTTAGAGAACTTACTAGCTTTTAGCTCAATAGCTAGAGGTGTTTTTTACACTCCAGGAGACTGATTCTGATCGGATTAAACACTGAGACTTTACACTTTTATACTACTAATATATGACTTTCTTTAAGCTGAACAGTTCTACATTACGTCATTATAGCTGATGTGTGATTGCCTTTAATTTCTCCACACTGTGCTTGATGTATTCTGTACATATCCTCAGGTTTTATACCTTCGTTCACAAAAACTTCAGCACCACACGTTAGGGGTTTAACGGTACACAAAAGTCACGGTTCAGTTCGGTTCAATTTCAGTATTGGTTGGGGGGGGGGGGGTGGCTGCAAAACATAAAATTGCTTGACTTTTTTTTTTTATGTACTTTATTTGTAATATTTGTAAACAACATTTAACAGTTTATCTTTTAAAACAGTTTCAATTAAATGTCTGCTGGGTTAAATAATATATAAAATAACATTTTATAATAAAAAAACATTGAATAAATCAAATTAATAATGCAATAATGCAATGCAATACACCTTTTTATATTGTTAAAAACATTTAGGTAATACAGATTGTGTGTGTGTGTGTGTGTGTGTGTGTGTGTGTGTGTGTGTGTGTGTGTGTGTGTGTGTGTGTGTGTGTGTGTGTGTTTTCTAAAGATATGATCTACTTAGCTGTCTTACTTATTTCAGTATTCCTTAACAAATGTCTACATTCCTACCATCCTTCATTTATTTACTCCCTCTTCTTCTCCAACTACCTGCATATCTTCACTCACCACATCCATAAACCTCCTTCTTGGTCCTCCTTTTTTTCCTCCTTCCTGGTGGCTCCATCCTCAGAAATATCTTACCAATACACCCCATGTCCCTTAACTGCAGTGCAATCACCATATTGAACCGGTCTTTCGTTTCTACTGCACACTTCACTGCTGTCACACTGTCTTCATACATGTTTGCACCACCCTCACATACTTCTCTGACACACATGACTTCCTCATACAATACCACAACTCCTCTCTCCACCCTGTCATACACTTTCTCTAAATACACAAACACACAATGCAACTCCTTCTGACCTTCTCTATACTTCATCAACATTTTTAAAGCAAATAATGCGTCTGTGGTGCTCTTCCTCATCCTGGACCATACTGCTGCTCCCAGATGGTCACCTCTTCTCTCAGCCTGGCTTTCACTACTCTTTCCCATAACTTCCTGGTGTGACTGATCATCTTTATTATCCTGTAGTATCTTTTTACACGAGGTTTATTAATATAAAATGTGCTCAGAACAGCAGGGTCATGATCACAGCATTCAAAATCTGAATCCAGAGACCAGGCAAGAGTAAAAGTTACAAAAAATATACGTCAACCTCAAAAACACAAAAGCACAGCAATGGGCAGAAATCCAGCCCAGACCACAGGCCTAAACATATAAAGCATATTTACAAAAACACGACTCATAAGTACAAAGTCTGCAGGCAAACTTTAGGGTATAGCAACTAGGTTCAAGTTTATATGATTTTCATGATGTGAACATGACATATGAAGAATGACAGAAGAAGACGCCCTTTGGCACACGGGTGCGGAATAATCTAGATTATTATTCAGTGATATTTTCATAGTGTGGATCTAATTGGAAGCTGACAGGGTGCATACTCTGATAGGTAGCTTCTGGTTCATTTTCATGATCTTCATTAGCCTGAAATGACAAAAAAAAAGAGTCTTAGAAGGTTAAAATATTTGGTCAAATAAAATAAGGTTTAATTTTAAATGGGCCGATTGTATTTTGAGTTCATTTCAAATTTCTATTATATAATATTATAATAGCACCAAAGAATTACCGTATTTAAGCCACTACTTTTTCCCACGAATTGAACAACGAAGCGGCTAATTTATGGATTTTTCCTGGGTTTTTCCCGGTTTCACATGCTTCAGGCCAAAAAACTGAGCCCCATAACATTAGACCAATGAAATTGCATAACGGGTTCAGGTGAACCAATGAAACTCTTTATATTAAATCAGATGCGCTCCCACTGAATCGGGCCGCACCACATAAATATGGATGATGTTTCTCTGACGTTTGACCTGCCGCTCACTCGGACTGTCTAAAGGAAATGTGAATCATTCGTCATGCTGAAAACAACCGAGCATGAAAACACACTTCACCTGTGTTCTGAGCTGGACAGCATCAGAAGAAAAAATTCACCGATGGTGATTTTTAAACGCACGACGATGCCAAAAGATAAACTTCCGAGAGAAATAGTTGTGAAAGGAAGGAGGAAGACAGTAAACAATGACTTTCTTGGTAGGCTACTGTTTAAATACAAGCCGTGTAACAGACACTGTCTTTCATTAAAGCCTGTGTAAAGTTCATTAGTTTCAGTGTAGACATGCGGCTTATAGACAGGTGCGGCTTATTTATGTTCAAAATAAACATCTTTGTCAAATTCAGCGGCTTACATTTGGGTGCGCTTAATAGTCCGGAAATTACGGTAAACAGAAATACAAATGAGTTAAATGAAATGAAACTCTGTACCCACCTCTCTGAACATGTGTGTTACTGTTTCAGGTCCTACATGGAAACACAGGTGATAAAAAAACAAGGGTTACTTTTGTTGTTCTTATGACACCACAAATCCTTTGTTAATTAGTAAATCAGAGCAGAATTGGATATGAACCAGTCCTACATTTTGCTGTTATCCTCTATAATCTTGTGTGACCTTTAATATTGTTCATTCATATATTTACTGAAAATTGTAAGAATGTTAATGCTAGTGGGTTTTCTTTACATATACAATTTTTTTATCTAACCCAGCCATTAGTGTTGCACAAGCCAGTGCACTCTTAGTGCCGGGCTCAAGCTCGGATAAATAGGGAGGGTTGCGTTAGGAAGGGCATCCAGTGTAAAACAAGTCAAATCAAATATGTGGCTTACGAACCAGAATTTCATACCGGATCGGTCAAGGTCCGGGTTACCAACGACTGCCACAGGCATCGTTAGCCAACAGGGTACCAGTGGAAATTAGGCTACTGTTGGCCGAAGGAGGAGAAGGAGAGGAGGAAGACATCTACAGAGACAGCAGGGTAAAGAGAAGTGGAGGAGAGTGGAGGTTCAGGTTGGTACTTTAAATGTTGGTTCTTTGACTGGTAAAGGGAGAGAGGTAGCTGATATGATGGAGAGGAGAAAGGTAGATTTGTTGTGTGCTCAGGAGACCAAGTGGAAAGGGAGTAAGACCAGAAACATTGGAGGTGGGTTTAAACTGTTCTATCATAGTGTGGATGGAAAGAGAAATGGTGTAGGGGTGATTCTGAAGGAAGAGTACAGTAAGAGTGTAGTGGAGGTGAAGAGAGTTTCTGATAGGGTGATGATCGTGAAGCAGGAAGTTGAAGGCGTGATGATAAATGTCATCAGTGCCTTTGCTCCACAAGTGGGCTGTGAGATGGAGGAGAAGGAAAAGTTCTGGAGTTGAATGAAGTGGTAGAAGGTGTACCTAGGAATAAACGATTGGTGACTGGGGCAGATTTCAATGGGCATGTAGGTGAAGGGAACAGAGGTGATGAGGAGGTGATGGTAGGTATGGCCTTAAGGAGAGGAATGTGGAAGGGCAGATGGTGGTAGATTTTGTGAAAAAGGATGGAAATGGCAGTGGTGAACATTTATTTTAAGAAAAAGGAGGATCATAGAGTGACGTATAAGAGTGGTGGAAAGTGCACACAGGTGGACTATGTTCTATGTAGGAGATGCAACTTCAAGGGATTGGAGACTGTAAGGTGTTGGCAGGGGACAGTGTAGCTAGACAGCATCGGATGGTGGTCTGTAGGATGGTTTTGGAGGTGATGAAGGAGAGGAGGAGAGTGAGGACTGAAAAAAGAATAAGATTGTGGAAGCTGAAGGAGGAAGAGTTTAGTGTGAGGTTCAGGGAAGAGGTCAGACAGGGGCTCAGTGGTGGTAAAGAGGTGCTGGATGATTGGGCAACTACTGCAGGAGTGATGAGGGAGGCAGCTAGAAAGGTACTCGGTGTGACATCTGGAAATAGAAAGTAAGACAAAGAGACTTGGTGGTGAAATGAGAAGGTGCAGGAGAGCATCAGGAGAAAGAGGTTGGAGAAAAAGAATTGGGATGAACAAAGTGATGAGAAAAGTAGGCAGGAGTACAAGGAGATGCAGCAGCAGGTAAGGTACTTGGTGTGACATCTAAAAATAGAAATGAGGACAAAGAGACGTGGTGGTGGAATGAGGAAGTGCTTAACAAGAGTTTCGAAGCTGAGAGGATGCCTGAGGAATGTAGAAGGAGTTTGCTGGTAGGGATTGTTCAGAATAAGGGAGACGTGCGATTGAGAATGCTGAGGATGGAGCCGCCAGGATGGAGGAAAAGAGAAAGACCAAGGATGTGGTGAAGAAAGAGATGCAGGTAGTTAGTTTAAAAGAGGCAGATGTAGAGGACAAGCAACATGACCCCGTAGCAAAACTGATACGGAAACAGCAAGTAAGCCCTTGCCACCAAATGCGCCTCATGGCACGAGAGGAATAAAAAAAAAAAAACTGAAAATACCTCACTGAGGCAGCCCTCCTCTCTCTCTTTGCCCTTTTTTTCGTCCCCACTCCATGGAAACTAGGCCAGTCCTCCTAAGACAGGCCTTTCTGTACTTCTCCTCTTTATCCCCTCTCTCACTGTTTTTGTTTTATCTCTTCTACAGGTCAGTAATCACAGGTGTGGGAAAAAGGCCTTCTGGTGCTTTGGGGAATCTGGGCATTTTTAATAATAATGCTGAAAGTGTGATGGTAGGGACGTTGGAACGCTTGGAAAAGAAGACTTTCAGGACATATTTCAGCAGTGTCAGAACCTCTGGGAGCGCTGTATTGTATACCACCTCATAAAAATTCAGTTCAGGTGTGTGCACGCGTTAAAGGATCTCTGGATAGTTCGAATGAATTAAATGGTAACGCAAGTGTGTGTGTGTGTGTGTGTGTGTGTGTGTGTGTGTGTGTGTGTGTGTGTGTGTGTGTGCATGTGTGTGCATGTGTGTGCATGTGTGTGCATGTGTGTGCATACCTTGTGTGTTTAACTTGTGTCTTTTTAGGAGAATCACAACAAAGATTCCAATCAGCAACAGGAGCAGACTCACGGACATGGTGATCACAGTGGCAGCTGGAAATCCTGGAAGTGTACACAAAAACACAACCAGCTACCCAGTCACGTGATCATTTGAAAGTTTCATAATGTCGTTCATTAAAAAACGTGCAATGTTTGTTTTATTATTAGATTCTATGATCATAAAATCTTAAGAAAATATTTAATCTCAGACATAAATTTATTATGAGCTTTAAATGTAGCCCTTTAGGAAACAAAAATCCACTAAAGGAAAAATGGGGTGCGGACGGAACCAGTACTAACCAATAGAAATGCTTTAAACTCACCTGTAACTGTCAGGTTGATCCTTGTAAAATAAACCTTGTATCCATGATCAAATTTCCAGGCTACTTCAGCTCCACACCAGTATTCATTAGAGTCCTGCTCAGTCACGTGCTTGATGCTTACAGCGAAGATTTGGTTCTCTCTGTCATCATACATGGTGATTTTCCCCACTTTTAAAAATCTTCTACTTTCTTTAACGGTTGCCGTATACAGACAGGCAGCCAAGTTGGGTCTCTTGCAGAGAAACTTTGGGGAACTCTTGAGGAACTCGGGGTATTTACAGCTGATACTCAGTTCTCCTCCTACATAGACAGTTTTACTGATGGACTTCTCATAGGAAGCATCTGCAAACCACAACCAATCAAATCTTATATTTTTATCTACAGTATATATCACATTCTGACAAATCAGTACAGTAACTCTAGAGACATCTCGGGACATTCGTCATCTTATAACACACGGATATAACAATAATAATACATTTTATTTATGGCCGCCTTACATACAAAATAAAACAAAAATGTTGACAAACAAATATTAAAAATAATAAAACACTATAGAACCAATAAGAAGTATGTATACAATATCAGTGATGTATCATCAAACATGGAGGTGGAAGCTTAATGATTTGGGGTTGTTTTGGAGCAAAGAAGGTAGGAGACTTATTCTAGGTGAGAAGAACCAACATGGCAACCATTCCCTACTTTAACACCATGCAATTCCGTCTTTACTGTGGCTCATTGGAACCCACTTCACCATACAACATGAAAATGAGCCGAAGCATATGTCCAAGTTTTATTTTATGGAGCAAAGTCGTCTGGAGTGATATTTATCATGGAATATCCTGCCGGGTCACCGCACCAGAATCCTATTGAGCTGCTCTGGGATGAACTGGATTGTAAAGAAATCTCCAACTAGTAAATATCTTAGTTCAGCAAGTTTTACTAGAAGCATGGCAGTGTTTTAGCATTTCTTCATGCTAAGGGAGAATTTTTAGAAAAAAATACGGTGTAACATTTGGACATTTATATATTTGTTGGGTCAAAGTAAATCTTGATGATGTTACATTACTGCGTAACTGTTGTAAAGATGCTAAAAGAACATGCATTTGTGTCTTAAAAACCATCAAAGACTCGGTGTTTCCAAACTTTTAACAGCCAAAGTTCATGTTCATGTATACTAGTGTATCAGCTACTCACCTTCTGTGACGTTCAGCTTCACTACAGTGTAGATCTCTATTTGATCAGATGCAGCAACAGCACATGCGTACGTCCCAGTGTCCTCTATAATCAGCTCTCTGATAAACACACTGAAGAATCCTGCACTTCTGTTGTCATGGATTGAGAATCTGCCATCATGTGACCATTCACTGTGGGCTTCAGTGTTTATGTGTTTAATTCTCCACTGATCTGTTCTGATCTTCCAGAAAGATTTGGGTTTGTCTTTGTATTGATCCTCGTATCTGCACTTGATGTTGCTTCTGGTCCCTGCATATGCAGTCACTTCTCTAGAGTCAGAACTTCCTGTTTAAAATGAATTGTAAGTAATTAAAAACCTGTATGTAATTAAGAAAATCCTGGTGATTTGCAAGAAAATAATGATCTTCTACGTTTCTCAGATCAGAAATGAAATTCTCAATTTTGCATTCAATGACTTACACAATAAACTGATGCTGAGATGTTTTGGGAGTTAAATCTATTCAGGTGAAACCAATAGAATATATTTTGATTAACATGAACATAAACAACTGATAATTTAGGATACAGCAGACACAATCGAGTAAATGATGCACAAAAGCATTCGCAATTCGATCAAAGCGACAAAAAAATGTTTCATCACTTATGATGAGCATAAGTGATGTGAAGTTCGAACAAGTAGTTTTGAGAAGTTCATTTCTGATCTGAAAAACGCTCCAAAAGCGACTGAGAAAAACTGTAATAACGGAACAAATGATTATCAAAGCTGTAGTTAGAGAAAATAATTTAACGTATTCTGACCGATCAGAATTCAGCATTAATCAGTGCTCTGGTATGTAATAAATGTAATATATGAATTTAACATTCTATTGTTAGTATTATGACTGTGGTGAATGAACGTTCGAGAAGATCAAGAGAAGGTAGTGGTGAGAGACTCACCTTTCTTAATCTCCAGTTCCAGTGTGTAATTGTTCATCAGTACATTCCAATGATCACCACACCGGTACGTCCCAGTGTCCTCTACAGTGAGCTCTCTGATCATCACCCAAAACTCTGCTGATTTGGTGTCATCAAACAACGAATATTTTCCTGAAGTTACCCACATGTTTTTATCTTTTGTCTTTATTTTGTCCAAACAGCCTGACCATGAACCCTTACAGAAAGATTTTTGTTTTTGTGTGTATTCTGTATTATACTTGCACTTGATCAGGACTCCACCTCCTGAATATCCTTTTACTTTCTTGGAGGCTTCTCCATCTAACAAAACACCAAATATCCATCTGAGCAAAAATCTTTCCTTGTTACACTGCTGCTGATTATAAAGAGCATTTCTTTACCTGAGATCAGACAGAGGGTGAAGATGAGGAGGAGGATCGTCATCCTGAGTTCACGCTCCCACTGTGACACCACTCGACGTAGATATTAATGGGTTTGTTTGTTTCAGCACGCCTGACCGTCTCTGTCTCAGTGTGTCAGTATACATTGTGCATTAACCACTTCCTTTTTTTGGGTCGCACTGTAAGGAGTTGGCAATTTCTCAGAAAAAAAAAAAAGTGTTAAGAATATGTGCGTGAGAAAGTGTGTATGTACGTGAGGCAACTTCAAATCAATTCAAACGGTCACAATTTGCTCATTTGTAAAATATGGTGCAACTCTGTTATTGATTTACCTCAAATCACAACAAAATACAAAATATAGGAGTATATGCAAATGTATATGCAAATAAACATATTATTCTATAACCAGGTTGATGTGAATAAATTAACGAATGCTTGTACTGTAGTAGTAGTTTTTTGTGTAGTTCTACTTTTTAAAGTAGTTTTTCAATTCTGTCATTTTACTTTTACTTAAGTAAGTTTTGTTTGTAATATTGTACTTAACCACATTTTAAATCATATCTGTTACTGAGTAAAAAAAAAGAAATACAAATAATACAAGGGAAACTACTGCACTGTTTATTAGGTGGAGAACAAACACATTAAACTCACAAGTCAAGTTTATTTCTTTAGCGCTTTTCAAAATGTACATTGTCTCAAAGCAGCTTAACAGAATATAACGGTGAAGGAGAACAATGTGTATTTATCTCTAAAGAGCAGCCATGGTGACTGTGGCAAGGAACTCCCTTAGATGTTATGAGGAAGAAACCTTGAGTGGAACCAGACTCAAAAGGGGAACCCATCCTCATTTGAGTGAGACAGAAAGATGGAGATGGATTAATACAGGGCAATGATTTCTGATTTCTCAATCTGTGTTTGTGATATCTCTCATTATCATAAATGACATTATAACAGAAGATTTTTGTTTGCTACATAAATCGCATTGGACTTAAGTTGACTCAGGACTACAATTCGCTTCTGATCATCATCACTGTACCCCACATCATCGTATATCTGCAATAAATGGACTTTCGATGCAACCCAGGTGAGGATGGGTTCACTCGAGTCTGGTTCCTCTCAAGGTTTCTTCCTTATGCCATCTTGGGGAGTTTTTCCTTCACCACAGTCGCCACCGGCTCACTCATCAGGGACAAACTTACTTATAAAGGACATTTTTTATCACCACATTATAATTAAAAGGTATTAAAACATGACTCCACAAGAAATCTGAAATCTGACCGTAAGTTCAGCACAACCCACAGATGATTGTTCAGTTTGACAATCGAATACTTCAGAAGCCAAATCAATGCTGTGATTGCATGTTATTTCCATGTTCTTCAAACTCTATCTGAACAGTTTTTTTAAGGGGGGTCTTTTCCTGGTTAAAGAATTGCCACTGCAATGAGGGAATAACGTTGCCATGAAATTGTATACTTGGTCTACATCAATGTATAGGTAGGTGATAGATATCAAAGTATCATCCACATGAAAGCTGAAACCCAAAGCATATGCCAGCTTGCCTCTTTCCCATTATACATCCTGGAACTATCTAGTGTTGGACGGTATACCGGTTCATACCGGATACCGGTGTTTATTTTTGTCATGATATGAATTATTAGTATACCGCAATACCGGTAAACCGTGTCACTTAAACAGCTGTTGTGTATGTCCCTTTTCACTGTTGCACTGGTGAGGGCACAGCTGGATGTGTTACTAAGCGTGACGGTGAAGATGGAAAGGATAGACATTGACGCAAACAACGCAGGACAAGAATTCATTAGTGAATGCGGACGGTTAAATATTCGTGTGTGTGTGTGGGATGCAAAATTTTGTTTGTGGGACTCTCTCAAATATAATCTTACAAATTTATTTAAAAAAAATTTTACTATGAAAAATGTGTAGCCATCTGTATATTATGTTCATAGTACATACACATCTGTAAATTACTCCTATAATACCATTTTATTTAATTTATGTAACTGATGTAAACACGGTATATCCTGCACTTGCTGCTATTGCACTTCAAGTTAGAACTAAACTGCATTTCGTTGCCTTGTACTTGTTCATGTGTAATGACAATAAAGTTGAATCTAATCTAATCTAATCTAATCTAATCTACTGATAGCACAATAGCAACAATGGCAACTAAAATAAAATAGAAGGATTTACAGGCACGAGTTTGGAAGCGAACTCTCGCATGGTTCATGTGCGGTAACTACTAGAGCACAAAGAGGCACAACATGTGAAGCGCAGCGCAGCGGAGAATCGCAGAGTGCTACAGATATCACTCCATTATTAAAGAAAGGAATAAAAACAACACAACAAAACCTTGGCCTGTTTTTTATAGCGTTTCAGTTGATGTTCTGAAAAGTTCCTTGTTCATGTCCGTGGGGATCATTTACACAAAAAGTCAAACCTAAATCAAACGTAACATTTGTTTACTTTCTATTTAGTTTTTATTCATATTCAAAAGGGAAGCAAGTGAAACAATCAAAAGTAAAAATGTAAATATTGCGGACGAGAGCAGGAGAAAATAAAAAATTTTTTGCGGGACTGAACCTTGCAGGAGCTTAGTTTAGTTGTTTAGTTGTTAAAGAAGTCTAAACTTTGCAGTTCTAGGGCAAGGGGATTGTTTACATTGTGTAGTTTGCCAGTTGGTTTACAAAACATGGTTATGTCATTGTTTAATGTAATTTTGTACAATCGTCTGCTTTTCTACATTATTACAGTATAAAATACATAATACGAGTTTCTCCTAAATAGTCGAAACCCCCAAAACATCTGGGGTCAAAATCTGTCAATCTTCTCTTCTTCACATTGTCTTGAATGAATGAATTGTGCAGATGAATCTTTTCATAATGAAGGCGCGTGTACATCATCAGATCCAGAGACACATTTTAGATGAAATTAGAGCCATTATTGTGAACTATGTTGTCAATCAGGGACTCACAATGGCTGAGGCGAGTCGGAGGATACAGTGAAATATTGAGAGTTCAACTGTGTCTTCAATAATTCAAACATTTCGTACAGAGAACAGGTATGTAATCCACCAGTGTGGACTGTGCTGTAATACTGTATATACATTCTGTAACAAACACATGTAAGTATATCTGTACTACATTAGTGTATTTTTTCCACACAGAACCGCAAGATTACCTCATAGGGGTGGCAGAGGACTTTTTGCACCACGGTCAGAGCAATCAATGCCATTAGGCTAATGGAAATACAGAGGGTCATTGTAGGAGACAACAATGTTTTTGAAAACACCAAATCTGTTAGCATCTCAACTATCGACAGGGTGTTGAAAAGACACCAGATACCATTTGAAGGGAATGGTGAGAAAGTGAAGAAGCTCCGGTACCAGTATGTACAGGTAAAACATCTTTGAGTATACAGTAACTAATTTACATAAACGTCTTATAGTGACTTATACTGTATACACTACAGTATGTGTGACCTGTAAACATTTACTATTGTTGTAGGTAAAAAATCTGCAATATGTGCACATTTGGTATAACTGTATCTTGTAAAATTAAATGAAAATGCTAAACCAATTGGTTGTCTTCTGGGTTGTAGCGTGTAATGGAATTGGAGCTAACTTCATATACGTGGATGAGGCTGGCTTCAGTCTGCACAAAAGCAGAAGACGTGGTTGAAATGTCATTAGCCACAGAGCTGCTGTTAATCTGCCAGGCCACCGGGGAGGAAATATCACTATGTGTGCTGCTTTTTTAGAGCAAGATGTGCTAACTAATAATCCATCTGCACACCCAGAGAAAACTCATTATACCTAATCATGTCTTGCTTGAAGCGCCTAGAACAAGATATAAATCGTGGGGTGATCCTGCTCTCAGTAGCGGCTCCTAAGCTTTGGAATTCCCTCCCTCCTGATCTCAGACTATGATGTTTGCGGATGATATTGTGATTTGGAGCTGCCAGGAAGGAGGAAAAGAGGAAGGCCAAAGAGGAGGTTTATGAATGTGGTAAGGAAAGACATGCAAGTAGTTGGTTTGAAAGAGGCAGATGTAGAGGACAGTGGGGTATGGAGATGGATGATTCACTGTGGAGACCCCTAGCCGAAAGAAGAAGAAGAAAACAAGCATAAAGCTTAAAAAAGTCTGATTGTAGCATCTTCTTCCTGTGTAATTTTTAATAAACAGACACAGGCAGCCACAAATCCTTCAAGATTGTACATTTTATTGAAGCTTTGAATGCATACAGATGTTACACCATGGTCTCATAGTCCATCTCATTATCCATCTCTTTCAGTCCCAAAAAGTTACTTGAATCAAGAAATTCAAGTAAGTAAAATCAATGAAAAACTAAAAACATTCTGAGGCAATTGCGTCATAACAGCATCAATATTGAATAATATATAAAGATTACTAACAAATAAAGAAAAGATTATTGTACACAATAAAACTAGTAAATTATCATTAATGTTCAATAGCAAAACAAGGTACACTTGACATTATTTTAATGAGCATATACGTTGAGCTGAAAATCTTAATGCATCACTTTTTAGCCATTGAGTTGGTGAAGATCTCTGAGATTCACCGGAGGTTCGTCCTATCCGGTCTTTCGAGATGTTTTTTCCAGAATTTGTTTCAGATTGCAGCATCCTTTTACTATTGGATGCTTTGAAAAGATGACATGGAAATTATACATCCATGTTTACAAATTTCTGGGTCAAGGGTTACTCTTACTCATCCCAATGCCGAACCTCTGGTCGGAGTTCTCTTTAATTGGAGACCACTCTGGGTGGTTCCACATCCAGATCTATGAAATCAATAGGCAACACAAGAACTGTGGATGGATTTGGACTGTAATTAAGTTGAACAGGCTGCTACAGTGGTTTAGAAACACAGGTAGCATTTAAGCACCCATCACTGCACACCTTAATGATGATGGAACTGTAATGAATGAACATTCTGTGTTAAGGATGGGTTCCCTTTTGAGTCTGGTTCCTCTCAAGGTTTCCTACTCCTACCAGCTCAGGGAGTTTTTGCTTCCCACAGTCACCACTGGCTCACTCATTAGGAATAATCTTATACCCTCTGAACTGTATATCTTCACTTAGGCAAAAAGTCTAAAACAAGGTCTTTCTCTAGAAAAGGAACAGAAAATACTAAATGAAATAAAATAGAAACATTTCAGAGGGAAGCTGGAGACAAGGTTGGAAACACAGGAAAGTAAACCACAAAGGTTAGAGTACAGAACATTAAGAATCAAGTAACAAACTGACACACAGCGGGAATTAAAATAAATGTAGTCAATAGTACACAGGTGGAGACAATCAGTAATCAGGGACGGGCAAAGGAACACACCGGAAACATCTGGTGGGGAAACAAAAGAAAGACAATGACAAAAACGAGTCCTGACCATGACCCCGAAATCTTGACACAATTGTTTCTAGGCATAGGCAAACGAGGTGGTCGCCTAGGCGCAACCAGCTGGGGGCACCAATGAGAGCCCCCTGCCCTGCTACCTCCCTTGCCTATTTAAATTATATACAGTGGTCCCCCGGTTATTGAACTTAATTCGTCCCTTAAAACCGTTCGAAATCCGATATGTTCGAAAACCGGACCTAATTATCCCATAAGAAATAATGGAAAACCAATTAATCCGTTCCCGAACTCCACCAATACCCAATAATTAACCATTTTTTCCTGTTTTTAGCCGTATTAATAGTCAGGAATCCCCCTGCCATGCCCCCTACGGTGGCTGTCATGTTGCTTTAGGGAATGCCCTTTTCCTTCGCTCATGCGTGCCCCGCCCACATTGAGCTCATCGCAATCAGGCTTCCTCCGTAAAGCACTGTGGATATTATTTATGGACTGCCTTTTGCCGGATTATCCTGATCTCTGCGGGTATTTTGTGTTGGCTCGGTAAATGTATAAATTAACAACTTTACAAGAGTAAGAAACAAAATGATTACTGTTCTTACCGCTAAATATCACTAATATTGTTCACAAACAGAAGTTGCGATAGATGCTTACTCAGCGATGGGTGAAGCGGAAGCAGTTTCTTCCCCTCGTGCTGGGTTGGGCAGCGTGGGTGGCGTTCGGTAACTGAAACTTTGTTCATTCACCAGACCAAAATTTCGTTCGGAAAACCTTTCGCTAACCGGAATGTTCGATAGCCGAGCCGTTCGATAACCGGGGGACCACTGTACCAGTTTTTCTGCTAAGGTTTAATAGACAATACATTTTTACATACTTGAATTCAGGCAATTTAGCAATGATGACTAAATTAGTTTGGCCCTTTTTTTGGAGGGTTGTGAATGATTTGTACAGTGTGGGGGCAGATATAGAGAGGGGGTGGAGCATTGTGGAGGGAGGGTGGAGCCATGTGAGGTGGCAATAGGAATCCCACCTAGGGTGCCAAAAAGGTTAGAACTGGCCCTGATTATTTTCATAAACCAATGTTTAAAATATAACCTTGCAGTGAATCTTACTGGTTTCTGGATCTGAACCAGTAAAACACATTGTATCAGAGAATCTCTTCTACACTAATCTGGATACATTTGAAAACGGAGTTTTCTTCTGAAAATGCTCTAAGTCCACACTGAAGAGTTTGAAAATGCTCGTGTCCCTGTAGTGCACGTGAGCGTAATTTTCACCTGGTGCTTATTTACTACCCGTGTTAGGAAGTTTTCCTATCTAGCTCTAAGGACCAAATGTTAGGAAGTTTTCCTATCTAGCTCGAAGGACCATATAAGGATTCTCACTATCTGGTATGCGCTGATCAGGGGATTGTACTCGCCCCAGTGCGTCAGTAAAAACACAATACAGGATTCAGAACACTACTTTACTGGGTATAGAATTGATTGTATATGAGGTGATTCTTGCTGTCTTCTGCTAGCTGCTGTTTAGTGGGTTGAGTGATGCAGAATGCATGCCGCGGCTCCGTGTTCTGGCCTTTTATACTCTCGATGGGGGACGGTGCACTGTGATATCATAGATAGCTTGTCATTGCCTGGTAAACTGTATATCTGCCTCTAGTGGTGAAGCATGGAAATACAACTAAATAGGAATCCTTTCTTACACTGCCACCCCAAATATGCATAGCATATTTGCTTCTAAATCTTAGCTAAAGGTCTGTCGGTTTGATCTTGGTGTCGTCTTCAATTGCTATCTCTGGTAGATTAATGAGTCGGGTAACTGGCCGTGTGTATAATCGACCTTTAACGTTGATCTCTGCAGACCTTACTTGTCCATCTGCTCCAGGGAATGTCTTTGACACTCTCCTGATCAACCAAAGGGCTCGTGGTAACTGGGGATCAACAATCATAACAACAGACCCAACTGCAAGGGTTTTAGTCTCTGCATGTCATTTATGCCGTAGTTGGAGATTGGGTAAATAGTGTCTCACGAAGCTTGACCAGAAATGATCAGTGAGAACTTGACTTTGTCTCCATCTACGTCGTCCTATGGATTCGTCGGCAGGGTATATCACTTGAGGTAAAGAACTGTCTGGCTGCCCCATGAGCAGAAGTTTTGGGGTAACTGGGTCTAAATATGCTACATTGGAGGAGACATAACCTAAAGGTTTGCTATTAAGGATTCCCTCTATCTCGATAAGTACTGTTTGAAGAACTTCTTCTGTTACTGTTTGTGCACCTACTACTGAAAGGAGGGCATTTTTAATATTTTAATCTCTCTTTCCCAGCTGCCACCTCAGTGAGGGGCATTAGGCGGGTTGAACCGAAATTCAATCCTTTGTTTGGCGAGATGCCGTTGAAGTTCCTGGCTGCAAATCTTTAAGGCATCTCTTAACTCTCTCTCTCCACCCTGGAAGTTAGTGCCTTGGTCAGATATCAGTTCTGAGGGGGTATATAAATCTCCTCAGAGCTATGAGGAAGGAATCAGTGTCTATAGCTGTGAGAAGCTCAATGTGTACACATCGTGTTGTAAGACCTTTAAAGATTATTCCCCATCTTTTCCCCAGATGTCTGCCTATTTTGATTGGGAAAGGTCCAAAACAATCCATACCAGTACTGTAGAAGGGTGGTTTGCGAAGTCTCAAGCGTGCTGGAGAAAGATCAGCCATTTTAGGGTCCTCAGGTTTAGCCTTCCACTTACGACATTCCATGCAGTTATGTTGGGATTTTCGAATTGCTTCATGACCTCTTATCCAGACACTTCTCCTCAATTTAGCAAATACTCGTTCTGATCCTGGGTGACACAGCTTACTATCATAGTTTTGAATGAGTAATTTGGTGGCTCGATGATGAGGGTCTAGGATAATGGGGTAAACTGTTTCGAGTTCTAAGCCTTTGGCCAACGTAGGCGTCCTCCTACCTGTATAAGCTGACTGGGGTTGTCGAATTCTGGGGCTGAAGTGAGTAATCTACTTGTGGTGGATACTGGCTTACCAGAATTTGGTTGTTCGTATTCCTCTGGAAAACTGTCTTGTTAAATGTTACGAAAAAGGAGATGTTCTGCTGTCACATAGTCCTTAGCTGTAGGTACACTAGGTTGATCTAAATTACTTTGACGGTGTTGAACTGTGGCTTCAACAAGGTCTTTCATAGAATTGTACTCACTGGGATATAAGGGCTTTGATGTTTGTGTGACACTGCAGAATATACTGGCTCTTCTTTCCACTTTATCTTCAGGGGTTTTAAGGGATGGCAGGATTGGCCAATCTGATTAATCTTAAAGTAAAAAGGATGGGCCTTGACTCCACCTGTTAGGTGTAACAAGCTCTAGTCTCCTAATCTCTTCATTATATGCAACTGCCTTCACAGAATCCTTCGCCAACTGCCGCTCTATGCTTCTTAAGTTGGGCATAACAGAGTTCTTAGAGGCACAGAGTTGTGGCATATTAGCTTTCCTTAAAGGGGGATTTGCGATTTACTCCATCTACCATCACCCTGGTTGTTCTGGTTTGTAATTAATCGATTGCCACTTGATCCTGCTTTGATCATGTAGCTAATTTCTCATTTCTGTGTGGAATAGTATCACCTTGCGAGAGTCTCTCTGCATTCCAGGATAGTTCTTCCTTTCGAGGAGTAATAGAGATAAGTAAACATCTTTGAGGCTGTAGCTGTTGCTGCAGAAAGTGTGTTGGGCCTTGTAATGTCCAGCCTAGTCTAGTTCTCATAGCTGATGGACCTCCAGGGGGCCCTAGGCGTACAGGCTCAACGGGTGTTATAAGATGAGGATGGTCTGCTCCTATCAAAAGGAGAGGTTGTACTTTATCAATTGGCGGTAAAGGAATGTCCTTTAGGTGTTGGTATCTCTGCTGGAGTGTTGCAATGGGATAAGAGTGCTCTGCCATACCTAAGTGCTCAGAGGTAAAGGCATTCTGGGTCCAGTAACCCTGTTGGGGCTGCGATATAGAGTGTACTCTAAAGGAAACTGCTGCCCCATTGAGTTTCTTGATATCTTGTTGAATAGTTCTTAATGTTAAATCTTCCTTCTGTCCTTGTAACCCTAGTTTCTTAATTGCAGCTGGGAGTAACATAGTCCTTTCGGATCCGTCATCGAGTACTGCAAAGGTGTTCAGGGCTCGATTGTTGTGTTGTAATACAACGGGAATCACTTTTAGTAGAACATGCTTGGAACCTTCTGGCCTGTCCAGATACAGGGTTTTGTTCGTGGAACTCACTAAACAGGTACTCTTCCTTTGAGGTTGGCTATTAACCTCATGAAGGATTTGAAGATGTTTCCCACTGCATAGACGACAGGGCTTCTTTAGGGTACAGTCTTTGGCTAAGTGTGATCGCCCACATTTCCAACAACGCTTGTTGTCTTTGATCCATTTGATCACCTGCTCTGTACTAAATGCCTGGAAAGTGTTACACTGGCTTAAATAATGTTCGGTACTATGGCAGTATGGGCACAGAGGTCTGCTCTGTTTAGATCCCCGTGCTGTCTCGAACTGATGTGAGGGCTTCAGCACTCGAGTAACTGTTTCTGGGGGGTGGTCAGCTCCATGCAGGACAGAAGCGAGTTTATGCTTTGCCACTGGGCCTGGTTTGGACCGCACCATCCCACTTATATGATCTTTCCCCTGATTCGATTGCTCAGAGTCTTGACACCAGGAATCAATCCTGAGCCACTCTGCCAGATCCGGTAGAGTGTAGGAATCCTGATGGGGCAGGTTTTGTTTAAATGCGGTACGCAAATCCGGGGGTAACTTAGTGAGTAAGCGAGCTGCATGTAAGGCGCATCTTAGTTCGCTTTCTCCCTTTGAACCTAATGAGTTCAGGAGACCCACAAGGGCCTGAATTTCGAGGGCGAACAGTTTGAAGCTAGTTGTATCTCCTGTCTGTACATTAGGAGCATCCATGACTTCTGCTATCTTAGCTAGGGCTAACTGGAAAGGTAGTCCGTATTGCCCATTAAGCATAGTCATAGTGTCTGTGTATGGCTGAGGGGAATTCAGGAATGTGTCTGCTATTAGGCGAGCCTCTCTAAATTTGAGGTGTCCTAAGAGAATCTGATATTTAAAGAGTTCATTTGCATCGGGAGGGAGGATATTATCTAGGGCTAACTTTAAATGAGTGAATTCTCTGGGGTCTGGACTGGTGAAATCTGGAATTGTTGGATGCGGGCCCCTATAAAACATGTCCGGAGATGCGGCACTCTGAAGCCGCCCCATCAAGGGAGGATATTGTGAATTAGGTAGATGGGCATATGTATCTACTTCTGACTTTAAGGGACTCTTACTAGGGGGCACTTGTGGTGTATGAGGCACTGGCTCTGGCACCGCTGCCTCAAGTGGTTTATTTATAGTTGGGGGCAATGGGACTGGGGTCTCTCTGACCTGCCGTCGTCCGGGGGCTAGCTGAGCTGCCTGCGAATTTACTGATAAATTCTGTATGTCCTTGACAAGGACCTTAAGTTCTCGGAGTTCCTCCAGGATGGCCGCTTTATCTTCACGGAGTTGCCTAATCTCCTTCTCCATGTCATGAATCTTTGACTTATGACTAACGGGTGTGAAGGCAGCCTCGTTCTCTTGTAAAGAAGGCTCCTCCTCTTCATCACTCTCGAAAGGCTGTGTGGTGAGCCACGGTCTATCTTGTTGTATGTCGTCATCCGAATGCGGAGCGCCAGTAGCTCTCGCAGTTGCGTCGATGTCATCAGTATGTGAACTTAGAGAAAGGGAATCAGTATAATCAGGGAGTAGCACACTAGATTCATCGTTTATCGTGCTTAGCTGTGTTTCCTCTTCTTGTTCACATGAACGCTGTGCATAGTATTTCACCTTATAGTCTTTAAGGTGGGATGGGGGCTGAGTTCTGCGTCGTGGACGCGAAAACTCGCTGGAGGGTTGTTCTGACATCCTTCTTCTGTGGTAAGCACACTTATCCGGTTTGAAGGACCAAATGTTAGGAAGTTTTCCTATCTAGCTCTAAGGACCAAATGTTAGGAAGTTTTCCTATCTAGCTCGAAGGACCATATAAGGATTCTCACTATCTGGTATGCGCTGATCAGGGGATTGTCTTCGCCCCAGTGCGTCAGTAAAAACACGATACAGGATTCAGAACACTCTACTTTACTGGGTATAGAATTGATTGTATATGAGGTGATTCTTGCTGTCTTCTGCTAGCTGCTGTTTAGTGGGTTGCGTGATGCAGAATGCATGCCGCAGCTCCGTTGTTCTGGCCTTTTATACTCTCGATGGGGGGATGGTGCACTGTGATGTCATAGATAGCTTGTCATTGCCTGGTAAACTGTATATCTGCCTCTAGTGGTGAAGCATGGAAATACAACTAAATAGGAATCCTTGCTTACAACCCGACTCTTTGAAACGTCACGCTAATAACGAGAAAGTGCACCAATGCGTCATTGTTTGTGAAAGCCAGCGTTTTCACACTCGGCATTGCAACGTGAAATGCATTTTTAGTTTTCAAATGTATCCACTTTGTTGCGCCAAAAATGTAAATTTTTTTGTTTACTAAAAGCGTTGTCTCAGTGTGGGCAGAAGGCCAAAACTTCATTATGCGTAAAAAAAAAAAACTGTGTGGACATGGTTTTAATGGTTTAAGCGGGATTTTAGATTTTACCTACTCAACTCCCGCTGTTGCTTTTTGCACATTTTGTGTACAATGCTTACAAGTACACTCTTGTTTACAGTCCTCTTTTTTGCACATTGTACTGTATAACATATACAGTAGGTTTACTGGTCGGATCTATTCTGCGTTTTGTGTGTCTGTCTTGCACTGTCTTGTGTTGTGTGTTTGCACTCGGTCGCACACGATGCACTTTATGTGGTGAGGACACTTACTGTAATTTCCGGACTATAAAGCGCATATATAAGCCGCACCCACTGAATTTGACAAAGATTTTTATTTTTAACATAAATAAGCCGCATGTGTCTACACTGAAACTAATGAACTTTACACAGGCTTTAGCGAAAGACAGTGTCTGTTACACGGTTTAACGGGTGAAATATTTTGTGGCTCCTTTAAGAGCATAGCGGTATTTTGGGACTAGCCTATTACTGCATTGGGATTATCGCTATTACTGCATGTGTGCAAGACCCAGGAATATGTCCTTATTATTTTCTGATGTTCATTTATAAGTTTCTTTGACTAACCCATAACACTGTTGCCAAGAAAAATAAAAAAGCACAAGTTTTGTAAACCTGTCTGTGCTTATATGATTTCTGTTGCAACTGGATTTAGCGAGCTCTCCCTTTATCCAGACTCAACGTGTTACAACGGCTTGTATCTAAACAGTAGCCTACCAAGAAAGTCCTTGTTCACTGTCTTCCTCCTTCCTTTCACAACTATTTTTCTCAGGAGTTTATCTTTTCGCATTGTCGTGCGTTTAAAAAAAAAACGCTTTTTCTCCCGATGCCGTGCAGCTCAGAACACAGGTGAGGTGCGTTTTATCGTTTCGGTTCGGAAATTTCATTGGTCTGATGTTATGGGGCTCAGTTTTTTGGCTTGAAATTTGTGAAACCGGGAAAAACCCAGGAAAAAAGTTCAAAAAGTAGCGGCTTTTAGTCCGAAAAATACGGTACTTTAGTCCTTAGCTCTGTTTTCTGTTATGTAGCTCTATGCTGTGTGATGTAGCTCTATGTTTTTTTTATGTTGCATCAGGGTTCTAGAGGAACGTTGTCTCATTTCACTGTGTACTGCATCAGATATATGTGGTTGAAATGACAATAAAAGGTTCTTTTTCTTCTCTAGACTCTGGAAGACTGACTAAGGTTGGTCAGATTAATTGAGATTTTCATAGACAGGATTAAATTGGTAGGTGTTGGCATTCACCATCTCATAGATCATCTCTGGGTCAACTTCATCTTCTCTATTAGCCTGAAATTACCAAAAGAAATTATAGGTCTTAGAAATGTTAGGCCACGTTAGTAAAGCCTAGGTCACATGTGGTTGAGCAATTTTGCTGTTAAGGTTTGACTCACCGTTCTGGAAACTTGTGCAGTTTTTTTCTGGCCTACAAGGAGATGTGGACAATAAAAAAAACAATAAACAAACAAGTTTATCAGTAATTAAATTCAATTCATTTTTTTGGTAGATCACTTTTAACAATGAACATTGTCTTAAAGCAGCTTTACACAGATAATGCGGTGATAAAGAATGAATAAGATGTTCTTTATAAGTGTAAGTTTGTCCCTGATGAGCGAGCTGGTGGCGACTGAGGTAAAGGAAAAACTCCCTGAGATGGCATGAGGAAGAAACTTTGAGAGGAACAGGACTCCAGAGGGAACCACATCCTCATCTTGGTGCGGGTTTATTACAGATAAACGATGTTGTGGGGTGAAGTGATGTGATGAAAACAAACTGTAGTCCTGAGTCAGTGTAGCAGACTGGCACTGGCACTTGATATGACTGAAAGCATCTTGACATGAGTAATGTGATTTTAAAAAAATCTGAGCAACAGTAGAAATATGAGTAATCATGTGGAGAACTAAACATAAATCCTACAGTCATTTGTGTTCTTTTTGTTCTTTATTTCCAGGTTCAGAGACCAGATGTCTCTTTACCATTTTTGAGACAGTGTGACAGAGACAACTGGACTGGTTGCAGAAATGTAAAAGGACAGGGCCTAAGTTATATCATTAAAAGTTTGTGTCTGTGCTAGGATGGGCGTTTTGTCTTGAATGCAGTCTGCCATATATTATTGAATTATTAGTGATAGATGAAGGGGAGAAGGTCTTCTCAGATGGTACTGTAGGTGGTGGGATTGCTTGAGGAGAAAGAATACATAAGATTAAAAGCCTGCGTGTTTCTACTTTTCTGAACAGAAATGGTGAGACATCATTAGCAGTCAAGCCTGCAAGGATCTTGTCCAGAGTCTTCCAGATTTTCTAAGTCTTAACCTACTGTAGCAAATGTTTTAGTAGTTGCCACACCAGATGACATGTCATTGGACTGGACATACCAACATGAGAGCAGATCGGTATCAGGTTTTAATTTTATTCGGCTGCACTACAGCCAAGGAGCAGGGCAAAAAGAAGTCCATGAAGAAGAACGTAAAGAGTAGACAATGTTGGTGACTGAATCCAGTAGTATCAAGTAAAAGAAGTTGGGGTCTGGAAGGGATGACAGGATAAAGTGGAGGTTTTGGTAACAGCATGAAATTCAAGTTAATGAGATGTTCAGGTGAGACAAGACATCTGAAGCAGTATCTCTGAGACAAAACCACCACCTCTGTTTTTTTCTTGTGAAAGGAAAGGGAAAGACCAAGCAGCCATTTTGTGCTGTGAATAACGTCTCCATTAGCATCAACAATGATCGGATGCTAAAGCTCAGATGAAATCTGACTTTGGTCAAAGAACAGGGGGTGTCCAAGCTTTTCCACACAAGTCCAAACAATCAAGGGCCACACCTGCTGGTCATTGAAAATGAAAATCATTAGATTTAAACAAGTAGAATTTGGTGGAAAAGATTGGGCATTTCTGCTCTAGGGGTTAGAATAAATGGAATAGAAGGTGTGTGTGTGTGTGTGTGTGTGTGTGGTGTGTGTGTGTGTGTGTGTGTGTGTGTGTGTGTGTGTGTGTGTGTGTGTGTGTATGTGCATGCATGCCTTGCTGCTTACGTCTCTTTTGGAGAGTCACAATGAGCACTGATATTCCAACCAGGAGCACCAGGGAAACTACAGTCATGGTGATCACGGTGGAAACTGGAAATTCTTTTGAACAAAATGAAAATGCACGATCGGTCATTCAGTCACATTATAGCTACACTTTTGGTAAGTGGACACCCTTAATCCCAGCACAATCATGTATTCCCATTCCAGATTGGTTTTATTTTTTAGAATCACCTTCACAGTTAGACTGGAAAATGACTAAGGATTTTGCCATAAAAACATTAGGGAGGTCAAGCACCGATGCTTAATCTCTGTTTGCGTCACACACAAATAAAAGATGTAGGGAATAACACTTTAGAAAACACTTTAGCCGTTTCATCCTGAGATGCTGACGCCTGTCAGTGCCAATAAAGACTCAGCTCAGCCAATATATATTAAAAATATAGATTAGAGCACTGCAGAATGCTTTGTTTTTAATATAAGCTTTCGGCTTCTCCCTTTAGGGGGCGCCACAGCGGATCATCCGTCTCCACACCCCCCTGTCCTCTACATCTGCCTCTTTCAAACCAACTACCTGCATGTCTTCCCTCACCACATCCATAAACCTCCTCCTTGGTCTTCCTCTTTTCCTCCTTCCTGGTGGCTCCATCATCAGCATTCTCCTTCTGATATACCCCATGTCCCTCCTCTGCACATGTCCAAACCATCTCAATCTCACCTCCCTCACCTTGTCTACAAAACGTCCTACATGCACTGTCCTTCTAATAAACTTGTTTGTTTTTAATATATAAAAAATTAATAAAAAAGGGAGTTCATATATCTGACTACTTTTATTCATTGATGAAAAAGTAGCTATGTGCAGTGATTAAAAATTGAGGATGCAATGCACCGTGATATTAAATTGAATCAAATCATTGACATAATCGAATCATGAAACCAGTGAAGCTTCACATCTCTATTAATAACCGGATACGTATCTGACATTATCTCATAATAAGAAATGCTAAATCATTCATGCTCCATGGTTATCGAAATGTCTATGAAATGTGTGTCTGATGTTCCAGAAAGTCAGTGTTAACATACAGACTCACCAGTAACGGTCAGGTTGACGTGTGTGAAATACACTTTGTATCCATGATCCTTTTTCCAGGCCACTTCAGCTCCACACCAGTATTCACCAGAGTCCTGCTCAGTGACATCTTTAAGACTCACAGTGAAGACGTGTTTCTCTCTGTCATCATACAGGGAGAATTTCCCCACACTTATATATTTTTTATTTTCTTTAATGGTTGCCGAATAAAGACAAGCAGCAGTTTTAGGCCTCTTGCAAAGAAACTTATTGTCATTTCTGTGGGATTCTGGGTATGTACATCTGATTGTCACATCTTCTCCTACATGTGCTGTCTTGCTGATGGTCTTCTTGAAGGAAACATCTGTACATAACAATGAATAAGGTGAATTTTTATATATATATCAGGTCAGGGCCAGTAAAGCCTTCTCTGCTGCCTAAACACTTTCAGAAGCACTAACCTACATTTACAACCTAAATTCTAATATTTGTTCCATAAAATTGTATTAATTTATTCCCAATAGTTTATTCTCTTCATTTCGTAGCGTTTCTCTCGGCTGCACTGCTTCCAGTACGTGTATGTGGACGTTAGATCTTTGTCCAATCAGATTTCAGCCTCTATGTGCTGCCATATCAATCTAATCTGCGCAAGGGCCTTCAAAGTCAGTACTGCTGGCTCTTTTACCTTAGTCTCCTTAAGAAATAGCTCTTTTTCTTTAACCAATCAGATTTCATATTCGCCTCACAGGGCAGCTCGCTTGCCCAGAATAGCGTCAGCATTTTTCCGTAATCTGATTGGTTAGTCAGAGAGAAAATGTTACAGCCAAGTTCGACTGGCAAAACACGTCTGCAGCTTTGCACACATTAATACATCAGAATTAGACTTTTTTATGCCCACAATGGCTGACGGAGAAAGAGAAATTTATTTGGTCTTAAGAAAAGCTACACATCCTAAGAAGGTCGACCAACCCCGAAGCTAGCTAGCTTGTCTCAGCCAAGGAAAGGGTTTGTTTACCACTTCCAGACCAGTGAATACGAGCAGTACCACTGGATTACAGCCTCTGAAGAGCACTGCACATTATGAGTTTACATGTCTGGTGAGTAGGTTAGGTTCATTTTTTGGTCTCTTGTTTCTCTTGTTTTTCTTTTTTCTCTTGACAATACTTTATAGATATAAAGTTTCTCTATGGGCTTCAGGTCCTGTCAGTTTGCTGGCCGTTCAGGCAGACCAACATCATGGTCATTTAAACAACTTTTGGTGCTTTTGGCAGTGTGGGCAGGTGCCAAATCCTGCTGGAAAATGAAATCAGCATCTCCATAAAGCTGGTCAGCAGAGGGAAGCATAAAGAACTAAAAGTTCTTGGTAAATGGCTGCAGTGACTTTGGTTTTCAAAAACCACAGTGGACCAACACCAGCAGATGACATTGCACCCCAAATCATCACAGACTGTGGAAACTTAACACTGGACTTCAAAAAACTTGGGCTATGAGCTTCTCCACCCTTTCTCCAAACTCTAGGACCTTGGTTTCCAAATGAAATACAGAACTTACTCTCATCTGAAAAGAAGACTTTGGACCACTGGGCAACAGTCCAGTTCTTCTGCTCTTCACTGACATTGTCTGTGGTTCAGGAGCGGCTTATCAAGAATAGTACGACAGCTGTAGCCAAATTCCTTGACACATCTGTGTGTGGTGGCTCTTGATGCCTTGACCCTAGCCTCAGTCCATTCCTTGAGAATTTCACCCAAATTTTTGATAAGGATTTTACTGGACGAGCCGTCAGGCTGCAGTTCTCTCGGATGGTTGTGAATCTTTTTCTTCCACACTTTTTCCTTCCACTCAACTTTCTGTTAACATGCTCAGATACAGCACTCTGTGAATAGCAACTTTTTTAGCAATGAATGTTTGTGGCTTCCCCTCCTTGTGAAGGGTGTCAATGATTGTCTGTTGGACAACTGTCAGATCAGCAGTCTTCCCCATGATTGGGGTCACGCCCAGTGAACCAAACTGAGAGATCATTTTAAAGGTTTAGGAAACCTTTGTTGGTGTTTTGAGTTGATAAGCTGATTGGCATGTCAGCATACTTAAATTTTTTGAGAGAGTGAATTGGTGTGTTTTTGTTAAATGTGAGCCAAAATTAGAACCTTAAACTTAAAGACTTAAACTACTTCAGTCTGTGTGCATTGAATCTATTTAATACACGAGTTTCACAATTTGAGTTGAATTACTGAAATAAATGAACTTTTCCACAAAATTCGAATTTATTGAGATGGACTTGTATACACACATTCATCAACATGTTAGGAATATAATACATTCTATCAGAGATGTAATGAGGACCTGAAAATCATATTTGAGTAAAAATATAGATATTTACTTTAAAATAACTCGATTATAACTAAAATTCACCAATTCCAATATGACTTGAGTAAAAGTCTTTGAGTTTCTGATTTGAATAGAACTTAAATATTTGACGCGTATTGAACGCAGGCTTAAAGATGCACTAATCCTCAACACCAAGACACACGTTTTTACTCAGTAAAACTAGAAAGTAGCCAAAAAAATTACTTAAGTACAGTAATAAAGTGCTTTTACTCAAATACGTTACACCACTGCAATCTGTTCTAGTGATGTTGCGACAGTTAAGGATAAAGATTAAAGATAAAAACCTCTTTGAAATCCTGCCAAAAACAGTATCACAGTATTTTATTGCCTACTCACCTTCTGTGACGTTCAGCTTCACTACAGTGTAGATTTCTATTTGATCAGATGCAGCAACAGCACATGCGTACGTCCCAGTGTCCTCTATAATCAGCTCTCTGATAAACACACTGAAGAATCCTGCACTTCTGTTGTCATGGATTGAGAATCTGCCATCATGTGACCATTCACTGTGTGCTTCAGTCTTTATGTGTTTAATACTCCACTGATCTGTTCTGATCTTCCAGAAAGATTTGGGTTTGTCTTTGTATTGGTCCTCGTATTTGCACTTGATGTTGCTTCTGGTCCCTGCATATGCAGTCACTTCTCTAGAGTCAGAACTTCCTGCTAACGGAAAACAAGTGACCACTCAGAATTCAAATAAGTAAATAAATATATATAAATAAGTGTTCTATAAAAATGTAATCACTTTCTACCGTTTGTAAATTCCATGAGGTGAATGTTACTGATGATGAATAGTCAAGCATATAAATAGAAGGTAGAGTTTGGAGACTCACCTTTCTTTATCTTCAGTTCCACTTGTGTGTACATTTTCATCCATGCAGACGGATAAACTCCACACCGGTACGTCCCAGTGTCCTCTACAGTCAGTTCTTTAATCATCACCCAGAACTCTGCTGATTTGGTGTCATCAAACACTGAGAATCTTCCTGAAGTTACCCACATGTTATTAGCTTCTGTCTTTATTTGGTCAGAACATACCAACCCCAACGATGGCATCTTACAGAAAATTTTTGCATCTTTTATGTATTCCGTATCATACTTGCAGTTGATCAGAACTCCTCCTCCTATATATCCGGTTACTTCCTCGGAGGATTCGCCATCTAACAAAAACACCAAATATCCATCTAAACAAAAAACTTCCTTTATGCACCACTGCTGCTAATAATAAAGGGCATTTCTTTACCTGAGATCAGACAGAGGGTGAAGATGAGGAGGATCTTCATGATTTTCACAGACCTCCACAACAACTCCACTTCAGAAAGATATAAAAGCTCCTGTTGTGTTATTCTCTATAACTGTCTCTCTTCTGAATGTGCCGTGTCTTCATGTGCGTCTTAACCAAATGTTGAAGCAATGACCACTTCTCTTTCTGGCTTTGAGGAAATCCATCTCAGCAATATGAAGTGTGAAGTGCGTGAGTCGAGTGCAGCAGGCGGTATATGTGTAGAAATATACAGGCTACCAACAACAACAGGGCGATCCAGGAAGTAGATAAGAACAGAGGTAGTGTCTGTGCATCAACTGCCACTTTAATGCCATTTGCACCTTAACAATATTATAAATTAGCAATAAAAGATTTTTTAAATAAGAAAAAAAATTGTTCAAATCATATATTTATTCTCATTATTTAAATAGAAATAAATATATTCATGTATTTGACATTATCCTATCTTAAGTATTTACAGCTGTTTTTAGGTTGCGCTTTGATAAGCATTTGTGTACATTTACCCCATGTGGGCGTTTAGCTTTGTGTCTAACCCTAATTCGGAAAAAGTTGGGATGCTGTGCAAAATGCAAATAAAAAATAGAATGCAATGATTCCACAATAAAGCAAAAAACAATAAATCAAATGTTTAAAATGAGAATATATACCATTTTAAGGAAATAATCCTTAAAAAAGTTATTTAGAATTTGATGGCTGCAACAGGTCTCAAAAAAGTTTGGACAGGGCCATGTTTACTTTTGTGTAGCATCACATCATCTGTCCTTATACATCTGGGAACTGAGGAAACCAGTTACTGAACCTTTGGGAAAAGAGTAATGTCCCATGTTTGTCTTAGATGGGATTCTAGCTGTTTAACTGTTCTGGGTGTCCTTTGTTGTGTTTTTCGTTTCATGATGATCACAAATGGTGAAAGGTCTAGTTCAGCCCCCACACTCTTCTACTACAAAGTCATGCTATTGTAATGGATACTGTATGCATTCAGCACTGTCTTACATAAATATATAAGGCCTTCCCTAAAAAAGACGTTTTCTGGATAGAAGCATTGGTTGCTCTAAAACCTTTATCCACCTGTTTCCTGGTGGGCACTGTTGTAAAAATGATTATGGTATAACTTCTACTGGAAGTAGTAGCAGCGATGACTGACTTGTGTTGACCTAGCAAAAGGCATGGTGACGGATGAGTCCTCTTCGGTGAGTCTCCACACGATGAGTGTGTTGCCGGCATACCAGGCAGAGCTGCTGCGGGAGATGCACGAGTGATTTAGCTCTTGGACTGACAATATTAAGGAGTTACGTCGCGCTGCCGACCTAACCTTTAGGGCCACCAAGAAAACGGTGCGGGCCGTAGGTTGGTCCATGTCAGCCTCAGTAGCCACAGAAAGGCATCTCTAGGCCCCACCCGATGGAGCCGGCCGACCTGAGGGTCGTCCACTCCTCGAGCAAACAGGCCGTGGTGCAGAGGCCCTGACAATCAGAGCGCCTCATACCACAATACACGGTGCCCGTCCTTCCTCAGCACCACCAGGAGGCCAGGCTGTTAGCCCTGCCACAAGATGTGCTTCAGGGCACAACCTTCCTCCAGCAGGTGTCTCCCTCCACCTCCGCCCGAAAGATTGCCGTGGATGGAGGAACCCGCGTTGCTCCAGCCGCTCTGGAAGGGTCAGAGACCAGTCTCGAGAGGCTGGTTCCCCAAAGAGACTTCCTGGCAGAGGTATCTCGGTGGGTCCTGTGCACAATAAAGAGGGGCTATTCGATTAAATTTGGGTACTCTCCTCCCCGGTACAACGGGAGGTGTCCCACCCTGGTGTAACCTGAGCAGGCTCTGGTTCTGCAACAGGAAGTGTGCACTCTTCTAAAGAAAGAGGCCAGTGAGGTGGTTCCTCCCTTAGTCAGAGAGTCAGGCTTTTACAGCCTATACAGTACTTAGTTGCTCAGAAGAAGGATGGGGGGTTGGGTCCGATCCTAGATCTGCGCTTCTTGAACCACTTACTTGTAAGGCTCAGGTTCAGGATGCTTACCCTCAAAGAGGTCATGTCTCAGATCAAGTCTGAGGACTGGTTTGTCATGATAGATCAAAAGAATGCATACTTCCACATAGCCATCCTTCCTGCTCACAGGAGGTTTCTGAGGTTTGCTTTTGGGGGTGAAGCTTATCAATACCGGGTCATCCCGTTCAGCCTAGCACTCTCACCCCGCACCTTCACAAAGTGTATGAATGCGGCTCTACCCCCGCTAAGGCTTCAGGGCATCCACATTCTGAACTATATTGACGAATGGTTGATATTAGCTTGATCAGAGCTTCAGGCAGTCCGGCATCGAGATATTGTTCTCGCCTACATGAAGGAGCTGGGGTTAGACTTAACGCCCGGAAGAGTGTGCTTTCTCCAGTACAGAGAACCACCTTCTTGGGCGTAGTGTGGGACTTGACCGTGATGCGGACACAACTGTCTTCCGCCCAGATTGAAGCTATCCTCACAAGTCAGGAGAGTAAGAGAAGGCCAGTCACTCACTTTGAAGCAGTTCCAGAGGCTGCTGGGTCTCATGACGGCAGCGTCCAATGTCATTCCCCTTAGCCTCCTCCATATGAGACACCTTCAGTGGTGGTTTAGAGACAGAGGGTTCTCACGAAGGGGCAATCCACTCCGTACTATCAAGGTCTCGCGGCGAGCCCTTCGAGCCTTAGATATGTGGAAAGAACCTACGTTTCTGTCTCAAGGCCCTGTCCTGAGAGTTCCTTGTCGTCGCGTTACGCTAACAACGGATGCATCCCTCACGGGGTGGGGCTGCGGTCATGAGTGGCCACTCCGCCCATTCTGCCCTCTCCTTTCCAAGCCCCCAACCAGAAGAAGCAAAACTGGCTGTGTCCACAGGACTAGTCCATGGAGGAGCAGCTGTTTGTCTGCTATGGCCCTTATAGGAAAGGGTTTCCTGCCAATAAGCAGACTCTCAGTAGGTGGATTGTGGATGCCATTTCTTTATCATATAAGTCCTCTGGTCTTCCCGCTCCATTCAGTGTCAAAGCTTACTCTACCCGGAGTGTGTCCTGCGGTCTGGTTGTGCTCACACACACAGTAGGCAGGGTCTGGTCAGTGTGGTGTGATTGGACACTCATTCTCAAAGCGTTGCGACGCAGCTCGAGTTCCCGAAATTGGAGTGTCTCTAGGTTACATACCCTAGTTCGCTGAGGGAACGAGAGGCTGCGTCGAAACTCAGAACTCGGACGTATGCATACGAATACACTGAAAATGGATTTGGCAGCTTTTAAAGTGTCAAATTTGGATTATTTTTTCCACGTTATTGTTCAGAGAAAAGAGGTGAAGGCAGGCACAAAATTATTTTATATTAAAGATTTGTAATTATGAATTACAGAACACACAGGTGCCCTGTCACAATGCAACTCTTTTTTTTTTTTTAAAACCCTCCGTGGCTAGAAACTCAAACTCACCCAAATGTTGAAAATATAGCTTGTTAAGCAACACATAGCAACCCAAGTCCACTATATAAGTCATGAAACACAAGGAAAGGCAGATATGAGTGCAGGAACTTTCTTTATTAGCAAAACATAAAACACTAACAATATATGTAAACCACACAATTACTTAAAACATAAACAAAGACCCAACAACTGCAAAGGAGCATGAAAAGTCAAACCTGAGATAATACATGATGTAAAGGCTGAAGCTACATACTCAATTGCTAATCAAGGTGAGGAGGAACAGGGACAAGTGATCATTGACATGTGACAAATAAAGAAGTGCAGTGGCTGTGATATCTTCCAGATCCACGATCCTGACACTATGCAATGCATTTACAGAGAAGAGCAAATAATAATCCTGCAAATATAAATAATGAGTGTGTGGAAAGCGTACTTATCCCAACCTTCTAAATACAATAGGCATCATTACAGCATTAATATGGAAAACGATTATAGAAAAATAATTACCGTTAATTTATGGATTTTTCCTGGGTTTTTCCCGGTTTCACAAGCTTCATGCAGCCAAAAAACTGAGCCCCATAACATTAGAACAATGAAATTGCCAAACGGGTTAAGGTGAACCAATTAAATCGCGCTCCCACTGAATCGGGCCGCACCAAATCATAAATATGGATGATGTTCCTCTGACGTTTGACCTGCCACTCACTCGGACTGGCAACAGGAAAGGCAACGTCACGCTGAAAACAACTGGGGATGAAAAAACGCACTTCACCTGTGTTCTGAGCTGCACGGCATCGGGAGAAAAGATTCACCGATAGTGATTTTCAAACGCACGACAATGCCAAAAGAAAAACTCCCGAGAGAAATTGTTGTTAAAGGAAGGAGGAAGACGGTGAACAATGACTTTCTTGGTAGGCTACTGTTTAGATACAAGCAGTGTAACAGACACTGTCTTTCGTTAAAGCCTGTGTAAAGTTCATTAGTTTTAATTTAGGCATTATAGACAGTTGCGGCTTATTTATGTTCAAAATAAAAATCTTTGTAAAATTCAGTGGGTGCAGCTTATATATGAGTGCGCTTAATAGTCCAGAAATTACGGTACTCAAAATAAATGAAGTAATAATAATAATAAATGCTCACTCTAGAATGATGATGGTGGCTACTGGGCTAAAACTGTTAACTGACCCCTATGCCTGTTCGGAGGTGGGAGCTTAGTGGTTAAAGCATTGGACTTTGCATCTGAAGGTTGCGAGTTCAAATCGCAACCACACCACGCTGCCACTCTTTGGCCCCTGAGCATGGCCCTTAACCCCATAGTTGTTCTGGTTAAGTCGCATCTGCCAAATGTAGGGAATGTAAATGCATGGATGTCATGAATAACATTAAACATTAGCAGAAAGTGTGAACTGTTCGACTCCTGACTGTCAAAATCCACTCATAAGAACACATTCACTCTTTGGCTACAAGCTCCAGGGTGAGTGTGTAGTGTTTCAGAAAATGAGAAATTAAATTTAAAAATTTTATATTTTTTAAATGTAAGAATTAATGACTAGAAGAAAACTGTTTACTGCTTACTACAGGATTGTTTACATGTTTACTGCTGTGCTACAAGAAAAGTTGTGTGGCTGTTGGTCTGAGTGAGGGTTTAGGCACTGACTGGATTATGTTGTTTGGTGTTGAGGTTTAGAATTTGGTAGACTTAATCTGATTGGTTGCCCAATTTCCACCGGTACCCTGTTGGCTAACGATACCTGTGGGGGTCGTTGGTAACCCTGGCTTTGACCGATCCGGTATGAAATTCTTATTCGTGATCCTCATATTTGATTTGGCACATGGTTTATTACATTTATTGGCACTTTTTTTTTTTACATTTATCCGGGCTTGGGACCGGCACTAAGAGGGCACTGACTTGCGCAACACTAATGGCTGTGTTCATTAAAAACAAAGAGCCATTTAGTTTAATTTTGAAAACTAAAAAATGATTATTGTATTACTTTTGATTGAATAATATGCATGCAAATGTGTAAAAGAAGCAACATTTTCAGCTTCGGCTTATAAAAACATTTATAATATGATTTATCTCATACATACAACTACATAGCTACGTATTACATTAGACAATAATGAAAAGTTTTTCCCAATAGAATCAGGCATGTCCAAAAACTGAAATTATATCAGATACTTTTGATGTTCCAGAAAGTGAGTGTTAACATACAGACTCACCAGTAACGGTCAGGTTGACGTGTGTGAAATACACTTTGTATCCATGATCCTTTTTCCAGGCCACTTCAGCTCCACACCAGTATTCACCAGAGTCCTGCTCAGTGACATCGTTGAGACTCACAGTGGAGACGTGTTTCTCTCCGTCATCATACAGGGAGAATTTCCCCACACTTACATCTTTTTTACTTTCTTTAATGGTTGCAGAATAAAGACAAGCAGCAGTTTTAGGCCTCTTGCAAAGAAACTTATTGTTATTCCTGTGGGATTCTGGGTATGTACATCTGATTGTCACATCTCTTACATGTGCCGTCTCGCTGATGGTCTTCTCGAAGGAAACATCTGTAAATAATAATGAATTAGATCAGGTTTATACTGTATTCAACTACAACTTCTGTTTATTTATATAGCACATTTAAATGCAACTTTGTTGCCCAAAATGCTTCACAACATTCAAGAGAATCAAAGTATACACACCAAACATTTCACACAAATAAAACAAACACAAGTAAGGGCTCCCAAGTCCCAATATCTCACAATAAGCCATACAAGAAAATGCGTCTTCAACTGACACCTAAAAACCCCTATGGATGAAGCCTGACAATAATATAAAGGGGGAGACCATTCCACAGTTTAGGACCTACTACTAAAAAAGCACAATCACCTTCTGACTTCATTTTATACTAAGGAACAGCCAACAGCACATGATTTGTTGATCTTAGTGGCCTACCATATGTGAAAGATGCACGGGAGTGGTGTTCCCTTCTTTGTGCGATATAAAAATGATAAACGAAAAAAACAATTTTAATCACTAAACATTTGGTTTACACCAAAATCCACCAAGATTCTTCTTCTTCTTTATTGGCAGTTCGCATTCTTAAGTAGTGCATTAATGCCATCTACTGTGGTAATGGATTAGAGACTTGTATCCCTATTCCCCAGACCAAAAATCTGCCATGATGCACACATCTGGCAATTAAAACCGTCTATGTGGAAACAGCAAAAGGTATGTTTGGTGTCCTGATCTTCTTCTTCTTTCAACTGCCGCCATTAGGGGGCGCCACAGCGGATCATCCATCTCCATACCCAACTGTCCTCCACATCTGCCTCTTTCAAACCAACTACCTGCATGTCTTTCCTCACCACATCCATAAACCTCCTCCTTGGCCTTCCATTTTTCCTCCTTCCTGGTGGCTCCATCCTCATCATTCTCCTACTGATATACCCCATGTCCCTCCTCTGCACATGTCCAAACCATCTCAATCTCACCTCCCTCACTTTATCCACAAAACGTACAACATGCGCTGTCCGTCTAATAAACTCCTCGTCACTCCAAGTGAAAACTTCAGCATCTTCAGCTCTGCTACCACCAGCTCCACCTTCTGTTTTTTACTCAATGCCACTGTCTCTAAACCGTACAACATCTCAGGTCTCACCACAGTCCTATAAACTTTCCCTTTCACTCTCTTAGATACTCTTCTATCACAAATCACTCCTGTCACTCTTCTCCACCCACTCAACCCTGCCTGCACTCTTTTCTTCACTTCTCTTACACGCTCTCCATAACTTTGCACTGTTGATCCCAGGTACCTGAACTCCTCCACCTTCTCCACCTCTTCTCCCTGCAACCGCACCCCTCTACTGCCCTCCCTCTCATTCACACACATGTACTCTGTCTTACTCCTACTGACTTTCATTCCCCTTCTCTCCAGCGTGTACCTCCACCTCTCCAGGCTCTTCTCCAACTGCTCACTACTCTCACCACAAATCACAATATCATCCAAAAACATTATAGTCCATGGAGACTCCTGTCTGACCTCGTCCGTCAACCTGTCCATCACCACTGCAAACAGGAAAGGGCTCCGAGCTGATCCTTGATGCAGTCCAACCTCCACCTTAAACCAGTCTGTCGTTCCTACTGCACACCCCACTGCTGTAACACTGTCCTCATACATGTCCTGCACCACCCTCACATACTTCTCTGACACACCTGACTTCCTCATACAATACCACAACTCCTCTCTCCACCCTGTTGTATGCTTTCTCTAAATCCACAAACACACAATGCAACTCCTTCTGACCTTCTCTATACTTCACCATCAACATTCTCAAAGCAAATAATGCATCTGTGGTGCTCTGCCTCAGCATGAAACTATAATGTTGCTCACAGATGGTCACCTCTTCTCTCAGCCTGGCTTCCACTACTCTTTCCCATAACTTCATGGTGTGACTGATCAACTTAATTCCCCTGTAGTTACTGCAGGTCTGCACATCTCCCTTATTCTTAAAGATCAGTACTAGCACACTCCTTCTCCATTCCTCAGGCATCTTCTCACCTTCCAGAATCTTGAACAACCTGGTTAAAGTTTGGTCTCCTGGTGATTTACGTAATTTAAAACACCATCATTACTTTAAAACATTTACAAGAATATTTTGTCTTCATGCTCAATGTTGAGTTTGGCTTCACTAATAATAAACATTTGCATAAAGCATCAACATTTGTCCATGTTGATTAGATTTCAAACTTTAAAAATTATTAAAAACTTTTAAAGTATTAATTTAAGGTATATTCGGAACAGATAATGTGCAATTAAGTCCTGATTTACCTGAGATCAGACAGAAGGTGAAGATGAGGAGAATCTTCATGATTTTGACAGACCTCCACGTCAGAAAGATATAAAAGCTCCTGATGCGTTATTCTCTATAACTGTCTCTCTTCTGAATGTGCAGTGTCTTTGTGTGTGTCTTAACCAAACGTTAAAGCAATGACCACTTCTCCTTCTGGCTTTGAGGGAATCCATCTCAGCAATATGAAGTGTGAAGTGCGTGAGTCGAGTGCAGCAGGCGGTAGATGTGTAGAAATATACAGGCTACCAACAACAGGGCGATCCAGGAAGTAGATCAGAACAGAGGTAGTGTCTGGCACTTTGTTTATGCTCTGATGGGATCTAATTGATTGAGATACTGAAGACGTAAAGATGGCAGAACTTTACCAATCTGTGAAAGACTGTCTACAAATTGTGGAACAATTTCAGAAATGTTCAACATGTTCATTAAACAGTTTTCTCTTATCATTTACTCTACATAATATCAAACGTTTCTAAGAATCTGGAGTACACAAGGGATAAGAATTTATATTGGATGCTTGTAAATTTTTGGGCCCTCAGGCGGCACGGCATTTAAACCAGTCATGATTCTGTAATGGAAACCACTGCACGGGCTGATTAACACCTCCAGAAGTCATTGTCTGTGAACACACTTTAGCGTGTCATCCACAAACGCAGGCTAAATCTAAGGTAAACCTGCCATGGTGTATAACCTATTTAAATGTGTCGACATTGGTACCGTTTTTGTTCTTTAAATCATATCAAATCTCATGTTGGTAAACCAGACATGTGTTGTAAGATGCTCTCAACCACAGAATACCCAAATGTTTACCAGAATACCAAGTGCTTCCATTTCTGTCAGTCAAGAAAAGGAATAAGGCCATAACCACACTGTTTTTGTTTGAAAATGCATATTTTTCTGTTTTTGAACTTTCCGTCCACACCGAGATGTCAGGCAAAGAAAAGCGCAGTTTTCGTGTCGCAATGTGGACCGTGAAAACGGAGGCTTTCGAAAACGATGAATCAATGGCGTAACGCTTTAAAGAGCCGAAAAGTAAATAAACATTTTGCTCATGAGCAGTACAGGGACGCAGCGTTTTTCATACGTTTCAGCGTGGATGAGCAACTTTTGGAAAAAGATTGAAAACGAAAGTGTGAAAGTTGAGCGTTTTTTTGTTTTGGACAAACAAAACGTTCAGACACCAAATCAGGAAGTACCATTTGATGGATTTACTGTGAAGGAATAATCATACGTTCAACACACAGAAATAAGAATGTCACACAGAGATATTTTTAGAATCGGATTTTAATTTTCAATCAGAACCGACATTCGTATGTGGACATTATTACAAACATAAAACCCCATATAAAACTCCAAAAATGGAAATTACCATCACGGCTCACACTAAACACTGAGTAGAACAGAAATGTGAAAAGTGTAGGACCTCGGAGTGGGGGGGGTTCCTTTTATGCTAACTAACATCAGATGCAGTTTGAAATATAGCTCCTGTGAAACAGCAAGGAGAAAATGAAGGGAAAAAAAACCCCCAGAAAAACAAGAATGCGACAGTTTACTTCGAAAAACCCGTCACGCCCTCTTGGCTTTGTAGCACAAAGAAAAAACAAATCCAATTTCGGTCCGACCTGCATAATGCCGACGTGGCTGCTGGCCTTCGTGTACGTACAATAGGACATCAGAACAAAAAAACTCGAAGAAAATCCACGAGGGCTGAAATCGCTCACCTTCAACCAGCAAGGACCGTTTTGGATTCATTTGAGACATGATCAGCTATTTAGAGATGAACCAGCGCCGAGATAACAATAGAAATCCAAATGATATATTTTTTACTTCTTCACAATCGTCCGAATGAAACCGGGTAAGTTTTGAGTCTCATATTTGCGTCCTTAGTTTAATGGAACAATGAAACCAACAAGTAATTCAAATCCTTTCTTTAGATACACACTCATGCACTTGAACTTGGAATGGCACCGCCGCTGTGGAACCGCGTTATTAAACAAACGAGCATTAAAACTGAGCGACGGAGGAACGAGGCGGATGAAACGGTGAGACCTGGGTTTCTATTCGCAGTTGTGAAAAATGGACACGTACCCTCAGCAAAGTTCAAACTGGCAGTGTTTCTTCTCTTGTTCAACAAAAACGAGGACATGAATTACAGCAACGTGATCGACCTCGATGCTTGAAATGTTTATCGCGCATACTGATAAATCAGACCACCCGCTGCACTACAAACAGGTTGGGGTTTTCAGCATGCAAAAGATATACAGGTATACAGCAGGAGGGGAAACCCCTACCGGGAAAAAACAAACAAATAACGGGCGTAGCAAAGATGTCGAAAATCTTTCCAGCTACCTCGGCGGTACAATTCAATTTCGATTAATTTTTTACATCAAGACGAGGAAACCCCGCAAAAACGTCACAGCGGCGTGTAAGAACGAGCCTCGGATATTGTATCTAATATTCAGTTTTACTCTCGATCCAGACTTTCCTTGTGATTTAAGGACTAGAGAGTCTACACTAGAGCTTTAAATCAATGGTCCTGAACTTCCTCTACTTTTAATTAGTGCTGCCGCACACACTCTTTGGCCTCTTGGTGGGAATTTACATCCTTTGTGTCCATTTCCTGTACTAGCCAATCAAGTCTCTCTATATCTATTTTATCTATTGTGCCACTTTTGGGTTGGTTTACTGGCAACTAAAGCATCCAAGTCTTTCCTCGTAAAGAGTGTTTAAAAAAAAAAAAAAAAAGATACGATTTGCAAATTACTTGTTAGTTACACGATGTCCGTAATTAAACCTTCTATTCTACATTTGGGATAAAATAGAAAATAAATCCAAGTTTAAGAAAAGGAGAGAGTGAAAATAAAAATAAAATAAGTCCATCTTGGAACGGCGTGGTGATAGGTGGCGCTGTTGACTCGACGGGGTGTTCAGAAGACGTGGAGGTTCATGGTCGGGTTCAGTCACTGTCGCTGGAGCTCGAGTCCTTTTTGTCGTTCTTGTGATCCTTCTTGGGGTTGCGTGATTCGTCTTTTGCTCGCTCTCTGCTTTTAGGGCTCGGGCTTTTCCCTCTTTTTTTGCGTTTGTCCGTCTCGCTGTCTGAGCTGCTGCTTCTCGCACGTCTCCGCTTTGCGCTTCTTTCTCTGCTCCGCCGTGTCTGACTGGGCCGCTCTTTGGAGCTCGGGTCTCTCGCTCGGCTCTCTTTGCCTTTCGCTTCGTCTGGTTTTACGTCGTTTTTCTTTTTCTCTCCATCCTCTCGGTCTCGTGCTTGCTCTCTGCCTCGGTCTCGCTGATCCCTGCTTTTAGATCGACGTGACTTCCTGTCCCGGCTGCTGCTTCGCCTCTTGCCCTGTCCTCTATTGCGTGACCTGTCTCGTCTGCCACGTCCTCTCGATCTGGACCTCGACCGAGACCTGGAACGTCTCTTCGCGTCACGCTCCTTCTCTCGGCTCCTAGATCTTTCACGTCGAGTCTCTCCGTTCTTAGTCTTTTTGGAATCGTCTCGCTTGTCCTTTGCGTCTCTCTCGGGCTGCTTAGGCCGTTCCTTGCTCTTGCTGTCCTCTCGGTCCTTTCTCGCCTCTTTATCTTTCCTGTCCTTGCTGCTCGGTTGGCCCTTTTTGTCGTCTATTTTGCTGCGTTTCTGGTCCTCCTCTTCTTTCTTCTCCTTGCTCTTGCTGCGACTGCGCCCCTTTCGTTTCTCCTCCTCGCAGTCTGTTTTTTTCCGTTTGTCCCTCTCCTGGCTCTTGGAACGGTGTCTGCCGCTTTTCTTCTCTCGTCCTTTATCCGGGCTGTTCGATTTGTTCCTCTTGGTGCCTTTTCTTTCTCGCTCGGAGTCCTTCCTCTCTCGCGGCTGCTCGGCGTCTGCTTTCTCTCTTTCCGGCTGCTCGGTGGTGTCCGTCTTCTCCTGCGAGACGTCCCCTCTGAAACAGACCGAAGCACAGTAACTGTTATATTACAAAGACTACGACTGTATGAGTACGAGTCTATACCAATACTGAAACGAGGAACATCCAGTACACGTGTACAACGTGCTTCAGCACGGCTTCAACTTTTTACTGCAGCCAATCAAACCGTCAAACGACGACTGCGATTAAGCAACACTCTGGGAAGGATCTAAGCATGTAACATGAAACATGGGAGCTGAAAAATTAAATCAATCTATTCATTTGATCCAATACACATCACCCCAGTCTGACCCACAGGCATAACATGCCATTATAACATTATGTCTGCTGAAGTGAAGAACACTGATGATCTCTTCATCAGGGCACCTGTTAGTGGGTGGATTATAATTTATTAGGCAGCAGATGAACATTTTGTCCTCAAAGTGCTAAAAAGCTTTTAGCACATCGACTTTGAGGACAAAATGTCGTAAGCGTAAGGATTTGAGCGATTTTGACTAATTGAGACGTCTAGACGACTGCGAATCTGTATTTCAGACACAGTGCGTGTAAAGTGCATTCGGAAAATTAAAAAAATGTCTATAATACCCTATTATACTTTACATACTCTTTATATTTACTATATCTTGAATATTTTTCTATATTGATTGTTATATTTCTATTCGCATGTTGGACAGTCGTAAGACGCATTTCACTACGTCGTACTATGCATGTGTGTGTGTGTGTGTGTGAGAGAAATAAAACTCGATTTAACACTTCAGTTTAAAAACATTGTGTGCTGAACGTAAGGGCGTGTGATAAACGTACTTGTCTCCTTTGATCCAGCGCTCCTGCGTGGTCTGTGAATTGGGTTTGGCTTTTTGGGTCCTCTGCATCTCCAACCTCCAATGTGGAGGAGTCTCGCTACGCCGGAAACGATCCCAGGACCGAGAGCGAGAGCGTGACGGGGTCCGATAGCGCTACACAGAGGGAGGGGGAAGAGAAAGAAAACGTGAGAGAAAGGGGACTTAATTAATTTGGAACAAATATGTTCAAAGAAAAACAGTTCACTTCTTTAAAAAAAAAAAATAAAAAATCAAGCATTCAAATATTATATTCAAAAGATCAAACATTATACTGCTTTTACAACTGGTGCCTTTTATTATGGAGGTAAAAACACAGACTAAGCAGAAAGTCATACCAGTTCCAGCACAGTGCAGAATCACTAACTACATTTCTATCCATCAGTAGTAATTCAGATTAAATTTGACAGAAAGACAGGAGGTGGCGCTGGAGGTAGCAGAGTTGTGATTGGCATGGTTTGGTCATGTGCAGAGAAGGGACATGGGGTGTATCGTTAGAAGTGATCCAAGTAGAGGAAACACCTACTGATGACTTCATAGTACAGTGACTGGTGACTTTTTTTAATTTGTGAACGCAGCTGTTCCCAGAGGTGTTAAGTGCTTGTTGGCTGCTTTTCCTTCCTACATCTATCTATCTGTCGGTCTCTCTGATTATACAGTATATCTGTCAATCATTCAGTCAATCATTTGGTCTGTCTATTGGATTCTCTCTTCATCTTTCCCTTTTTCTAGCTATCCCTCCCTCTCTCTCCCTCCGTCCATCTATCCACCTCCCTCCCTACCTACCGATCCATTTATCCGATTACACAGTATAATCTGTCAAGTCATTTGGTCTGTCTGTATATTGGACAATCCATCCAGCCAGCCATCTATCTATCCCTCCATCCATCTCTTAATCCATCCATCCAACACAGATTGCTTTATGTATAATGTATTTTTTCGAACCAGATGCCATTGGAGTTTTATCTTACTTATTCTACCCATAGAACCTGTTTCATTATAGTTGGTAGGTTCCTATGGCTAAACTTCATATCACACAGTTCTCACCCTGGGTCCTCTTCCTTTAATTCTCCGGCCGGATCGGGTCATTACCAGACGTGGTCGATTGGGTCGTGAGTTCATCACGGGTCTGAAACACAGCGCCGTTTGTTTACACAACAGATCTAAAGGAGCATTACTACATATGGACATTGACAGACCCAGAGACCGACAGAGAGAAAGAAAGACAGAAACAAAGAGAAACTTGGAAAAAACACAAATGTTTCTGAAAATAATTCCAGTCTAAAAAGAGAAAGTCAAAGGATTGTCTCTTTCATTTACATATATATATTTTGTTATAACACACCTCTCCCTGTCCCTCTCACGGTCTCGTTCTCTGTCCCTCTCCCTCTGCCGCTCCTTTCCAGGATTCTCCTTGTGTTTGTCCTTCCCCTGTTCCTCTTTAGGCTGAGGCTGTGGACTGCGCCTCATCAGGAAGCGGTTCTCTGGAATGGGCGGGACTTCGTCTGGGCGGACAGAGGGAACCGGCTGCTGAGCCTCCACCTCTTTTGCTTCTTCTCCCTCTTCCTCGTCTGACCTAAAGACATGAGTAACAGCAATTAAAAAGCAACGTCTGGGAACGAAGCTCCTTGGGAATACAGAAGAGTATCATACTGACCCCTTTTCCTTTTTCTTCTTGTGTTTCTGCTCCTTCTTCTTTTTCTTCTGCTCCTTCTTGTGTTTTTTCTTGTGCTTCTTGTCCTCCTTGTCAGACTCCTCGGACTCGTCAGAAGACTCGGAGGAGGACGAAGAGTCATCGCTGCTCTCGCTGGATGAGTGCTTTTTCTTCTTCTTCTCCTTCTTGGCTGGCATAAGCAAAGATAAACACAAATTTATACACACACTCAAAAAGAGTGATTGCTCCGTTTTAAACTCAAGAAGAGTGACGGGAATCTTCAAGAAAGACTTTGTTGCTACTGATAATCTGATGCGGGTCGTTCTGGTTTCAGAATTACTGTAAAGGGGAAATGTATAGCTCAATTGGAGTTCAAGTCTCAGCACCACCAAGATTCAATTGTTGGGCCCTTTAGTACCCCTCACCTGCTCAGTAGTATAGATGAGATCGCTGTAAGGGTTTGAATTCTGTTTTCCGATTGGTCAGAAAGTCAGACCTTCTAACTGTGTTTATAATTATTAGGTTTTTACGCCATGTTAGCATCAGGGCTATACATATGACAGACGAAAGGAATAACACATTCCTCTTCAGGAAAGTGGTAGTGCGGTGGTTAAGACGTTGACCTCACTACTTTCTGATTAGAAGTCCAAATCCAAGTACCATCAAGCTGCCCTTGAGCAAGGCCCACCTGCTCAGTTGCATACATGAGATCATTGTAAATTACTCTGGATGAAGGCATGTGTCCTATGCCATAAATCAGTATATGAAATTTACACTTTCTTCAGGGGAGTGATAAGCGGATTGAATTCTAATCAGAGGGTCGTAGGATCAGATCTCAGCACCACCAAGCTGCCACTCTGGGTCCTTAACCTGTAACTGCTCGGGTGCAAGTCACTGTAGATGGGGGTGTCTGCCAAATGTCATAAATGTGAATGAAAAGTATCATGAATTCTGTTTTCTGATTGGTCAGAAACTTGTAATTGTGAAAAGGATGAATGATAATGAAATCCATTTTTTAGGAAAGTGGGAGCTCAGTGTTCAGGACGTTGAATCCCAACACAAACAGCCACTCCGGGGCCCTTAAGCAGGGCCCTTAACCCTCATCTGCTCAGCTGAAAGTCACTCTGTATAAGGGCATCTGCCAAAGATGTGAAATTGAAATCGACACATCTGCTTCAGAAAAGTGCAAGCTCGGGGGTTAAGACGTTGGACTTCTAAATCAGAAGGTTGTGAGATCAAATCCCAGCATCACCAAGCTGTCACTTCTAATACAGAATAATACAGTCTTGTCAAAGGGAGTTAAAAAGAAAATACATATTCACTACATATACAATATATACTTTAAAATAAGTAAACAAGGTTTTAAGGTTTATCCTCTGTTGCCATGTTTATCCCCAACAGATTTCAAAAACAAACCAATAGATTTGTTTTCAATTCAAAATAAAGTACAAATTTCCATTCTGCTTGACTGAAAGTGTGGACGCCTCAAATCTCGTGCTGGAGCAGGACAATAAAGCAACCAGCACTTGTTAATTTTAATCGTTACACAGTTGACACGGCTATCGGCTTTAAATCAAGTGACAGACTGATAGTCGAATATGATGTCGTTTCAGATTCAGATCTCAGAGAAGTCGAATGGAGCATCAATTCAAATCGACTGCACGAGGTCACATGGTCCATCATCGAATGGTCTTCTGCTTATTGAGAGGAAAAAGGGGACTCGTTTGCTATATTTTGAAGTTATAGTTCATTAGTGTGGAAAAAGTGGAACGTTCCGGCATGAAGCCCAATTACGTTAACGTGCTCATGCACATCAAGTGCAGAGACGCGCATGCTTTCAGATATTCATAAAATAATCTGTATATTCCTAAATATGGTTCCTTTCTTTAGAATCCCAAAATTGGTTTAAACTAGAGGGGAAAAACTGATGCACCTTTAGACTTGGGGATGAGCTCTCCGCAGTTGAGCACCTTGACCTCGGCGTACGGCCGGCTGTTAGTGTCCGTCTTTTGACTCTCGATGGTCCGGATCACCTCCTGGCCCGAGATCACCTGACCAAACACCACATGTATTCTGGGCAGAACAAGACAAGATGGTCAAATTAGCACATTGTAGTCAGTATTGGACTATTTATAGATCTCACACACAGACCCACACACACACACACACCCCTTACCCATCCAGATGAGGAGTAGGCTTTGTAGTTCTATGGTCAGGGACACAAAACAGTGAGGCAGAATGTAAATACAAATCTAATGAACACAAAAACAGTGATTAATGCACATCTCCTGTTCAATCATCACATGATCATTGGCAATTTCACAATTGAACCTTGGACACACTTGGAGCTGGAAAACCATCGTATTTACCAAAAAAACAAAAAAATAATTGCATTTCCACCTGAGGAATCGAGGTTCATTTTATTTCCTGCTCTTAAGAACTTGAGTTGAAACTGAGCAAGCGTCTTCTAACTAAAGATTAATAAGTAAAAACATGTCTGATTCCAGAGACACATACCAATGACACCTAGGGCTTAATATAGTCTCACACGACACTATGAAACACCCGTCTCGTTTCTGTTCTGGTGCTTCCACACCTATTCGTTCGTTTGCGCTAATTCCGTACATATCTCCTGATCATATCACCTTCAATCAGTAGCTCCACTCACTATCATCCGCACAGCCAAACGCAGCGTGTTCGCTTCAAACTCTGGGTCTGCATATATACATACTACATCTGAGCCAAAGTCAGAATCAGTAGAAACACTGGAAAAAACTCTCGACTGGGGCTAATCTCCTGAACTACAACCAGCTCCCTCCCAGTTTGCAGTGGGCATCAAAAGGGTTCAATTTAAACACCACATCCTAAAACAAAAACAGGTCCAGGGGTTTGTTAGCTTCACAACCTTGGTGGAAATGCATGTGTACCATCAGTGTAAACTGAAGTGAGGAGATTTTTTTTCATTGTTTTTGCACCACATGATAAAAAATTGATTCTTGTATATCGACATCCCACTGATGGTCTTCTGACTCACATGAAGAACTGTGAGCCGTTGGTGTCTTTGCCTCGGTTCGCCATAGACAGCAGGAACTCTTTATTGTGTTTCACAGAAAAGCTCTCATCTGTCATAGAGAGAGAGAGAGAGAGAGAGAGAGAGAGAGAGAGAGAGAGAGAGAGAGAGAAAGCGCTTCATTTGCTGCTCATCAATAAATCACTTCAATACACACACGTATAAGGAGGGTTTACACAAAGTCATATTTAAGACTTTAACACCAATAAGAATGGAGAATTTTTTTCCTGCACCAATAACAGAAAGCTGATTGGCTGTTTCATGTCTCATTTGTAGTCGTAATACAGCGATTATTATTTAGACGAGCAAAAAAAGGAACTACACCACCACAGAAACAAACGTTCTAAAGTGCGGCGAGAGCATTTCCTGAGCGCTAGAGAGCGCGTCACATGAACATTGGAAAATTAAGACCTGTTCAAAATGATTTAAGACCCAGAACAGACTTTAAGGATTACATTTCTGATTTATTTTATTTTAGACCTTTTAAGACCCCACAGAAAGCCCTGATTTTCTACACATATACTGAGTTACAACGATAACTAACTTTGGACACACCTTCTCATTCAAAGAGTTTTCTTTATTTTCATGACTATGAAAATTGTAGATTCACACTGAAGGCATCAAAACTATGAATGAACACATGTGGAATTATATATTGAATTATATACATAACAAAAAAGTGTGAAACAACTGAAAAATGTCATATTCTAGGTTCTTCAAAGTCGCCACCTTTTGCTTTGATTACTGCTTTGCACACTCTTGGCATTCTCTTGATGAGCTTCAAGAGGTAGTCACCTGAAATGGTCTTCCAACAGTCTTGAAGGAGTTCCCCGAGAGATGCTTGGCACTTGTTGGCCCTTTTGCCTTCACTCTGCGGTCCAGCTCACCCCTAAACCATCTCGATTGGGTTCAAGTCCGGTGACTGTGGAGGCCAGGTCATCTGGTGCAGCACCCCATCACTCTCCTTCTTGGTCAAATAGCCCTTACACAGCCTGGAGGTGTGTTTGGGGTCATTGTCCTGTTGAAAAATAAATGATGGTCCAACTAAACGCAAACCGGATGGAATAGCATGCCGCTGCAAGATGCTGTGGTAGCCATGCTGATTCAGTATGCCTTCAATTTTGAATAAATCCCCAACAGTGTCACCAGCAAAGCACCCCCACACCATCACACCTCCTCCTCCATGCTTCACGGTGGGAACCAGGCATGTAGAGTCCATCCGTTCACCTTTTCTGCGTCGCACAAAGACACGGTGGTTGGAACCAAAGATCTCAAATTTGGACTCATCAGACCAAAGCACAGATTTCCACTGGTCTAATGTCCATTCCTTGTGTTCTTTAGCCCAAACAAGTCTCTTCTGCTTGTTGCCTTTCTTTAGCAGTGGTTTCCTAGCAGATATTCACCATGAAGGCCTGATTCACACAGTCTCCTCTTAACAGTTGTTGTAGAGATGTGTCTGCTGCTAAAACTCTGTGTGCCATTGACCTGGTCTCTAATCTGAGCTGCTGTTAACCTGCGATTTCTGAGGCTGGTGACTCGGATGAACTTCTCCTCCGCAGCAGAGGTGACTCTTGGTCTTCCTTTCCTGGGGCGGTCCGCATGTGAGCCAATTTCTTTGTAGCGCTTGATGGTTTTTGTGACTGCACTTGGGGACACTATCAAAGTTTTCCCAATTTTTCGGACTGACTGACCTTCATTTCTTAAAGTAATGATGGCCACTCGTTTTTCTGTACTTAGCAGTCTATTCAGTAGGACTATTAGCTGTGTATCCACCTGACTTCTGCACAACACAACTGATGGTCCCAACCCCATTTATAAGGCAAGAAATCTCACTTATTAAACCTGACAGGGCAGACCTGTGAAGTGAAAACCATTTCAGGTGACTACCTCTTGAAGCTCATCAAGAGAATGCCAAGAGTGTGCAAAGCAGTAATCAAAGCAAAAGGTGGCTACTTTGAAGAACCTACAATATGACATTTTTCAGTTGTTTCACACTTTTTTGTTATGTATATAATTCCATATATAATTCCACATGTGTTAATTCATAGTTTTGATGCCTTCAGTGTGAATCTACAATTTTCATAGTCATGAAAATAAAGAGAACTCTTTGAATGAGAAGGTGTGTCCAAACTTTTGCTCTGTACTGTGTATATATATATATATATATATAAACAGTTTTAGCTGCATGAGAAAAGAAAAAACAAACAAAAATATTAAATCAGTGCCACCTACATTTTCTCTCAAGGTTTCTTAAAGGCACTAAACAAATACAAACCTCTCTCTCTGTAAAGCTGCTATGGGACAATGTTAAAAATATATTTTTAAAAAAATATAAAGAATTGAAATCCTGAGGATGTGATGTTAAAATAATGAAGCTGTTGATGTGAGTGATGAAGCTGTTCAAGTGTTTCACTCGTTTAAACCCATGATATCCAAAAGCGATACGGTCAAATCTCATGTTATAAAACAGGAACGACATCCTGACCAATCAGACCTGAGATTTATTTCTTCAACAATAAGCAGTTAAAGGGAAATAATTAGGACATGGACATCACTTGGCTAATAAATAAGAGAAAGCAAAGGGAAATACCTTCAAAGAATCCGCCGTAAATGGATTCTCCACCTCTGCCATTCCCTAAAGAACAAAACCAAAATGTTATTTACTGCGGAAAGATTAGAATTTATAACCAAATAAAACAAACACAAGCAGCACATGGGAAAAAAATAAAATCACACCTTCAGTGAAGTCTCCTCCTTGGATCATGAAATCCTTCACTATCCGGTGGATCAGACAGCCTTTATAGTGTAAAGGTTTCTGTGTCGTCTTCCCAATCCCCTTCTCTCCTGCAATAAAAAAAATCTGATTTATATCACTACATTTTGTATAGGGGACCAAAAACTTTACATCTCTACAATATGTTATATACGTTTTCACAATACATGCGTTTATTTACAGTCCAGGAAATAATACTCACTTTCCACTTTTAAAAATGAGTACGTTTTCAAACATCCAATCATCCAATCAACATTATTTAATATACACTTTATGCTCAAAAGTTTGTGGACACCTGGCCATGAGTATGACGTGTGCTTTTGAACATTCCACATTTAGTTCCTATTCTTCTGGGAAGACGTTCCACTAGATTTTTGGAGTGTGCTTGTGGAGATTTCTGCTAAATTCAGGTTGTGATATAGGTGACGTGAGGAGGCCTGAAGGCAAGATCTTTATAACAGGCCACTCAAGTTCTTCCACTCCAACCCATGTAGAGCATATTTCCATGGAGCTGGCTTTGTGTCATGCTATTAGGTCTATTTCATCAACACAATTGTTCACCTCCAGCTTTGTGTTTTTTTTTTTTTTTTTTTTTTTTAAACCAAAAACACACATGGCTGAAAAAGACTGGTGTCCCAATACTTCTGACCACACTTTTTTTTTTTAGCAAAAAAAATTTCTCACTTTATATAATTAGAAAGTCGCCCCACTGACCTGTGCAGAGACAGCGGAAGTTTTCGCACGTCTTGGGACACGCGTCGGAGAAAAGCTCGAACACGACGCGGCCGACTGAAAACGCAACAGAAGGTTAATCAGCTGTAGAACAAACAAACCATCGTCACAGACGCTGGCCGGAGCGTTAATCTCCTCGAGGCGGAGTTCTCACCGAGAGTGTTTCCGATGCCGATGTCAAAAAAGCAGCGAGGACGTTGCACCTTCACCCCCATTGTTCTGGCAGAGGGAGAATAAATAACATTAAAACACAATCAAATTTCCTCCTACACCAATCACAGCTCACTGTCGCTTTCTGACACTACGCTTCATGGATCTACATGGTTTTAGTGAATTTGATGTTTGGACGTTGTCGTCCCCAGACTATCATGTGTTCACTCAGGTTTGTAGACGGTGGTGTGGCGATAATAGATCATGTACCTCATGTCACCTTCTGGCTCTCTGTTTTAGTTATAGTGCCATAGCTAGTCTTGGAGTTCCACAAGGATCCTATGGAGGTTCATTTAAGAACCATAAAGATAAACATTCTGCTACAATCACCATGAACAGTTTAACACTCGAGACAGTTGATAACCTCAACAATGATGGGATGATAATGAATTGATATTAATTCAATAGTTTTATTTATAAAGTGCTTAACAATTCACATTGTCCCAAAGCGGCTTTACAGAAATTAAATATTAATGCCTATACGTTTAGCCAAAATGAGCGAGCCAGTGGCAACAATGGAAAGAAAAAACTCCCTAAGATGATATGAGCAAAAAAAAAAAAAAAAAAAAAAAAAAAAACACTACAAAAGGAACCGGTCCTCATTGTCAACACAGAAAGTCCATTCATGACAGTTCCATCACTGTTGAGGTGAACTGTTCTGTAGGGCAGCAACATCAATAAAAATCCCCCCCCCCCCAAAAAAGTCTGATTAATCGAGTATCAAAATAATCGTTCGTAAATGCAGAACTGTTCATTCATGCAGACTGCAGTCCTGAGCCAGTGTAGTAGACTGTTGATATTAATTACAGTCCAAATCCATCTTATTTCAGGGCCCCCAATAGAGGATGGGTTCCCTTCAGAGTTTAGTTCCTCTTAAGGTTTTTTCCACATATCATCTAGGGGATTTTATCCCTTGCCACTGTCTCTCTCGTTAGAGACGAACTAATAGAGAATCATTTAGAAATGTTAAATATATACATGCATAATTTATTTTTTATAAAGCTGCTTTGGGACAAGGTCACTTTTTTAAACCACTACAAGTAACACTGATTTGCGTGACCTTGTCCCCACACTCACTCACTCACACACTCACACACTCACACACTCACACACACACACACACACACACACACACACACACACACACACACGTGTTTGCCCCGTCCTGATTTCTGGTTTGTCACACTAATGTTTCAGATCAAATTAATGTAAATATCAGTAAAAGAGAACACAAGTGAACACAACATGCAGTTTTTAAATAAAGATTTTTTTTATTATTGAGGGGAAACAAAATCCAAAACTACATGTCCCCGTGTGGACATGTAGGTCAGGACTTTGACTAGGCCACTCCAAAGTCTTCATTTTGTTTGTCTTCAGCCATTCAGAGGTGGACTTGCTGGTGTGTTTTGGATCAAAACCCAAGTTCGCATCAGCTTGAGGTCACAAACAGATGGCTGGACATTCTCTTTCAGCAACTCTTCCAAGTCCCGAAAAAGCAAAAATCCCCAGACCATCACACTACCGCCACCATATTTTACTGTTGGTATGATGATCTTTCTGAAATGTGTTACTTCTACACCAGACGTAAATGGGACACACACCTTCCAAAAGGTTTTGTCTCGTCAGTCCACAGAGTATTTTCCCAAAAGTCTTGGGGATCAAGATGTTTTCTGGCAAAACTGAGATGAGCCATATCTGAGGCAAGTGAGACCTGCAGTTCTGTGGATGTTGTGGGGTCTTTTGTGATCTCTTGGATGTCGTTGCTGTGCTCTTGGGATAATTTTGGTCGACTAGCCACTCCTGGGAAGGTTGTCCACTGTTCTCCATGTTTTTGGCATTTGTGAATACAGGCTCTCACTGAGGTTCACTGGAGTCCCAAAGGTTTAGAAATGTCTTTATAACCTTTTCCAGACTTATAGATCTCAATTAGTTTCTCTCATTTGTATCTACATTTCTTTGGATCTCTGCATGATTTCTAGCTTTTGAGGATCTTTTGGTCTACTTTACTTTGTCAGGCAGGTCCTATTTGAGAGATTTCTTGATTGTGAACAGGTGTGGCAGTAATCAGGCCTGGGTGTGGCGAGAGAAATTTAACTTTGGTGTAATAAACCACAGTTTCAAACACTTTCACACAGCGCCATGTAGTTTTGGATTTTGTTTTCCCTTAATAATAAAAACCTTCATTTAAAAACTGCATGTTGTGTTCATGTGTGTTATCTTTTACAAATATTTAAATTAGTTTGATGATCTGATACATTAAAGTGTGACAAACATGCAAAAAATTTAATAAAAAATCAGGCCAACACTTTTGCCCTTGCGTGCGTGCGTGCGTGTGTGACTTCACTTAAAAAATGTGCATCGGACACAAGTTTCATAGTTCTTAACATATTTGCATCAGTAAACCCAGGTTTATCTGAGTGTCTCATTTCGAATACAGATTAACATGGCAGAGGTAGAGCTGCAGCCTCCTGGAGACACAACAGGAAAAAGAACACCTGGTTTTATTTCATCTTTTTTTCTTTCCCCACTACAAAGGCGTTTGTGAAAAAGCCATGCGTTAGACGTCAGAAGCAGTTTTGTAACTTTTTTATTGATGATTTGCTGTCTGTCTGAACCAAAGAAATGAAAGTGATCTATCTGTACCACACCGGATTGAATAGCATCATATCGCACTGCATCGTAATAGTCGTGAATCGTATCGTATCTGTTTCATATCTTATCAGCTACGCATCCCTGATGTTTACACATGCGCCTGTATTTGCAGTTATTTTAGAAAAAGAATAAATAAATACAAAAATATTAATTCTACACAATAAATTATTTATAAGTAAAAGAACTATTTTGACAATTGACAGATTTCAGATCAATATTTTTGATCAGATTTGAGATCAAAGCTGGAAATTCCCATAATTCTCTGCGAGTTTAAAACCTTGAGCCATGAATTTCCAGGTGGGATTTTATCTCCAGATCTGTGTGTTGTGTGTGTGTGTGTATATATATTATATATATATATATATATATATATATTAGGGATGCCGCAATTCTCAATATAATATTGAACCGTTCGGTACGACATCCACGGTTCAATACGCGCGTGTGAATTGCGTTTTTTTCGGGGGTTTTTTTAAATCTGTGGTGTGGAGACATTTCGGTTTTGCTGTTGAGTAATAATGCCGAAGCAGAAAAAAACGGTAAACAAAAAAATGACTGTCTGCAAGCATTGTTTTACACGTGTAGCCTACTCAAACGGAAACACTTCCAATATGAGTGCACATCTGGGGCGCCATCACCCAGCAATATCACTGTTAAAAGCAGCCGCATCTTGAAAATACACGGTTAAGCAGCCGCACTTTGTTTAGTGTTGCGCGTCTACTCGTGCACTTACGGTATGGGTGGTCGGTATTCTTATTTACAGTGTCCCTGTCTATTACTCTTAATTTTTAACTCATTTTACTGTGGAGTTTTTAAGAAAACTAAAGGCAAAAATCACTCAAAACCTCAGGTGCATTTTTAATCATGTTCCATATTCAAACATTTATAAAACATTTTTCTTTATAGGTTTGCTCAATCTTTCAAATTATTTTTATTTACAGTTTCCCTGTCTATTATTGTCTTAAATTTCAAGTCATTTTATGGTACTGTTTTCAAGAAAAGTAAAGGCAAAATCACTCAAAACATCACTGCATTTTCAATCACCTTCCATATTCAACCACTCATAAAACATTTTTCCATATGGGTTTGCTTAATCTTTCAAATTATTTTTATTTACAGTGTCCCTGTCTATTTATCTTTTAAATTGTAACTCATTTTACTGTGGAGTTTGAGAAAACTAAAGGCAAAATTACTCCAATCATCACTGCATTTTAAAAAACATGTCACATATTCAAACGCTCAGAAATCATTTTTCTTTATAGGTTTGCTCAATCTTTTAAATAATTCCTATTTACAGTGTCCCTGTTTGTTTTTGTCCCTGGAGTTTTGGAGAAACGTAAAGGCAAAATCACTCCAAAAATCAAACACTAGACGCGCAACACTAAACAAAGTGCGGCTGGCTTAACCGCAGTGGTGATTGGAGATGCAGCCTTTTGTCATCTTATAAAAACACTCGATCCGCGTTACAGACTACCGTCTCGCACTTTTTTCAGCACCGAGATCATTCCCGACCTCTATGAAAAGACATGCAACAGTATTGTGTAGGAATTGGCTCAAGCACAGAGCCTTGCTCTAAACACAGAGGGTTGGACCTCGCGAGCAACCGTGAGTTACCTCACTGTAACTGTTCACTACATGTCGGATTGGTTTATTTATGTTCACTGAAGTACAAGTATGTTTATTTGAAATGGTCAATTTATGTTTACTAACTTCACATGCATGTTTATTTTCAAAATTGAGGAATTGATGTGTTCCCCAGGTTGTACATGGGCTTTCAGCAGCTGTGAGATGTCAGAGTTCATTTTAAAAGATTTGTTTTTATATTATACAAAACACTATGAACCAGTGGACTTTGCTTTTAAGTAAAATAAAGGAGTATTGCAATAAAATCGTTTTTTATTTGTTTCTTCTTAACCTCTTACTGTTCCTATTGCCTAAGCATAGAATAACAAAAAACATGTGTTAAGCCATCAGAACCGAACCGAAAACCGTAGTTAAAAAACCGAGGTATGTATTGAACCGTGGGCTAACTGTATTGTTGCATCCCTAATATATATATATATATATATATATATATATATATATATATATATATATATATATATATACACAGACACACACACACACACACACACACACACACACACACACACAGACACACATCTGGAGAAAAGCACACCTGGAAATTCATGGCTTAAGGTGTCAAACTCGCAGAGAATTAAAGGAAATCTCGAGCTAAATATTCAGAAAATATGTTAAAATACCGAAATAAATTATTATTAGAATAATAAAAGCAAGCCTTAAAACATATTTCGCTCCTTAACTTTGCTTTAACATAAATGATTTTGTTAATAATTAATAATGATGAAGTCAGTGCGCCACCCGGAAGTGTCTGCGGTGCACGCGCCAGCTAAGAGCCTAGCGTATTCCCTCGCGCTGGTTAGCATAACTAGCTGACAATACACATATCAAATTCCTGACATATCCCCATCTTATAGTAACACGCTGTATAAAATATCTCTCATTTCATCGTCCGGACTTCGTCACCATGGTTCATTCTTTGCCAATTTTATCAATTTAAACGGTTTAAACGCATACGGAGCTAGCATGCGTTATTCCCACGTGACCACCCGTATTCGGGTATTCCCTCCAATAGAAAAAAGGGGACGTTAACCGGAATACGGGTGTGTGTAGAATATCTCGCGCCTAAAATAAACGCAATAGATACGCGTTTAAAACGCTGACAGAAACGAGGCGGCGGTCGTTTGCGTATTTATGTAATGAATTAAAAAGGCACACTTACATGCGAAACCGAAGGTTAGATGTATTATTGTTTTAAAAAGAAAAAAAAAAACAACACACAAACAAATGGAAAGCTTGTGATATCCAGCACAGCGTTACAAAGATGGCGCTTTCTGTGGCAGCGGTGCATTATGGGTATAGTGCTGCGCGCGCAAAAAAAAAAAGGTGGGCGTGGCTAAAAAATTCTTACACAGTGTGTATACTGTGTGTATATATATATATATATTCTCTTAATCCACCACGTCTACAGAAAGCATCAGTATTATTGAGAAATGCAGTAGAACAGAGCGCTCACTCACACACAGGATCTCATACAGGGAGAATGAAGGTCATCACTAAAGAAAAAACCCAATGAACACAATTCAACACGTCTCCTTTCACTGTAGCCACAACTGCACCTCCACATACATCATCTCTAACAGAATCATCGATATTCACCTCATCACATGACCTCAGGTTTTCCCTGCGTTTGTTTCTATGCATTAAGTTTTTTGGGGGATTTGAAATTGATTTTTTTGGTAAATCTTTTACAGGAAGGAAAACACAATAATATAAACGGTTCATGAAAAAGCCTAACAGCTGTATTAAACTGCTTGACCGACCTTTTCCTTACGACTTGTTCAACCTGCCCAAGTTCTCCAACACCACCCCACTGCTTCTCCTTCCACTGGCTTCCAGTATTTTATTATTATTATTATTACATTAACATTTATATAGCGCTTTTCTGCAGCACTCAAAGCACTTTACATATGAAAGGGGGGATTCTCCTCAACCACCACCAATGTGCAGAATCCACCTGGATGATGCGATGGCAGCCATATTGCGCCAGAACGCCCACCACACACCAGCATATTAGTGGAGAGGAGATAGAGTGATATAGCCAATTAATATGAGGGGATGATTAGTAGGCCAGCGGGCAAGTTTTTTTGGCCAGGATGCCGGGGCACACCCCTACTCGTTTTTCAAAAGACATCCTGGGATTTTTTATGACCACAGAGAGTCAGGACCTCGGTTTAACGTCTCATCCGAAGGACTGTGCTTTTTGACAGTATAGTGTCCCTGTCACTATACTGGGGTGTTAGGACCCACACAGACCACAGGGTGAGCACCCCCTGCTGGTCTTACTAACACCTCTACCAGCAGCAACCTGGTTTTTCCCAGGTGGCCTCCCATTCAAGTACTGGCCAGGCTCAGCCCTGCTTAGCTTCAGTGGGCAAGCTGTCTTGGGCTACAGGGTGATATGGCTGCTGGTAGCTTCATGTATCAGATTTAAAACACTGATGCTCTCCTACAAGGCCAAAAATGGATTAGCACTAGCTTACCTCAGAGACCTCATCACATCTCGCACTGCACCACGCTGTCTGAGATCCTCCAGCACTGCTCGACTGGTACCACCTTCTCTCAGGATGAGAGGTAAGTACACTTCAAGGCTCTTCTCTGTTCTGGCACCAAGGTGGTGGAAGGAACTTCTTCTAAATGTCTGAACAGCGGAGTCCCTGACTATCTTCAAGTGACGGGTAAAGACCTCTTATCTTAACACTTAAATTAGCACTTTCCAAGTTTGCTTTGTAAAAATCTAAAGTTGTAGTTTATATTAAGTTTGTTATCTTGCGTACCAGTGTAGATTTATTCATTACTAGAGACTTAAAGCACTTTCTCAGTGACTGCCAGACGCCTGACATATGTATTGAATACATAAGTCAGTGATTCTGAAGCAGAGAAGGTTGGAGGGTTTTTGCAGGTAAAAAGAACCAACATGGCAACCATTCCATATTTCAACACCATTGCAATTCCATCTGGACAATTTCACCATGAGCTGAAGCGTACGGAAAATTTCTGTAAGTGCTATTTAGAGAGCGAACAGTCGACTGGAGTGATATCTATCATGGACTGACCTGCCCAGTCACTGCACCTAAATCCTATTGAACTGCTCTGGGATGAACTGGATCACAAAGAAATCTCCAACTAGTGAAGAACATCTTCGACACGTTTTACCAGAGGGACAGCAAAGTATTTTAGCAGAATGACCGAATGCCGAGATCTTGTAAAATAAAGTGGAATATCTGTACATTTATATGTTTGAGAATCAAAGTAAATCGTAATATTACTTGGACTTTTTCATAGGAACAAAAGGAACATGCATGTGTCTCTCGAAAACCATAAAAGACTCAATGTTTCCACACTTTTATTCTCCTACAGCATTATTTTTTTCATCTACAACCACTGATAGACATGAGACCTTCATTTTGTTCTTTTTTTCCTGCTGCAAAATGTGAATTTGCCTGGACAGGAAACATCTGATTCATCATGATTCATCTGATCATCTGATTCATCATGATTCATCTGATTCATCATGATTTATCTGATCATCTGATTCATCTGATTATCTGATTCATCATGATTAATTTGTTCATCTGATCATCTGATTCATCTGATCATCTGATTCATTATGATTCATCTGATTCATCATGATTCAATTGATCATCTGATTCATCATGATTCATCTGATTCATCATGATTCATCTGATTCATCTGATTCATCATGATTCATCTGATTCATCATGATTCATCTGATAATCTGATTCATCATTATTTATCTAATCATCTGATTCATCATGATTCAATTGATCATCTGATTTATCATGATTCATCTGATCATCTGATTCATCATTATTCATCTGATCATCTGATTCATCATGATTAATCTGATTTATCATGATTCGTCTGATCTTCTGATACACCATGATTCATCTGATTCATAATGATTTATCTCTGATCATCTGATTCATCATGATTCATCTGATTCATCATGATTCATTTGATTTATCATGACTCATCTGATCATCTGATTCATCAAGATTTATCAGATTCATCATGATTCATCTGATTCATCATGATTCATCATGACTTATCTGATTCATCTGATCATCTGATTCATCATGATTCATCTGATTCATCATGATTCATCTGATCATCTGATTCATCATTATTCATCTGATCATCTGATTCATCATGATTCATCTGATTCATTTGATGATCTGATTCATTATGAACAAAACCCTTTTTATTCAACATACTGTAAAATTAAGAGACAGAAAAGACACACCACCAGACGTGTGTTTAAAAAATGTTTTATTGTGTTAGAAAAAAAGAGAACGATTTGTAGAGCCTGATCATATCTGTTAGTTACATTTTTAGTATTTAAAACATACACACTTATGATCTGAATGAAGTAATGAAGTATTATAAAGCTGAATGTCCTGAATTCAGGCAGGGGCTCTGTCTCAAATCGTGTACTATAGTCTCTCAGAAGATCCACTATGGAGGTTTATAAAGCAGGAACGACTCATGCACACTAATATCTCTAAGATCACGTGAGAAAGAATGACCTCTCTGTGGTTCTCAAACATCACCCAGATATCGCGTTTCACTGAAATTCCTCACAAAACTCGCAATGAGAGTATGTGATT
>JBCEWE010000502.1:662500-845000 GCA_039877035.1 Silurus lanzhouensis
TCGCGTCCGTACATCCCCAACCTCTTATTTTCATTCAGGTAACCAGGCAGGAGCTCTTCTTCATCCTCCTCTTCTCCTTCCTTCTTTTCCTTCTTTTTCCTCTCAGGCAGTTTCCCCTTGAAGGCATCTCGGATGACCTGCATTTTCTTCTGAAGCTCTGAATCGGCCTTGATGATGTCATCGGTTTCCACCTTCTCCTTGAAGTATTTTTCAGGCATTAGACGGAAACGGATACACTCGAAGGCATCCAGGAGGGCCTTAGCTCGTTTCTCTTTGTCGCTCCGCACCCATTTCATGAGGGCCTCGAACACTGTTTCCTCTTTCTCCACGTTCAGGACGTCGGACCCGATCAAGGCGAAGAGCTCATGCGGCGCCAGCTGAAGGAACTCCTCCTCTTTGCAAAGGGTCTCGAAGCGGTCGGCGCTGTAGTCACGGGCAGCCACGGCCAACCTCGGTACATTGAGGACGAGTCCGAGTCTGAAGATGGCGAGGCAGTTAGAGGGGGAGAGCTTCTTCTGGAGGTAGTTTACACACACAGTGAAGACAGACGGAATCTGGAAACGGTTCGCAAGCGCGAAAATCTCCTGCACATTGCCGTCTGTGAGCTCAATCTCGGCGGAGTAAAGGTACTTGACGATCATGTCCAGGACGTTGGGGTCCACATCGTCCAAGGCCACTTCTTTGAGGTCTTCTTTGACCTTGCCGTCTTCAGAGAAGAAGATATCCCTGAAGTACGGGCTGCACGCGGCCAAAATGAGGCGGTGACACGGGAAGCAGCGGTCGCCTACCTTCAGAGTGCAGTCCACAAACTTGTTCTCGTTCAAGAGCTCCTTCAAGCCGTCCTGGAGCAGAGTGCTCTGGAACAAACGCAGCTCTTCCTGCAAGGCTTTGGGATCCATTCTTCAGAAATAAAAAGACAAAAGACCTGGAGAAGGTGGCTGCACTCCCGTTTGCCACACCGTCCTGACCGGAAAAGGACAGCGGTGCGAAAAGCTTGCCGGCCTGAAGAGGCTGTTATTTAATCTGTTCGTTCTAAATTTAACCTCCACCCTCCCTCTGTTTTACCCCCACTACTCCCTCCAACCAAATGTGACAGCACCTCTGAACTGCAGCTGTCACCTTAAAACAGGCTGCACAGAGATTCCCGAGGATTCAATACACAATGATCTCTTTGGCTTTACTCAGAGGATGATATTGTATAAGTGTGTACACACAGCAAGGGTTTTTCACATTTTATTTTTGTTTTGAAATAAATGTGCATTTTTGTGTGTGTCTGAATGCTAACATGTCTCAGGTCAAAGTGACAGTGATGGGAAACAGCTGCCGCAACAGGTGACAGTGTTCAGCTGCGACACCACAGGATACTCACAGCTCCCTCTTAGACCATATAACTTTAACAATCTTGATTTTAAATGATATTCTCTATATAGCTGTGGTGGAGAGCAAGGACGTAAATGTAGGATGTTACTGTACTTAAGTAGCTTTGTCAAGTATCTGTACTTTACTGAAGTATTTCCATTTAGGGAGAATTTTACTGTAATTTCACTACATTTCAAAGTGAAATTTCTCAACTACATTTAACGGAATCAGTCGTTCCTTTTTATTTACGAGTGAATCAGGGTCGATCACGTGGTCCATTTTAAACTCGTGTTGATAGGTGCTTGGTGTATCTACTGATCAACATACAGTTCAGCATCAGTTCAACAGAACATTTAGAGAGGAATAAATGATGAAGAAACTCCAGACTCGAATTCGCCACAACACACGTGGGATTATTTGTGCGATTTTGATCTGAAGTAGTTGAAAAGAAGGTTTTGGGTTCATGATCATTGTAATAGAAATCGATGAGTGTTTGAGTCATTAATATCATTCTATTTTGTGCTGAGAGTCACATTCGAGTCTTTTTATATAAACTGAGATGATTAAGTTAAGAGTCTTGTGATAAAAATTATAATAGGAACATTATAGTTACAATAAATCATACTGATTTAGATACTTAAGTACATTTGAAGGTAAAAACTTTTGTTCTTTTACTCAAGTGACAGTTTAAATGGACAATTTTACTTTACTGGAGTCACATTCATGGGTCATGGAGTCATGGGTTGGATATATGTGGAAAATCTCCTCTGAACCTATTGAACTCATTTGGGGTTAATTATTAACGCTGACTGCACCCCAGGCCTCCTCACCTCACCTACTTCAGTACCTGATTTTACTAATAATTTCACACAAATCTCCACAAGTACACTCCAAAATCCAGTGGAACATCTTCCCAGAAGAGTGGAAGTTACTATAAGAGCGAATGGGGACTAAATGAGTCATGAGTTGTTCAAAAACATATAAATAATCTATATAGGGTGTAGGTCATTATAAATACTGTAATTAAATATAAATAAAGTGAATCAAATGTTAATACATTTTTTAAATAATTTTTATTGCCAAGTATCGTTGTACATGCGTACAAGGAATTTGTCATGGTATAAAAATATGAATAACAAAATGATTTTTTTTTTAAAATTAAAACAATAAATCAAGGTAAATAAACAAACTATACTTAATTTTTTTTAAACATTTTTTTATGATAATAAAATACATAAACAGCAATTATTTTACTCAATTGTATTTTTACTGTGCTATATTTCAATAAGATTGGAACTGTATTGTTTGTACAGCATCTATACTTAATATAAAACTGAAAATAAAATATAAGAAATTTGAATTCTACATATTAATTTATTTTACTTTCATTGTACTGTAAACAACTACAAACTAACAATTTCCCTGTGGGATCGATACGTTTTCTGAACCTGATTCATTCTGAATTCTGAAATATATTTGCGTGATATAATGCATTTTCTGCATATAACGACGTTCCAGACAAATAACAATCTTGAATCTTTTTTTATTTTTCCTTCATCTTACAATGAGTATTAATTAATTTTTAAAGGAAATGATGTATAAACCCATATTAGTGGAATAAGAATGCACTACTGGCTGTTTAATGCCTACAGAATTCTTCTTAGACTGGCAGTCCTGTGGGCTTCACTAGAGACAGAACTAAAATTAACACTGACTTCACCACAGGTGTGTGAGTATTTGTGGGGATGTTTTTATATCCTAGTGGGGACTGAATTAGAAGAGGAATATTGAGCAGTTTGACCTTTGGCTGGTTTCTGATTCCTTTCCTTTGTTCAGTTACTGAGGTGAAGGTTAGAGTGAGAAGGTATGGTGTTAATCAGGTCAGTTGATTATATCAGTAGAAGGTCCTCACAAGGGCTGTAAGACAAATGTGTGTGTTGTTGGGTAGGTAGGTGGTGTAACCAAAGAAGATGGGGGTGGGGTATGGGGTCTTACTCAGACACCCAGCTCAGATAATGACACCTAGTTTAAAAGAGGATTGATGTGTGAATAGGGCTTGAGAAGGGCATGTGGAAGCATTTTACAGGATCGTTGATATGCTACAAAAATTAACACTTATTCTAAAAGCACACCAGAAAATAAAAATGTATTGTATGTGCACATGTACATTTCCTTCCTCCATGTCATTACTCCCCATTTTCTGTCTAATCTACAAACCGGGAGTTTTAAATTTATAAAATAAAAGAACAAATTTCGCAGAGTGGAAACTGCATTGATTCTTCCAACATCCTCCTCGCCTACACTTCTACACTTATCATAATGTTTAACTAACTTCCTCCATCCTCTACCACCGCTCCACTGATCCCTCGATCCTCTACCACTGCTCCACTCTTCCCTTCATCCTCTACCACCACTCCACTGATCCCTTCATCCTCTACCACCGCTCCACTGATCCGTCCATCCTCTACCACCGCTCCACTGATCCCTCCATCTTCTACCACCGCTCGACTGATCCCTTCATCCTCTACCACCGCTCCACTGATCCCTCCATCCTCTACCACTGCTCCACTTTTCCCTTCATCCTCTACCACCACTCCACTGATCCCTTCATCCTCTACCACCGCTCCACTGATCCCTCCATCCTCTACCACCGCTCCACTGATCCCTCCATCCTCTACCACCGGTCCACTGATCCCTCCATCCTCTACCACCGGTCCACTGATCCCTCCATCTTCTACCACCGCTTCACTGATCCCTCCATTGTTCACCACCGCTCCACTGATCCCTCCATCCTCTACCACCGCTCCACTAATCCCTCCATCCTCTACCACCCCTCCACTAATTCCTCTATCCTCTACCACCACTCACTGACCCCTCTATCCTCTACCACCGCTCCACTGATCTCTTTATCCTCCACCACCGCTCCACTGATCCCTCTTTCCTCTACCACTACTCCACTGATCTCTCTATCCTCTACCACTGATCCACTAATCTCTATATTCTCTACCACTGATCCACTGACCTCTCTATCCTCTACCACCGCTCCACTGATCCCTCCATCTTCTACCACCGCTTCACTGATCCCTCCATTGTTCACCACTGCTCCACTGATCTCTCCATCCTCTACCACTGCTCCACTAATCCCTTCATCCTCTTCCACCCCTCCACTGATTCCTCTATCCTCTACCACCACTCACTGACCCCTCTATCCTCTACCAACGCTCCACTGATCTCTTTATCCTCCACCACCGCTCCACTGATCCCTCTATCCTCTACCACCGCTCCACTGATCTCTCTATCCTCTACCACCGCTCCACTGATCCTTCCATCCTCTACCACCTTGATCCCTCTATCCTCTACCACCGCTCCACTGATCTCTCTATCCTCTACCACCACTCCACAGATCCCTCTATTCTCTACCACCACTCCACTGATTCCTCCATCCTCTACCACTGCTCCACTGATCCCTCCATCCTCTACCACTGCTCCACTGATCCCGCTATACTCTACCACCAAGACACTGATCCCTCCATCCTCTACCACTGCACCACTGATCCCACCATCCTCTAACACCGCTCCACTGATCCCTCCATCCTCTACCACCGCTCCACTGATCCCTCTATCACCGCTCCACTGATCCCTTCATCCTCCACCACCGCTCCAGTGACCCTCCATCCTCTACCACCGCTCCACTGATCCCTCTATACTCTACCACTGCTCCACTGATCCCTCCATCCTTTACCACCGCTCCATTTATACCTCCATCCTCTACCACCGCTCCAATGATCCCTCTATCTTTTATCACTGCTCCATTTATACCTCCATCTTTCATGGTAGACCTGCATCAGGATTCTTATGGCATTAAAGTGGTGGAAAAAACTTTTTATATGAACGCCTTCCAATTTCAGCAGTTCCTAAATTAACACTTCTTCTATTAAAAAGTTCTGCTTTTCTAATCATATTTTTTCTCCCATTGGGGTTTTAAAGTGATCATATTCTTCTAAATTCTATACTTAGTATATGTATTCTACCCACTACTATACTCACAGTAAACTCCTTCAACAGTGACACACAGTGATAGTGACACGTTACATGACATCGTGTGAAAGCTGATTTACAGAGTGATTCTAGTTTCTTTTTTTAGACTTACATCCCATGATGTGTGTATTCTCATGAAGGAAACTTCAGATCCTGATTATGATAAGGACTGTAAACATTTTATTACAAAGTTAAAATATTACAAACAAATAATACAAACAACCATACAGATTTTCTAAAATAATAATTAGAATAAAAAAAATAAAAAAACACATGGAAGTAAGACGTTACATAGACTGTGATTATTAGAAAACACAGCTTGTTTAGAGAAGTACAATATATAGACACTATATTGGGACACTTGAATTTTTCCAGCCATTTGTGGTTCTTTCCCTTACTGTTTGCACAAAACTTTGAGGTACAGTATTGTATTGGACGTCTTTGGACGCAGTAGCATGAGATTTTCCTTTCATTTATACTAGGAGATCCAAACCTGCTCCAGCATGATGATGCCCCTGTGCACAAAGCCAGATCCATAAAGATATATTTTACACAGATTGGAATGGAAGATCTCCTGCTGTAGAACTCCAACCCTATTAAACACCTTTACGATCAATTTCACATGCTGATAGAACCCCATGGCCTCACTTATATCAGTACCTGATTTTCTCAATGCACACTTCAAAATCTAGTTGAACATCTTGCTAGAAAAGTGGAGGGTTTTATAACAGCAAAAATGAGGAATGAATGTGGAATGGTCTGTTCACAAAGTGGATACCAAGCTTATGGTCAGGTGAATATTCCTGTCATTAAGCAACATCCTACAAAGCAATGAAACTGGAGACTCCATTAATGTAAAATGAAAGTCTACTTACAGATAATCCAGAATTTAAGTATATAAAATATTTACATAACGACTCACTGCCTTTGAGCTTATGAGTGTGAGAAAGGAAACATTGAAGCAAATTTACATGCACATGTCTCTGAGGGTGATCGACAGATGAGGTATTGCAGATATTATAACAGTCAGTTTCATGAGCGTCATCAATCAATGCTCCTCATCCACCTGCAGGAAAATAACACATAAAAAGGGGATAATCATTAAGCTTTTAAACATTTCTCTGTCTTTGTGCAAATGTCAAATGTGTGTGTGTGTGTGTGTGTGTGTGTGTGTGTGTGTGTGTGTGTGTGTGTGTGTGTGTGTTTGAAATATTTTCCAACAGCAGTGAATATAAAAGATACTAAATAAAAAAAAAAAAAAACATGATAAAAATACTAACTAGTAAGAACTTTCATTAGCATTTACTTAATCGTATGTGGACACTGGACTGGAATTTGTCAGGAGAAAAAAAGTGGAAGTGAAAGTGCAGAATTCTTTTAGTAATGATACTGAACTAAATGTTAATGATCAACTGAAGATGGAACAAATAAACTGAAAAAGAACCTAAACACTAAAACAAGTAACACAAGGGCACAGACTAACGTAAGACAGAGAAAACTGACAATATATACAATACAATTCTATACTATAAACTCTATACTTACACTATCCTTATCCTATACTCACACTATACTTATTTTATACTCACTATGTACCAGTGGGGTATCAATTTATTCCCAACAGTTTATTCTCCTTGTTTTGTAGTGTTTCTCTCGGCTGCAAACCTGGTGAAAAACTACAGGAAACATGCAAACCTGGTGAAAAACTACAGGAAACATTTGACCTCTGTAATTGCAAACAAAGGCTACTGTACCAAATATTAACATTGACTTTCTCAGGTGTTCCAATACTTATTTGCAGCTGTATCATACAAATAAATAGTTAAAAAATCATACATTGTGATTTCTAGATTTTTTTTTTTGATTATGTTTCTCACAGTGGACATGCACCTACGATGACAATTTCAGACCCCTCCATGATTTCTAAGTGGGAGAACTTGCAAAATAGCAGGGTGTTCAAATACTTATTTTCCTCACTGTACATACTCTATACTCATTCTTAACGCACTATAAACTCTATAATCACACTATACTCACTATATACACAATAAATACTCATTCTATACTATTATTTTTACTATATACATACTCTATAATAATTCTTCTCATTATAAACTCTTAATTAACACTATACGTATTCGATACTCACTATATACACATTCTATACTAATCCTATATTCTACTACTGTACATACTCTATAGTCACTCTATACTCATTATTATACTCACTTTATATTTACTATATACTCCAGACAAACTCTATATACATTCTATATTCATACTATACTCACTATGTATTCAATACTCATTCTATTGTCACTTTATGTGCACAATATACTCACTTTATACTCATACTATAATCTTTCTATAGTCACTTTATACTCACATTGTGCTCTCTATACTCACTTTATCACTCCATTCTCATTCTATACTTATTGTATACTCACTATATACTCTATAATCACACTATTATCACTTTATACTCATTTTCTACTGAATCTATACTCACAATATACTTATTGTATTCTCACTACATTCGTTCTATACTCAATCTGTATTCACACTATACTTACACAATACTTATTATATACTAACTACAATTATTCAATACTCACACTATACTCACACTATTATCACTCCACACTTATTGTATACTCACTATATACTCTATACACATTATATACCCACTCTATACATTCATTCTATACTCAAGCTATACTTACACAATACTTATTCTATACTAACTGTATTCTATACTCACAGTATATTTACTCTATACTCATTCTTTTTAATTCTATAATTACAATATACTCACTCTATACTTATCCTACACTCATTCTATTCTTATACTATACTCCAAATATCCATGTCAATTTAGAGTAACTTTATACTCACTCTATACTTGTTCTGTACTTATTTTACATTCACTATACTCTATTCTTATGATATACTTTATACACCCTCTATACTCACTCTATACTCAATCTAGTCACTTTATACCCACACTATCACTTCATTATCACTCCATACTTATTCAATATTTATTGTATACTCACTATATACTTTACACACTATATAATCACTCTATACTCACACTATACACATTCTACACTCATTCTATACTCACACTATACTCATTTTATATTCAATTGATACTAAATCTATATTCACAATCTAACCCTAACCCTTTTTGTATTCTCACTACATTCCTTCTACACTCAATACTCACACAATACATACTCCATACTTACAATATAATCAATACTCACACTATACTCACTCTATTCTCATTCAATATTAATTCTATACTTACAGTATACAGTCTATACTTTATTTATAGTCATTATATATTTACATTCAACTCTGTTTATTCATGCTACACTCATTCTATACTCACTCTATACTTACATTATACTCACATACATACACTACCAAACTTCTCCAGCACAGTAGAGACAGACACACAGACTTTAAATAAGGATTATTTAGGCTTTAGGCAGAACACCAAAACAGGTGTGGACATACAAGAAGGGAATGACAGCAAAAAAACAAAAGAATGAAGTAAAAAAAAAAATAAGTGGGGTGCCCACTAGTGGTCTGGAGGGAAACTGTTAATTGTTTTGTCCTCCATACTCCAAGAGGAATTTCACCTGCAGTTAATATTGTTGTCCTTTACAGCTTAATTAAACTGAAATAAAAATCCAGATGATTTACATGAGCACATTTTAAGAACTGATACAGTGCATCCTAAAATTGTGTAATATAACACACACATTTATTCATTTGCACATTCATGGTCTAAAATTAGCGATGTCCAATTGCTGTTAAAAAAACAAATAGTCATGAAATTCCTAAAGAGTGTGTGTGTGTGTGTGTGTGTGTGTGTGTGTGTGTGTGTGTGTGTGTGTGTGTGTGTCAGAGGGGATTGGAGTGTGTGAATGTGTGTGTACCTGTTCGGGGGACCACACAGGTCTTCTTGCACTCGTCCTCAGTATCAAAGCGATTACGGTTGCCGTGACAACCTCCATACCAAAACTGCGCGCACGCGTTGGCATTGCGATCGTAGTACCAGCGTATACTGTAATCCCGACACGTACCCTGATCCAGAACCAGCTCACAGCGTGGGTCCAGGGGAACGATTTCTGACAACAAACCCACACACCTCGTTATTAAGGTGCAACACAAAACCAAAGCTAACCAGACAGTGGTGGACAGCAACGATGTAACCAATCAGATTTGTGTAGTACAAGGCCGTCTAGCAGGCGTACAATTATGTCAGCTTTTTAACGTGTTTTGATTGGAAGGTCGGAGAGCGCGCTAGTCAGAGCTCACAACCTGCATCTGTAGCAAACTGCACAAGCTCAAATATACTGGTGTGGATTTACTGTAATAGTTTTTATTCCACAATGACTGAGAAAGGAGAAGAAGTGATTTTGGTCACAGATACACTTACAAGAACATTTACAAGATGGACTTTTCTTTAAGAAAAGCTGGACATTGTGAGGGAAGATCGACCAAAGGAGTTCAGATTTTAAATGAACCGTTTATACTTTTGCGCATTCTTTCGTGCACAAAAACACACAAATTGCCTGAATTTCAACTGTAATGCTTAGAAATAATGCACGGAAGGTTAATATCGATGCTTCTGTTAGAGATGATGTATATGGGAGGTGCAGTTGTGTGTTGTTATTGTGGACATGTGCAGAGGAGAGACATGGGGTATATCAGTAGGAGAATGCTGAGAATGGAGCCACCAGAAGGGAGGAAAAGAGAAAGACCAAAGAGGAGGTTTATGGATGTAGTGAAGTAAGACATGCAGGTGGTTGGGTTGAAAGTGGCAGATGTAGAGGACAGGGGGGTATGGAGACAGATGATCTGCTGTGGCGACCCTTAACTGGAGAAGCCAAAAGAAAGAATGCATGCATTCTCACTGTATGAGATTTCTGTCTGTGATGCAGCGCTCTGGTAAACTTTGTTTCTCTATAATGCTGATGGTTTCTATAGTCGTGGAGTCTTAGTGATGGTATTAAGAGGTGGACTGATTCAGGTAGGACACCACTGAAGGCCTCGGTGTGAAATACACCGCCTGGTACTGGTGTTTGTATATGTGTGAGTTTGCTTACCTTTAGGTAAGGGGGGTCTTGGGGCAGGAATATAATGAACCGAAGTGGATGATGTTATTACAGTTGAGGATGATGATGCTGATGAAGAGGAGGTGGAAGGTCTCCCATGTGTAGATGGTCTGTTGTTTGAAGTTGGAACATCTCCCCGGTTGCTGTGCTCTGACCCGCCATGTGTGTAAATGTCTACGACATGAGGTACCTGATTACAAAGGTAAAAAAAAATTGCGACCGATCAAACTGAGCACATGTGACTTGTCAAATTAGATCACTTTTCATGTAACTTATAAGGAGCCTTCAAGTCAACCCGGGACTTTTAATGTTACAGGTGTAAAAATGGATGCTAGCGTGGTGGTAATACACGTAGTAGTAAATGTGATCTATTACTGATAGGCAGCGATGCTGAAGTTTCTTTAGAATGAATGGCAAAAACCGCGGATATCTACAGAAGACTTCAAGCACAGTACGGTGATAAGACTTTCAGCCACAGTAAGACATTTAAACAGTGTAAACGTTTCGAAGACGGGCCGTCAGTGACGATCCTTGTCGTGGTTTTCTGGTGTTGAAGTGAAGCAGGATGTCCTAGGGTACTGTTGAATCTTTCTTTGCCGGATCTTTCCAGGTGTTAGCTAAGCGCTGGTATAAGTGATTAAATGTAGCAGGGGAGGATGTCAAAACATAACAGATTTGCTGAAGATACATTTCAATTGAGCAAGGCCCTTAACCCTCACCTGCTATCTATCATGAACAGATAAACCAATGAACTAGCAGATGGAAAGATAAAACGGTTAAACCAGAAAGCTCATATGATGTAAGTGATAGGAGTAAAAAACAGAAGGGCTGCAGCAAAAGCAGATGCAGGACCAAAACACTGAGCATTCAAAGAATTTTGAGAGTTGATTGTAAAGGGCTATTAAGGTGCTTCATGCTCATCACATCTATTTTACAGCACAGTGGTATTCTTTCTTTGCATATTACAGTGATTCTAGATAGCTGTGGTCAGAGCACAGAGTGATGCAGCCCCCCTGGTGCACAGAGGGATAAGGGCCTTGCTCAAGGGCCTCAAGAGTGACAGTTTGGCGACAAGGGGCTTGAACCCATGACTTTCTGATCAGTAACTCAGAGAGTTAATCACTGAGATACCACTTAGAGAAGTGGCTGGGGCTAAAAAAAAAAGCCCGGGATGCCTTGCCTTCTCAGCCTATTGGTACCATGGCACCCTCTATCATTTATGGCATTTAGTAGACATCCTTATCCAGAGCAACTTATTTCATTTATTCAACTGAGCATCTATAGGTTCATGAGCCTTGCTTGGGGGGCTTAGGAGTGGCAGTTTGTTGGATTTGAGCTCACAACCTTTAAATCCAAAGCCTTAACCTATTAGCTAGCACCACATCCAAAATGAAACTTGACAAAAAGTTGAATGTTGAATAATAAAATCACAATTGCACAGTTTGCTATTAAAACCGAATTATCATCTGATAAGATACAGCTGTGAAAGACACTCACCCCTGGAGTGGGTGCTGGAAGACTGTCTCCTCTTCCTCCTCCCTGACTGACTGAGACAGTGTGTGTATCACCGTGAGTCAAAGTGTGTGTCCCATTGTTAGTATTGGTTTCTGTCCCATTGTAAGTACTGGTGTGTGTCCCACTGTGAATAATGATATGTGTCCCAGTCTGAGTACCAGTGTGTGTCCCAGTCTGAGTACCAGTATGTGTCCCAGTATAAGTACCGGTGTGTGTCCCAGTCTGAGTACCGGTGTGTGTCCCAGTCTGAGTACCGGTGTGTGTCCCAGTCTGAGTACCGTTGTGTCCCCCAGTCTGAGTACCGGTGTGTGTCCCAGTTTGAGTACCAGTGCGTGTCCCACTGTGAGTACCAGTATGTATCCCACTGTGAGTACTGATGTGTGTCCCAGTCTGAGTACCAGTGTGTGTCCCAGTCTGAATACCAGTGTGTGTCCCACTGTGAGTACCAGTATGTATCCCACTGTGAGTACTGATGTGTGTCCCAGTCTGAGTACCAGTGTGTGTCCCAGTCTGAATACCAGTGTGTGTCCCACTGTGAGAACCAGTATGTGTCCCACTGTGAGTTCTGTTGGACGTCCCACTGTGTGTACCAGAGTTTGTTTCAGAGTGTGTTCTGGAGTGTGTTGGGTCTACATTGTTTCCGTGATAATATCCGCCGTTGCCGATTCGGTTTCCGTTGTTATCGATCTCATACACTAGCCCATTGATGCGGTTAAGATGGTTATTGTATCCATTGCCGTTAATGCGGTTGAAGATGTCACCGTTCTCATCCTCGCAGAACTGACTGACCAGTTTGGATTCCAGAGCTGAGAGAGAAAGATTTACATGTTCTATTAGACATCATACGTACATGTGCTTTCTATCAGTACACAGTTAATGAAGTACCATGTAAACCATGTAGTTGAGTTAAAGTAGAGATAGAATTTATAGATACAAGTTAAAATATGACTTAAAGTAGTAAAAATAAAGGTGTCCCTTTAAACTTCCACTTGAGTACTTTCTTTCGGCTTCTCCCATTAGGGGTCGCCACAGCGGATTATCCGTATTCATGAGCCGCATGTTCGATATGGCACATGTTTTTACACTGGATGCCCTTCCTAATGCAACCCTCCCCATTTATCCGGGCTTGGGACCAGCACTAAGAATGCACTGGCTTGTGCAACCCTAATGGCTGGGGTAGGTTCCCTGACCGGGAATACTATGATTTATGATGGCTATAATGTTCCTATTATCATTAATCACCTCAGTTTATGTGAAAAGTAAAGTGGCCCGAGAAGTGCAAAACACATTAACAAATCCGAAATCAAAATAACGAATCCGAAAACACAACGACAAATCAGACAAAACGGAAACCGGACGAGACACCTGTCATTCAAGACATACAGGAAGTATGAAATCCGATAACTTTGTTTCTTGTACAAGTTCTCCATTTATTTGAAAAACAATTATTTGGATTAGTGGACCTTTATAAGAAAATAACAGAAGTTAACAGAAGCAAGGAGAAAATGAAATGAATTCAAAGCTGCTTTGAGTAAGGACATTCATATGCAGTGATGTTGGAGATGCTGCAGTATATCATCACATAAAGATTTAGTTTGTACACTTTTACACATACGTTCCAACTTTCTCCTGCTGCAGACTGTTTCTTCAGACGCTTTATAATCTGATACCCATAACTGGCTTTACCCAAAGGTTCCTATCTAAAAAATTTTACTGTGAAGGACAATATCTTTGGACTTGAATGAACAATAACAAAGAAGACTTTCTTGTTCATAATATACTTCTGATGGGAAAATTTTAAATACACAAATCGAAATACTTGAAAGTGAAACCAACGTTTTTTGCATTTTATAATGAGTTTATTTCTTTCACAAAAGCCCTTAAAGTGATTACAAAGAAAAATGAAATAATTTTTTTGTCCTTTATAGAAAAATATGATTTACAGAATAAACCATAGCCCTGTTTATTTTTATCCTTTTTTTTAAATTTATTTTTGTTGTTTTTATTATTATTATTATTATTATTTATTTATCTATTATTTTCTATCTTTCCCCTAAATATATGTGTATATATTTGTATTTTTATGCACCCGTTGTGTGTATTGTAATGTAAATTGTACTTGTTATTGCCACGTTGTTTGTATATGCTAATTGATTAATAAAATAAAAATAAAATAAAAGACTGTTGTACTTCCTGTATATCTTGAATGACCGGTGTCTTGTCCAATGATCTGTAAGTTTTCATTCGCAAACTACCTTTTCTAGTTTGTCTGAATTGTCGTCATGTTTTCGGATGTGTTATTTTGTTTTCGGATTTGTTAATGTGTTTTGCACTTCTTGGCCATTATAGAAAAGACTCAGTGACTCTCAGCACACTGATCTATTAATAGAAGGATATTAATGACTCAAACATTGATTGATTTCTATTAAAATGATCATGAGCCCAAAACCTTCTTTTTAACGACTATATGCAACTACTAAAAAATTCACACAAATTATCAGATGTGTGTTGTGGCGAGTTTGAGTCTGGAGTTACTTGATCATTTATTCCTCTCTAAATGTTCTGTTGAACTGATTCTGAACTGTATGTTGGTGATCAGTAAATACACCAAGCGCCGATCAACACGAGTTTAAAACAGAGCGAGCGCTCGATCCTGATTGGTGACTCGCTGCGTGTTTCACCGGTTACGTTTTTATCCTTATAAATAAAAAGGAACAACTGATTTCACAAAATTGTAGTTGAGTAAAAATGTAGTGAAGTTAAAGTAAAAGTCTTCCCAAAATAAATTACTTCAGTAAAATGCAGATATGCAAAAAAGCTACTTAAGTACAGTAACGAATTCCAGTACTTCATTACTGTCCACTGCTGCTTTCTACTGTATCTCTTGGAAATCACTTTTAAGATACTGCAATGTTCAATTAGCACTTTCATTAAAATACGCAAGAGGCTAATTTTAATGCCTAGCAATGCAAAATGCTAACCTGGCCTACTGTACAAGCATTTTTGCTTTATTTTTTTATTACAGTTGTTTGTTTTTGAAATGTTATTTTTACATTTACAGCATCGCCCTTATTCTGAACGACTTACATTTACCTCATGTGTACAACGTAGATGTTACTGGGTTAAGGGCTTTGCTCAGGAGCAGCAGCTTGGTGTGGCAAGGATTTGAACTCACAACCTTTGTATCCAAAGTCCAATGCCTTAACCACTAAGCAACCACCTTCCCCGTTCTGATTTATAATCAGCCCTGTGGTTAATGTGTAATTCATTGGGGTAATAAACATCTTTTACCTGGTAGGGTGTTAAAGTCATCTATCTGAAAGACGTGCTCGCTATCAGGGTCTGAGGCGATGAGATCGAGCTCGCGCAGAAACTCTGCTTGTCCTGGATCACTGGCATTCACGATTCCCAGAGCAAACATCTCAATGTTGGCGGCGTGCGCCTCCCGGACCGCCATTTCCAGTTTAACAGAGTCACGCTCGTCGGTTTGCCCGTCTGTAATGACCACGATGACTTTGGCGACCCCGAATCGAGCGCTGCGGAAGGCCTCGCGCGTGGCTTTGCGGATGGCCGTGCCTGTATAAGTGCCCTCGCCCATGTAAGTCATCCTGCGTATGGCATGTTTGACGTCGCGCTTCGTGGCATACCTGGCCAGGTCAAACTCCAGTCGAGCTTCCAGGCTGTAAAGCACGAGGCCGACTCTGGTGGCACGGTTTCCTACCGTCACTCGCTCTACCAGTGCCGTCACGAAGTCCTTCACGATCTCAAAGTTCTCAGGGCCAACACTTTCCGAGCTGTCGATCACAAACACCAGCTCCATTGGACGCTCCTTACATCTAATCCCACATCCTGAAAGTTGGGTGCGAAACATTATTTACTTTCGAAGAAAAAATACGAACTAAAAACAGCATGGGATGGCAACGGAATCTTACCACAGATTTCTCGTATCATTCTGATGACGTCTTCTCTCTGAAAAATAATGACCACGGATGAAACACAATGACTCGTATTCAACAAACTGTGGGAAAACTACAGTTACACTTATGGCATTTGGCCCTTATCTGGAGCAACTTACATTTATCTCATTCATACAACTGAGCAGCTATGGGGTTAAAGGCCTCGCTCAGGGGCCCAGAAGTGGCAGCTTGGTGTGGTACAATTTGAATTTATGACCTCCCAATCCAAAGTCCAATGCCTTAAACATTAATCTACTACCTTCCAAAACATCCAGAAGACATCCACTTAACATTCTCCACTAGTATATAATAAAGAAATTATTGCATTAAGCATAGATCTTTAGGGTTTCCAAAGGGTTTCTTTAGGGTTATTGTAATTAAGGAGTGCTCTTGTTGAGCTTCAATTCTCTACACCTCTTCTTCTTCTTCTTCTTTCGGCTGCTCCCATGTCCTCTAGATCTGCCTCTTTCACAACAACTACCTGCATGTCTTCCCTTTACCACATCCATAAACCTCCTCCTTGGCCTTCCTCTTTTTCTCCTTCCTGGTGGCTCCATCCTCAGCATACTCCTACTGATATACCCCATGTCCCTCCTCTGCACATATCCAAACCATCTCAATCTCACCTCCCTCACCTTGTCTCCAAAACGTCCTACATGTGCTGTCCCTCTAATAAACTCAATTCTAATCTTGTCCATCTTCGTCACTCCCAACGAAAACCTCAACATCTTCAGCTCTGCTACCTCCTGCTCCACCTCCTGTCTTTTACTCAATGCCACTGTCTCTAATCCATACAACATCTCAGGTCTCACCACAGTCCTATAAACTTTCCCTTTCACTTTCACAGATACTCTTCTATCAAAAAATCACTCCTGCTATCACTCTTCTCCACCCACTCCACCCTGCCTGCACTTTTTTCTTTACTTCCCTAACACACTCTTCATTACTTTTACTTTTACATTTACTTTTTTAATCCTCTACACAATAATTCATAATCTTAAATTCCGACTCAAGTGCTGCAAATGGAGTAGTAGAAAGGAAATCTTACCGTCAAGCCTGACTCTCCCTTCACTCCCTGTCGACCCTGGAAAACAGAATGAATTTATTGTCAGTTAGCAAATGACTAATCTGGACACTTCTCAGAGTTTCTCAGTGATGGACAAAGCACACAAACCATGTAGATGAGTAAAAGTAGAGATATGTAAAATATGACTCTAGTAAAAATAAAAATGTCCCTTTTAAATTTTAACTTGAGTAAAAGTACAAAAGTTTTTGCCTTCAAATCAACTTAAGTAGCCAAAGTACTATGATTTAATATAACTATAATGTTCCTATTATCATTTTTAATCACAAGACTTTTTACTTAATCACCTCAGTTGATGTGAAAAGACTCGAATGTGACTCTCAGCACACTGATCTATTAATAGAATGATATTAATGACTCAAACACTGATTTCTATTATAATAATCATGAGCCCAAAACCTTATTTTCAACTCCTTAAAAAAAATCGCACAAATAAGGTCTCGGTGTTGTGGTGAGTTCGAGTCTGGAGTTTCTTCATCATTTATTTCTCTCTAAATGTTCTGCTTTCTGTTGAACTGATGCTGAACTGTATGTTGGCCATCAGTAGATACACCGAGCGCCAATCAGAACGAGCTTAAAACAGAACATGTGCCAGTTACGTTTTTATCCTCATAAATAAAAAAGGAACGACTCATAAAATTTCATAAATTGTGGTTGAGTAAAAATTAAGATATTTGACTTTAAAATGTAGTGAAGTTAAAGCAAAAATCTCCCCAAATGAAAATACTTCAGTAAAGTATAGATAAGCAAAAAAGCTTCTTAAATACAGTAATGAATAACATTGACTTCATTACTGTGCACAGCTGATGTCTACATACGCCTTATAGTTCTGGTGCTATAAAGCTTATTTTGTACATTCTGGATTATCTCTATGTCATTAGCATATCCTAGCTGATCTTTTTATATCTGTATATCTGTATACTATCTATAATTACACGATTGTATTAGCTTGGGTATTGCTGTACATACAATGTACATAATTCTCACATATTCTGAAAAATCCTACATTACCAAGAAGAACAGCTTTCCACACTCTTGGAGTCTGGACAGTTTTTCTCCAAACAGTTGAAATACTTTGCTATGCCTCTCATAAAAATTGCCAAAAGTTGTTCTTCACTAGTTGGAGGTTTCTTGTGATTCAGTTCCATCCCAGAGCAGTTCAATAGGATTTTGATGCAGTGACTGGGCAGCAATTCAATGATGGATATCACTCCATGTGATTGTGACTGTTTGCTCTTTAAATAGTGCTTAAAAAAAGCTAGGATGGAATATGGAATGGAATGGTAGCCATGTTGGTTCAGGATTCCTTTCAACTGGAATAAGTAACCTTCCTTGGTCCAAACAAGCCCAAACCATTAAGCTTCCACCTTCACCCCCCCATATTCCTTCATCATAGTTGGGCCAAATTCCAAAATGCATTCTACACTATATAAAATAAAACCACAACACCATTAGTGTCATTACTGTAAAGGTACAGAATACTACGTTATTTGTGCAACCAAAAAGAATAGGATCCATCAAAACACTAACTATTCAGAAATATTCTCATGGTACCTACTGGTTGGCCTGAATGTCCAGGGTCCCCAATGTCACCTTTGATCCCTTTCTGCCCCCGATCCCCTGGGGCACCACGATCACCCTTAGAAAAGTAGGAAAAAACGTTCAGAAAAGATCTAACTTGAATTTCAACTTTTTAAAGAAATGAACGAAGTTAAAGAAGTTCTAACCTTTGACCCTGGAAGACCTTCTCCAGATGGTCCTCTTGGCCCAATCAAGCCCTGAGCTCCTAATTCACCCTGAAACAACATCAAAACCCAATTTGCTATAAAACCCATTGAACAAAATGGCAGGCATTGCTGGTGTTAATCACCTTTCACACTTTAAACAGGGTTGGTTAGAGATTTTAGGTTGGTGTTTCATCATTGTGTTGTTTTGAGATGTTTAAAACTCAATTACTGTGGCAAATACTAAACTTAAACCAATGCAACACATGTTCTGGTACCATGCCATTCATATTTAGATAAACATGCTTGCTTGTGTTTGTGAATATGTTACCTTCGGCCCTTGTATCCCCTGCCCTGGGAGTCCTGTTGGACCAGGAGGTCCTGGCCTTCCAATGGTGCCCTATAGATTTCCAAGATAAGACACTTTTTTATGTCCATCCCTACATTGGTCTCCATTAGAGTTATTTACTGTTGGTTTCCATGGTTTCAGTGGCTAGTTCAGTATTAATGATTAACTACATGGCTAGCTAAGAAATGTACAGTATGAGCTGCAATATAAAGAACATCACACAGCCACATATCTATTTAACTGAACCAATGTCAGGTAGAAACATCTGATTTTATGCTTGTTAAAGGAATAAATTACTCAAATCACCCTACCATTAGGGGTGTGTATGTTAACGTGACTTACTGGTGGCCCTTGCAGACCCTCTCCTTGTGGTCCTGGTGGTCCTGGCAAACCTCTAAACCCAATATCACCCTATAACACACACAAATATTTACATTCCCACATTCTACACACACACACATACTTTAATTGTATTGTTATAAAAATTAGATACCTTTGGACCCGGAAATCCCAATCCCTCTGGACCGGGCTCTCCAGGAAGCCCGGGAAGCCCAGGTGGGCCCTGTATTAAATGTGAAAATAGAATTAATCATAAGAATTAATCACAAATGTTTCATATACGAACAGGGCTCAAAGGTAGAAATGTGTACCGGTGGACCAGGGTAACCGTCTCCTTGAGGCCCAAAGGGACCAGGAGGACCTGCATCTCCACGATCACCCTGAGAAGCAAAACGAGAAGGGGAACTAAAGTCACTTACACATTGTGTATGCATGCAAAAGGATTAGGAGCGAAATCCATTAGAAGGATCAAAACACTCAACATTAAAAAATCTTTTTATTGTTGAACAGTAAAACTGGGACCCAATTTCTTTTAAAGTTAAAATCTTCTAATGGCCACGTAAATGTTATCATCACATTCATCCAGAATGTTACATCTCTAGATATTACACTTCCACCCCAGCAGAGGTCCCTCTTTCCTGAATGATCCATGAAATCTTTCCTGATTAAAGAATGTACTGAATACAAATTAGGTATAACCTTCAGTGAGCGTGACTTCAATTTGCGTAACTTCAGAACCTTGTGTTCTGTGATTGCTTTTTACATTTTACCTTGTTGGTCGACTTTGTACGATTTGCCGTGTAAAAATATTTGCCCTCTCTACAAGATTCAGAACATTTTTGTGTGAAACATCACACAAAATTGTGTGAAAGGTTCAGGAATCATGTGATAAGTTTTGAAATTTAAGCACTAACAAAAAAAGGGTAATTTTTGAGAATGGAAACTGTTTAAAATAGAACACAAGTATGCATTTTGAGACAGTTTTTATACCATGTGTATTTAAATTCTTATTCAGTATATTTGAAAATTTAGCATATTTCCCGTATAACAGGAAAATCAAACGTTTCAATTCGTTGGAATGATTAAGAGAATATGAAGTGTGTGTAAATGAATACATGCAGGTATTAAATTGGCAAGAGCAAATTTCTGCCATTTGGAGCCAAATGTATTGTAAACATTGAATATGTCTGTAAACCCTGCAAAGCATGGTCAAAACCCCCAACGCATCACTGGCACTGGCACCCCACAACCTCCTCCCATCAAAAAGGAGATACAGGAACATACACACCAGAACCAGCAGCTAGAATAAGAACCATCATATATATATATATATATAGTACATGTACATGAATTGTATATATATATATATATATATATATATATATATATATATACTGCGCTAAATCTAGTTTCTTTTTATTCCCCTGCCATTGTAATGTTTTTAAGTTTAATAATAATAAAAAAGACAAACAAACTTCCGGTCCGCCACTTAATACGTTCCTGATAGATCTCAGAACTATTAATATGCCATATATACAGTGAGGAAAATAAGTATTTGAACACCCATTTATTTTGCAAGTTCTCCCACTTAGAAATCATGGAGGGTCTGAAATTGTCATCGTAGGTGCATGTCCACTGTGAGAGATATAATCTAATTAAAAAAAATCCAGAAATCACAATGTATGATTTTTAAACTATTTATTTGTATGATACAGCTACAAATAAGTATTTGAACATCTGTCTATCAGCTAGAATTCTGACCCTCAAAGACCTGTTAGTCTGCCTTTAAAATGTCCACCTCCACTACATTTATTATCCTAAATTAGATGCACCTGTTAGCTGCATAAAGACACCTGTCCACCCCATACAATCAGTAAGAATCCAACTACTAACATGGCCAAGACCAAAGAGCTGTCCAAAGACACTAGAGACAAAATTGTACACCTCCACAAGGCTGGAAAGGGCTACGGGGAAATTGCCAAGCAGCTTGGTGAAAAAAGGTCCACTGCTGGAGCAATCATTAGAAAATGGAAGAAGCTAAACATGACTGTCAATCTCCCTCGGACTGGGGCTCCATGCAAGATCTCACCTTGTGGGGTCTCAATGATCCTAAGGAAGGTGAGAAATCAGCCCAGAACTACATGGGAGGAGCTGGTCAATGACCTGAAAAGAGCTGGGACCACCGTTTCCAAGGTTACTGTTGGTAATACACTAAGACATCATGGTTTGAAATCATGCATGGCACGGAAGGTTCCCCTGCTTAAACCAGCACATGTCCAGGCACGTCTTAAGTTTGCCAATGACCATTTGGATGATCCAGAGGAGTCATGGGAGAAAGTCATGTGGTCAGATGAGACCAAAATAAAACTTTTGGGTCATAATTCCACTAAACGTGTTTGGAGGAAGAAGAATGATGAGTACCATCCCAAGAACACCATCCCTACTGTGAAGCATGGGGGTGGTAGCATCATGCTTTGGGGGTGTTTTTCTGCACATGGGACAGGGCGACTGCACTGTATTAAGGAGAGGATGAGCGGGGCCATGTATTGCGAGATTTTGGGGAACAACCTCCTTCCCTCAGTTAGAGCATTGAAGATGGGTCGAGGCTGGGTCTTCCAACATGACAATGACCCGAAGCACACAGCCAGGATAACCAAGGAGTGGCTCTGTAAGAAGCATATCAAGGTTCTGGCGTGGCCTAACCAGTCTCCAGACCTAAACCCAATAGAGAATCTTTGGAGGGAGCTCAAACTCCGTGTTTCTCAGTGACCTCAGTTACTCAGTTACTCAGTTATCTCAGAAACCTGACTGATCTAGAGAAGATCTGTGTGGAGAAGTAGGCCAAAATCCCTCCTGCAGTGTGTGCAAACCTGGTGAAAAACTACAGGAAAAGTTTGACCTCTATAATTGCAAACAAAGGCTACTGTACCAAATATTAACTTTGAGTTTCTCAGGTGTTCAAATACTTATTTGCAGCTGTATCATACAAATAAATAGTTAAAAAATTATACATTGTGATTTCTGTTTTTTTCTTTTTTTAGATTATGTCTCTCACAGTGGACCTGCACCTACAATGACAATTTCAGACCATAATGACATACATATATATATATATATATATATATATATATATATATATATATATATATATATATATATATATATATATATATATATATATATTGTACATGTACTGTCCTGTAGACTCAACAATTGTGAATTACTTGTCATTAATGAGTCCAGATCCAAATCCCATTGAACACCTGTGGAGAGATCTTAAAATTGCTGTTGGGAAAAGGCACCTTTCCAAAATTCACAACAGACATTGTCTCAAAGCAGCTTTACAGAAATCAACAGTCAATGTGAATGGTGTGCATTTATCCCTGATGAATGCACAAGGAAAATGTGGCAAGGAAAAACTCCCTTAGATGTTATGAGGAAGAAACCTTGAGAGGAACCAGACTCAAAAGGGAAACCCATCCTCATTTGGGTGAGGTGTAAGAAACATATTGATGGTTATAGGAAACGACTGATTTCAGTTATTTTTCCAAAGGGTGTACAACCAAATATTAGGTTAAGGGTGCCAATAACTTTGTCCAGACCATTTTTGGAGTTTTGTGTGACATTATGTAAATTTAGCTTTTTTCCCCCTCCCTTTTTTGGTTTGGTTCCAATACACACAAAGGGAATAAATATGTGTATACCAAAACATGTGTTAATGCACTACTTTTCTGTGAGAAATACTTTTCAGGGGAGCCAACAATTTTGGCCATGACTGTATATCCTCTGATTGTTTCCTGTGGAAGGTCTGATTTCGAACTGTTTACAGACTGATGTCCTTTGCAGGAGTTTTCAATGTGTTTTCCTGCCTTTAAGCTTGTCATTATGTCCTGCATTAATTTCCATAAATTCTGTACCTTCGCTATATTCAAACATTAGTATGTAGTACCTTTGGTCCAGGAAGTCCGTACCCCGTCTCCCCAAATGGTCCTGGAGGACCTGGTAAACCTACATCACCCTGTAATGACAATAGCACCAGCATTACATTTTCAATAGCATCCACATATCGGTGCACATATTAAATGTAGCACGAGTTCTACCTTTGCTCCGGTTACTGCGCGTCCTGGAGGTCCTGGCAAGCCGGGACGGCCCGGTCCTCCTGGTTCACCCTAAAGGACGAAAGCGGTGTTACTTTTTAAAGCATTTTAAACATAGCAAATTTATTTCTTCTTTAATGTTCACCTTTGCTCCTGATGGTCCAGTGAGTCCTGGAGGTCCTGCTAATCCACGGACTCCTCTCTGGCCATGATCTCCCTGTCAGATATATATAATTTACACACTCTTTTACCAACAGTGGAAAAAGAAACAGACTTTGAGATCAGAGCAGATGACTGATGAATAACAGGAAGAAGAAGAAAAAGAGAGAGAGATTACCTTTTCACCCTGTGTTCCAATACCGGGTGATCCCTCCGGTCCTCTCAAACCTGGAGCACCAGGTTCGCCCTAACACACATATACACACACACATGCATACAATTAATTTTTATAGAGCAGAGGTTCCTCATTGGACTTGGGTTATGAGCCAAAGTGACACTGCTATGCCCATGAGCAGGGCCTTTAACCCTTTATACCTCAAATGTAAATGTTCATTTTTACAAAAAAGTGGCCCGATGCATTAAATCTTAAAGACTTATATTACAGAAACAATAAACATTTTCTTAAGCACTACCTTCTGTCCAGGAGCACCGTCCTCTCCAGGTAACCCAGGTAAACCTGATATCCCTGAAACTCCTGGTTCACCCTGCAGAGGAGAAAAACATCAGCACAGTGTCTTCAATCAGCTAATCTCCTACTTCATCATCTGAAATAGATTGCTTCATTCTGACTAAAAGCTGTAGAATCAGATGTGACGATGTAACAGATGTGGATACAGATGAGGATTAAGGAAATCAATGTGACGGTTGAGACTGACCTTTGGTCCCGGTTCTCCTAATCCAGTCAATCCTGGTGCTCCCGCTTCTCCTGGCAGTCCTTGATCACCCTGTGAGCAAAAACACACACATATACAGTAGAAACTGTTTGGATCCATCCATTGGACATCATCTAGTGGTGTGCAGATGTACACTATATGGACCAAAGTTTGTGGCCATAAAATTGGTATGTGATTTTATCCCATTGCACATCTAGTCTCTGTTTGCACCTCATAATAAGATCCACTCCTCTGGGAAGATGTTCCACTAGATTCTGGAGTGTACTTGTGAAGAATTGTGTGGGATCCATTCAGCCAAAAAATGTTCAATGTTCAAATCAGGTATTGGTGTAGGTGAGAAGGCCTGGGGTTCCTAATTTCTCAGCGCTTCAGTTGATCCATTATTCAGTAGGGTTGCATTTAACAGCAGGCTACTCAAGATCTTCCACTCCAACCCATTTAAAGCATATCAAGACATCCAATACAATTGTGGAGAAGAATCACATTTGTCTGGAAAAGTCAGGTGTCAAACTACGTTTGATGATACTTTTAAATGGGGTGCGTAATACACAATATAACCTACAATATCATGTTCTGTAACCAAGAACACAAGAGTCAATAATGTTTTTCAATAATAACATTTCTTAAAAGTCATACTCAATATTGCTCAATACTGTAGTGGACAAAAAACACTCTAATATGACTCGAGTAAAGTAAAATTGCTCCCTTTAAACTTTCACTTGAGTAAAAGAACAAACGTTTTTGCCTTCAAATGTACTTAAGTTTCCAAATCACTGATTTATTGTAACTATAATGTTCCTATAATTATAATTTTTATAACAAGACCCTTTACTTAATTACCTCAGTTTATTTGTAAAGACTCGAATGTGACTCTCAGCACACTGATCTATTAATAGAATGATATTAATGACTCAAACACTGATTGATTTCTATTACAATGATCATGAACCCAAAACCTTCTTTTCAACTACTTAAAAAAAATGACACAAATAATCCCCCGTGTGTTGTGGCGAGTTTGAGTCTGGAGTTTCTTCATCATTTATTCCTCTCTAAAAGTTTTGTTGAACTGATGCTGAACTGTATGTTGGTGATCAGTAGATACAACAAGCGCCAATCAGAACACGTGTAAAACAGAGCGAGCGCTCGATCCTGATTGGTGACTCGCTGCGTGTTTGTATGTAGTCGAGTGAAAATTAAGATATTTGACTTTGAATTGTAGTGAAGTTACAGTAAAAATCTGGCCAAATGGAAACACTTCAGTAAAGCGCAGATACGCAAAAAACCTTCTTAAATACAGTTATTAATTACATTTACTTAATTACTGTCCTCTGCTGTTCTTAATAGGATTTTCTTACCTTCGGTCCTGGATAACCTTCTCCGGGTGGGCCTCTGAACCCCGGGGGTCCACGTGGTCCCTCGGCTCCCTAAAACCATAAATTTGACCAAAGGTTGTCCATTAATTATGACCCATTAACATCACTTTCATGCAGTAGGCATTTTAATGTACAATTTAAAGCTGTAATTTCAATTACAATTTGAGCTAAAATATGTCAAGAATGTGTCAAATGTACTTTAATAAAAATGCCCATTGTTGTGCTTGACTGCTCACCACAGTCCTATAAACTTTCCCTTTCACTCTCACAGATACTCTTCTATCACAAATCCCTCCTGCTATCACTCTTCTCCACCCACTCCACCCTGCCTGCACTCTTTTCTTCACTTCTCTAACACACTCTCCATTACTTTGCACTGTTGAGCACAGGTACCTGAACTCCTCCATCTTCTCAACCTCAACCACTCCACTCCACTGCCCTTCCTCTCATTCACACACATGTACTTTGTCTTACTCCTACTGACTTTCATTCCCCTACTCTCCAGCGTGTACCTCCACCTCTCCAGGCTCTTCTCAACCTGTTCCCTACTCTCACCACAAATCACAATATCATCCTCAAACATCATAGTCCATTCAGACTCCTGTCTCACCTCGTCCGTCAACCTGTCCATCAGCACTGCAAACAGGAAAGGGCTCAGAGCCGATCCTTGATGCAGTCTAACCTCAACCTTGTACCAGTCTGTCGTTCCTACTGCACACTTCACTGCTGTCACACTGTCCTCATACATGTCATGCACCACCCTCACATACTTCTCTGACACACCAGACTTCCTCATACAATATCACAACTCCTCACTCCACCCTGTCGTATGCTTTCTCTAAATCCTTCTGACCTTCTCTGTACTTCTCCATCAAAATTCTCAAAGCAAATAATGCATCTGTGGTGCTCTTCCTCGGCATAAAACTATACTGTTGCTCACAGATGGACACCTCTTCTCTCAGCCTGGCTTCCACTACTCTTTCCCATAACTCCATAGTGTGACTGATCAACTCAATTCCCCTGTAGTTACTGCAGGTCTGCACATCTCCCTTATGCTTAAAGATCGGTACCAGCACACTCCTCCATTCCTCAGGCATCCTCTGACCTTCCCAAATCCTGTTAAACAATCTTGTTAAAAACACCACTGCATCTCTCATAAACATCTCCATGCTTCTACCGGTATGTCAGCTGGTCCAACCGACTTTCCACTCTTCATCCTCCTAATTGCTGCTCTCACTTCCTCCTTACTAATCCTATCCACTTCCTGCTTCTCCATCGCCACACCATCCAACCTTCTCTCTTATTTTCCTTGTTCATTAGCTGTTTAAAATACTCCCTCCATCTTCTCAACACACTCTCTTCACTAGTCAAACATTTCCATCTCCATCCTTTATTGCTCTAACTTACAGCACATCCTTCCCAGCTCGGTCCCTCTGCCTGGCCAATCGCTACAAAACCTTTTCTCCATCCTTAGTGTCTAACCTCTAATACAGCTCCTCATATACCTTTTCCTTTGCTTTCACCACATCCCTCTTTACCTGCTGCCGCATCTCCTTGTTCTCCTGCCTACTTTTCTCATTACTCTGTCTATCCCACTTCTATTTTTTCAACCTCTTTCTCCTTATGATCTCCTGCACTTCCTCATTCCACCACCCTTAACTTGTACTAGGAGACCCAAAACATGTTCCAGAATTACAATGCCCCTGTGAACAAAGCCAGCTCCATGAAGATATGCTTTACATGGGTTGGAGCAGAAGATCTCCTGCTAAAAGTTTCTGACCACAACCTTATCAAATATGTGAATGCTGACTGCACCCCAGGCCTCCTCACCTTACCTACATCAGTACCTGACTTTACTATGACCCTTGTACACTCCAAATAAAGAGTGGAGTTTATTATAATAGTAAATAGATACGTGTCCACAAAAGATAGTCCATATATTGTATGTACAGTATATAGCACCTTTTCTCCTTGTACACCTAATCCAGGAAGTCCGGTTGGTCCAGGTGATCCAGGAGGTCCATAATCGCCCTAAAACACACAATACTAATAATAATTCAAATATCCTTACTCTTTTTACATGCAGCACATTTATTCATGAGGAATTCATCTCATCATAAATATCAGTGCACAAAGCTATCCATACTGACTGCATATTACTGTAGGTGTTTGTAGCCGCAGGTCAGATTATCGGACATGCCGTGGCTCGTTCAGGGATACAGCGAGACAAAGCTGAGAAAATGATTTTTGTCTGTCTTGATCTTATGACACTAATATACTATTACAGAATAGTGCCTCCAGAGCACTAAAATCTAATAGGAATCAGTCACTTGGAGAAAGAATTCAGATAATATTAAGGTAAGGAATTAAACCACTTATATGATATATGTTATAGGAAAATATATATCCAGAGCCACTTACTGAGCAGTCAAGGAATAAGGGCTTTGCTTAAGGACCAAGCAGTGGTAGTTTTGTGGTGCTGGGATTTGAGCACACGACCTTCTGATCCAAGATCCAATGCTTTAAACACTGAGGTACCAACTCCCATATTTAGTATATAAATATTTTGTACTTGAATATAATATAATAGAATAGAATAGAATAGAATAGAATAAATAAAACTAACTTCCTTTTTATTTTTATTTTCATTATTATGTTGGAAAACTGCTGCTCGGCCCAGTTTCTGAATTGAGGGCATCATGTTTCTTCTTCAGAATGTCACAGTACACGTTGGAGTCCATGTATCCCTCATTGAACCACAGCTCCCCAGTACCAGCAGTACTCATGCAGCCCCAGACCATGATGCTACCACCACCATGCTTAACTGTAAGCAAGACATAATTTTCTTGATTCAGATGCTGGACACCATCTGAGCCAAACAAGTTTATCTTAGTCTCATCAGACCACAGGACATGGTTCCAGTAATTAATGCTCTTAGACAGCTTCAGCAAACTGTTTGTGGACTTTCTTGTGAACCAGCTTCAGAAGAGGCTCCCTTCTCCCATGATGGCCATGCAAACCGGTTTGTTGCAGGTGTGGCGTATGGTCTGGGCACTGACGAGGGGACCTTCCGCTTCTGGCCACTATACTGTAACTCGATTTCAGGGTGTCACTGATCTTCTTACAGCCTCGGCATCTTTGTGGAGAGAAACAATTCTAATTCTCAAAGCCTCAGAGAGTCTTTACCATGAGGTACCATGTTGAACATCCAGTGGTCAGTATGAGAGAATTGGACTTAATATTGTATGCTCAACAATTAAAAAACTGGAGAGTAAATGAACAAAAGAGAAATAAAAATCAAATCAGTATTTGGTGTCAATTCTTACACTTAAAAATATTGTAGGATCAGATTCAGGTATAGAATCAGATTCAGGTATATGATTAACCAAGTACACCAAGCAGGTGGTAATGTAATGCAATTTCATATGTGGTTTAAAACCCAGACATGAACTGAAACAGAAACAGCTGTGTAGGAGCTTCAAACTGGGTGAGGAACAGCCGAACTCTGCTACTAAGGTGAGGTTGTGGAGGAACAATTCACGTCACAGGTAATACACCATGGCAAGACTGAGCACACAACAAGAGACAAAGTGGTTCTACTGCATCAGCAAGGTCTCTCCTAGGTGAAGATTTCAAGGCAGACTTGGGTTTTAAGGATATTTTGAAGAAGAACAAAGAAATAGGCAATTTTGAGAACTGTAGATATAGTGGTCAGCCAAGGAAGCTTAATGCAGCAGGTAAAATACATTATGCATCATGCAAAAAACTGGTGGAACCCACTGGGACTCAGGCATACCCATTTGGTATGGCCATTCGGTGGTCTTCAGTTGTCTTCAGCAATACTTTTCACCTGAACTACCTCTTGTTTGACATATATAATATTATCTTACGATGGATTTTCCTGCCTGTTTATTCAAATGCACATAGTCTGCTTTTGTATCCACCATCTTCCTCATCACGACATTTTCACAGCTGTGAATATACATCAGATATGTGCGGTTTAACCACAGTCTTGGATTCCTCTTGAATGTCATGAATCGACTTGCCAGAATGTTCTTCAGTGCATATCATTTTTTACACCTCAGAGCTCAAATTCCAAAATAAGCAGCACATATACAATATATCACAATAATTTTAATGGGAGAATCACATCCGCCCTGAGTAACGGCTATAAAGTTTCCTCATGTTACCTTGTTTCCTTTTATTCCGGGTCCTGCTGGTCCTCTCGGTCCCTTCAGTCCATCTGGTCCTCTCTCTCCCTGTGAATACAACCAAGGTCCATGTTACTGCTTTTTAGAATCACCTCTGTGACTGTTATTTACTTCTTAAAACTTTTAGTTTAGTTCTCAAATCTGATTGCTCAGCAGGTGTGGACTGATTTTCTGTAACAGCAGATCTGAAGGTAGTACAGTCGCAAATCCATACAAATCTATACAGCACTGCTCGACTGGTACCACCTTCTCTCAGAATGAGAGGTAAGTACAATTCAAGGCTCTTCTCTGTTCTGGCACCGAGGTGGTGGAATGAACTTCCCCTAGATGTCCGTACAGCAGAGTCCCTGATTATCTTTAAGCGACGACTGAAGACCTACCTCTTCCTGAAATACCTAAATTAGCACGTTCCAAGTTTGTAGAATTCGAGTTATATTTATATTGAGTTTGTAATCTTGCGTACCAGTGTAGATTTATTCATTACTAGAGATTTAAAGCACGTTTGTACGTCGCTCTGGATAAGGGCGTCTGCTAAATGCCGCAAATGTAAATGTAAATGTTTTCCTCATATATGTAATTAATTATAAAAGGTTGACTTTAAAACTGAAATTTCCCTTAGTTATCAATGTTTTGATTTCAATAGTAATGAATATGAAAAAATGTCATTATGATTGTAATAATGCTCTTTTATTAGACTGTATATCTCTTGAAAAGTGACGCTCTTTTGTCTGTACGGTGCAGAAAAAAAAAATTAAATAATCTAAAAAATCATAATAAAATCTCCAAAACATGATATTTTTTGTTACAGACCGACCCAGCATATTATATAGATTCATCACACACAGACTGATATATTTCAAGTGTTTATTTCTTTTAATTTTGATGATTTTGGCTTACAGCTAATGAAAACCCAAAATTCTCTATCTCAGATAATTCGGATATACTGAGGAAAAAGTTCAATATTGGAGACTGGTGGTGTCACACAATCAGCTCATTAAATCCAAACACCTGCAAAGGTTTCCTGAGCCTTTAAATGGTGTCTCAATCTGGTTCAGGCTACACAATCATGGGGGAAGACTGCTTACTTGACAGTTGTCCAGAAGACAATTACTGACACCCTGCACATGGAGGGTAAGAGACAAAAGGTCATCCCTAAAAAAGCTGCTGTTTACAGAGTGCTGTATCCAAGCACATTAATGAAAAGGTGAATTGAAGGAAAGAATGTGATATAAGAAGGTGAAACGAAGCCAAATCAAGAATTTGTGGAGATTCACAAAGAGAGGACTGCAGCTGGAGTCAGTGCTTCAAGAGCCTCCACACACAGACGTCTCCATGGGCTACAACTGACTTATTCCTTGTTCAAGCCACTCCTGAACCAGAGACAATGTCAGAGGTGTCTTAACTGGGCAATGGACAAAAAGGACTGGACTGTTGCTCAGTGGGCCAAAGTCGTCTTTTTAGATGAAAGGAAAGAAAATTTTGCATTTCATTTGGAAATCAAGCCCCAGAGTCTGGAAGAAGAGAGGAGAGGCACAGAATCCAAGCTGCTTGAGGTCCAGTGTAAAGTTTGCACAGTGAGTGGTGGTTTGGGGAGTCGTGTCATCTCCTGGTGTTGGTCCACTGTGTTTTATCAGGTCCACGTTCAGCACAGCTGTCTACCAGGAGGTTTTAGAGCACTTCATGCTTCCTTCTGCTGACCAGCTTTATGGAGATGCTGCTTTTATTTTCCAGCAGGATTTGGCACCTGCCCACACTGCCAAAAGCACTAAAAGTTTTTTTAAATGACCATGATGTTAGTGTACTTGACTGGCAGCAAACTCACCAGACCTGAATCTCTGTGGTATTGTCCAGAGAAAAATTTTAAACAAGAGACCAAAAAATGCAGATGAGCTGAAGGCCACTGTCAAAGAAACCTGGGCTTCCATACCACCTCAGCAGTGCCACAGACTGATCACCTCCATGCCACAACGAATTGAGGCAGTAATTAAAGCAAAAGGAGCCGCAACCAAGTACTGAGTACAGATACAGTAAATTAACATACGTTCCAGAAGTCTAACAATTCACTAAAAAATTTTATTATTTTTTTTTATTGGTCTTATGAAGTATTCTCATATTTTGAGATGTGAATTGGTGGGTTTTTGTTCATTGTGATCCAAAATCATTTAAATGAAAAGAAATAAACATTGAAATATATCAGATTGTCTGTGTGATAAACCTATATAATATACAAATTTCACTTTTTTGTGTTGAATCACTAAAATAAATCAACCTTTTCATGAGAAGCACCTGTATGACATTGCATAAACATTTTATTGTAACCTACAGTGGCATATGAGAAAAAAATGCTAAAATAATGTTATGCATTCGGAAAAGAATGAACTTCAGGGTACCAACAACTTCTGCAACGGCTTCACCACACCAACTCATCAATATTTTTATTCCTTAATTTTTCCTACCACTTAAACCAATGCTTCTGCTTAATGTTTGTACCATTTTTAAACCCCTAAACGCTGTTGGGAAACAAGGCTCTGAATACACAAAACTTTTCACATAAAATGTTGAAATATTGTACATACCTTCGGCCCAGGGAACCCTTCTCCTGGAGGTCCTTTATCTCCCTGCACTCCCTGTGGCCCCTGAGGCCCCTACACCCAAACACACACACACACACAGAGTCAATGAACAAAACATACAGAACAAATGAACAACCAACTACTGTATGTGGCAGCTTTGCAATATTGGGATTTAAACTCATAACCGTCTAATCACAAGTCCATCTTAGTTTAGAAGCAGCTACCGATGCGATTCTCCTCTATCATGCAGTACGATCCAATTTCGATTCGATTTAACACAATACATTTCAATGCAATACAATTGAATGGAATAAATATGATGTTATGCAATTCAATACGGTATGGATAATTCGCTTTTATTACTTCGGTTCAGGCAGACAGGAACTCTTCAATTTACTTAAGTGCCTTCTGACTTTTAACACACGGCCCTGTTTCAAGTAAAAATAAAATAAACCCAGATGTTCCTTTCCTGTTGTGTCTCCAGGAAGATGCAGCTCTACCTCTGCCATGTTAATCTGTATTCTATATGACTGTCAGGACGCGCCTCGGTCTCCGTAGTGTTGTGATATGTTATATTCATGCAGTGGTGCTGAGAGAACACGCTCGATTAACTGTTTAGTGAGGAGAAATTGATCTACATATCAAATATTGATCGCAGATTATTGGTCACTTTTTATACATATATACATATATACATATATATATATATATATATATATATATATATATATATATATATATATATATATATATATGGAGGCCAGGTCATCTGGTGCAGCACCCCATCACTCTCCTTCTTGGTCAAATAGCCCTTGATGCCTTCAGTGTGACTCTACAATTTTCATAGTCATGAAAATTGTAGAGTCACACCTCCAGGCTGTGTAAGGGCTATTTGACCAAGAAGGAGAGTGATGGGGTGCTGCACCAGATGACCTGGCCTCCACAGTCACCGGACCTGAACCCAATCGAGATGGTTTAGGGGTGAGCTGGACCGCAGAGTGAAGGCAAAAGGGCCAACAAGTGCCAAGCATCTCTCGGGGAACTCCTTCAAGACTGTTGGAAGACCATTTCAGGTGACTACCTCTTGAAGCTCATCAAGAGAATGCCAAGAGTGTGCAAAGCAGTAATCAAAGCTTTCACACTTTCACACTTTTTTGTTATGTATATAATTCCATATATAATTCCACATGTGTTCATTCATAGTTTTGATGCCTTCAGTGTGAATCTACAATTTTCATAGTCATGAAAATAAAGAAAACTCTTTGAATGAGAAGGTGTGTCCAAACTTTTGGTCTGTACTGTATATATATATATATATATATATATATATATATATATATATATATGTGTGTGTGTGTGTGTGTGTGTGTGTGTGTGTGTGTGTGTGTGTGTGTGTGTGTGTATATATTAGGGTTAGTAATTCAAGTTTATGTGTATTTACTGGTAGCCCAGGTTCTCCGAGTCCTGGAGGTCCAGGAGGTCCAGCTCTGCCTTGGAGTCCAATTTCACCCTACAGAAATACACACACACACACACACACACACGCACACACACACACACACACACATATTTATTAACTTTAGCTACCCAATTATAAAAATTTATAAAAGAACACTGAGATTTTCTTCAATATCTCTTCTGCTACATTCAGTAATCAGGTCCTAAAGTTTAATCATATTTAATACCTAACACTCAGCTCTCTTCACTTCTACTACTCAATATATCACTTCTAATGCACTATGTCCTGCATACTGTGGATAAAAAAATGTATATGTACATTTTATATATATATATATATATATATATATATATATATATATATATATATATATATATATATATATATATATATATATATATAGAGGTCACTTTTGGACTTTAACTCTATTTCCCATCAGACACCATAGCCTTCAAACATGGCAATCCTGGACTCCATTTCTAACACACGTGTATATGTGATTCGATCCGTACTGCTCGTACTCGGGTTACTCAGGTTCAAAACTTAGTTTTTGCTGCCACTTTCTGTTATGGCCAACGTTTTACCGACAGTCTGGATCCTTTTGCATTTTATGTACAGCCTCAAGAATTTTTGTGTGAATGAATGAATGAATGACTGAAGGAGGAAGAAATAAATTAATTTATGAATCAATAAAATGAATGCTGCCAAAACAGTTCTGACCCATCGAGCATTAAAAGCATTAACTTTCACAGAAATTTGAAGTCGTCTGTTGGATCAGACCACATGGAACCAGCCTTCCCTTACCACGTGCATCCTTGTGCCTCGGCCGCCCACGACCCTGTCGCCGGTTCACCGCTGTTCCTTCCTTGGAGCACTTTTGATAGATACTGACCACTGCAGACTTCACTATAGTTGTGACTTATCAGTATAAGGGTGATTCTGATTGTGGAGGGAGTTAAAGACCAGAGCAGCCATGTTTAAAGGCTGTGGCATTTGTCCAGCAAATGACCGGATTCTGAACCAAAGTTGCTCATTTCATAACCTGAACTAATCAGCAGTTCTCTCAGGCTCTAAGTTACTAATAGCTGAGGCGTCGCTGTAATTCAAACATACGATCTCTTGATGACAGGGCGCTCAGACAAACCTGGGTGTTTCCAAATTATATTACAGTGTTGGATGATATTATACCTTTGGTCCAGCAATTCCAATTCCTGTTTCACCCTGAAGTCCAGGCGGTCCAGGAAAACCCCTCTCTCCCTGAAAACACACACACACACACACACACACACACACACACACACACACACACACACACACACACACATTTAACCTTAGCTGGGTTTGTGCTAACAGACATTCTTATCATTGATGCACTATAGTGACGAAAGTTCCTGATGATACAACTGGTATTTGTTATTATAATAAGCTTCTTCTGGGAAGATGCTCCAGTAGATTTTGGAGGGTGCTTGTAGAGATTTGTGCTCATTCATCTAAAAGGGCATTGGAGAAGTCAGGTACTGATGTTGGTGAGGTGAGGAGGACTGGGGTGCAGTCAGCATTCACATTCATCCCAAAGGTGTTCAATACGATTGAGGTCAGAGCTCTACGGTACAGTAGGAGATCTTCTACTCCAACCCATGTACTCCATATCGTTTGTCTGGCTTTGCGCACAGGGGCATTGTCATGCTTGAACAGCTTTGGGTCACCTAGTTTAAGCAAAGGGCTGGAAAACTTGTGTGTCCCAATACTTTTGTCTACAAAATGTACCAGATTAATTTACATTACATACATTTGACTATGTAGTTTTGCATGCATGTCCATCACAGTATACTAGACTCAGACCTACAGTAAGTCTAAGTCACATGACCAGTCAGAAGGCAAAAGTTGAAGAAAAATCATAGCAGGTTTTCTGCAGGTTTCACCAAGTCAATTTTAAGACCTTTTTAAGATTGTTAAAAATGAAATTTAAGACCTTTATCATGACATCAAAATTATTACAATTATATTTGGACCAGCGAAAGAAAGCAAGCATTTCAATGAGCATTAGAGGATGCGTTATATTGACTTAGAAAAAGTAGAACTCTGGTAGACTCTGGTCTAATAACAACTTGGGTTGTCCTTATCCTCTTTAGTCCGGATGACATGGCGTCCCAGTTTTCCAAAAAGAACTTTACATTTTGATTCGTCTGACCACAGAACAGTTTTGCACTTTGCCACAGTTCCTTTTTAAATGAGCTTTGGCCCAGAGAAAATTCCTGCGCTTTTGGATCATGTTAAGATATGGCTTCTTTTTTGACCTATAGAGTTTTAGTTGGCGACGGCGAATGGCAGAGTGGATTGTGTTCACCGACAATGTTTTCTGGAAGTATTCCTGAGCCCATGTTGTGATTTCCATTACAGTAGCATTCCTGTATGTGACGCAGTGCCGTCTAAGAGCCCGAAGATCACGGGCATCCAGTATGGTTTTTCGGCCTTGACCCTTAGGCACAGAGATTGTTCCAGATTCTCTGAATCATTGGATGATATTATGCACTGTAGATGATGATATCTTCAAACTCTTTGCAATTTTTCTCTGAGAAACTCCTTTTTGATTTTGCTCTAAAATATAAGTTTATGAGATTTGTAAATTATTGCATTCCTTTTTTATTCACAATTTGTACAGTGTTCCAACTTTTTTGGAATCGGGTGTAAATTTGAGTTAAAAAAAATTTTTTTTTTTACTTTAGACTTTTTTTACACTCAGCAGAAACCCTGCATAAGAATGCAGTGAAAAAATGTAATAAAATCAATTTAATAATTAAAACAAGGATCTGTGTTCACATACATTTGTTCCACACTTTTCTTATTCACTTTGAACACAAACTTCACTTTGTAGTACAAACTTTAGAGTGAATTTGAAGACACTTTGTGCCCAGTCGTGATGTTAGGCTGTTTTATGAGTTGGTCAGTAGCTCCTGGTTCCACAATGTGAAAAACTGACTGAATAAAACTGTAGAAAGGACATTACTTATAATCACACACTCCAGTGCTCATGTTAGGTCTCACTCTCTGGTGTTCTGTATTGTTGTAAAGACTATAATCACACTCTTGATATCACCCAAATGAGGATGGGTTCCCTTTTGAGTCTGGTTCCTCTCACGGTTTCTTCCTCATTTATCTAAGGGAGTTTCTCCTTGTCACGGTCACCCTCAGGCTTCATCAAGAATAAATACACATCAGTCACTTTAATTTGTAAGTTCTGTAAAGCTGCTTTAAGACAATGTCTGTTGTAAAAAGCACAATTGAAATAAACTTGAACGTCTGTGATTGACTGAACATTCGGCTGGCAGCTGCTGGACTGGCGACGGATTTGTACAGAGCTGGAGGACGCATATCAATCAAACACCAATATAATAAGCATGCTTTCTAGGGTTTGAGTGAGAGTCTGACAGAAACACATGAAAACATTGATTTAGTGAGTAGAATAAACAGTAGACAGTATTGATCTTCCTTTTACTGTGCGCTACTTAGTCAGCAAAGTGCAGGCTGAAGTACTAAACTTACCAAAAAAGAGTGCACAAGGTTTAAATGGGACAAAGCGATAGAATTGATCTGCATTGTGCACTAAGCTTAAGCTCCATAGTGCACTAGATTTATTCTGACGAAGTCTTGGCTAGATTAGTCTTAACCTATTGATAGAATGTTGCTTCAATACTGCTAACTCAAAAAAAACATGTGTGTTTCTGGCTTACTTTGTGTCCTGGTGGTCCCTGGGGCCCAATGTCACCCTGAGGTCCAGGCAAACCCTAGTTTAAAGTAAAAAAAAAAAAGAGAAACAGAACACACACACGTACACTTTCAGTTATTGTTTGAGAGGTGTTTAAATAAATATAATGCTGTAACATATATAAAAAAAAAACATACTTCTTGTCAAATTTAACTCCTATTAAAGGGAATCATTTAGTTTTGGAGGATATGAGGGCAATAAAAAATGCAGGAAAGAGTCAGAAAATATATCTAACAACACAAACCTGCAGCCCTCTGTTTCCACTGATGCCCACTGGACCTTCAGGACCCTGTTAGGACCAAACCACACAGAAATTCTGCATCAGAATCAGGCTATAATAATTGTTTAGTGGATGACCAGTGGACGCTCAGGTTGTGTAGCATGTGTGTAGGTTTTTGTGTGAGAGATCACACTCACTCTGTCTCCTTTGATACCAGGCACCCCACATTCTCCTCGCTCTCCCTGGAAAAAATAGAAAAAAATCCAGAACACAGCAACTCATCAGCGACAGGACAGTAGCATGATTTTCCCATTTCAGTGAATTAAAGAAATTCAATTCAATTCAATTGAATCAACTCAATTAAAGAAAAACGAAATAATCTTTTGTAACCGTGTTTCTTACCCGTTCTCCTCTACTTCCTGGTTTGCCCTGAGGAAACACAAATGTTCAGTAAACACAAAGAATTACTTCACCATATAAAACAGAGAACAAACATTCAAAAATAAAATAAGGAATAAATACGGAGTCTGACCTCAGAGCCGTTTAGCCCTGGCAGCCCTTGATGCCCACTCTCACCCTACAGGAAGCAGGAAGTCCACACTTATTCATGAAATCTTAGCTGTCGAGGATTTCTTTCCTTTCATGCTCACTTTTTGCTGCATTAAAAAAATTATACTGAAGAAAATAATGAATAAATCCTATTCCACATGCAGTCCTCCTGTTATGATAACCCCCAGTCTTCTGGGCAACTGTGCAATGAGGATGCAAATGTTTTTCTCACCTTCTGCCCTTTAGGCCCTGGATTTCCATCGTCTCCTGGTCGACCCCGTTTCCCCTTCCATACACAGAGAGAGAGAGAGAGAGAGAGAGAGAGAGAGAGAGAGGTAAAAAAAAAAAAAAAATCAAAAAATTCAAGAACAATAAAAACATTACAATACGTTATCATTGTATTAACTGGTAATATATAGTAAATGTGCTATTAATACATTACCATATTAACAAACACTAATATGCAATATTATTGTGATTTATTACTGTAATAAAATAACACTACTTCCATCTCTACTGCAGCAACTATCACTACTATCACAACTATCACTATTCTATTACTGTTCCATTATTGTCATTACTACTATTAAAGATACTCATACTACTAATATCAACTATTACTATTACTACTATCACCACTGCTACCATAGCAACTAATATAGTATAGTAATAGTATACTAATAGTATAAAATAGTGTACTAATATAGCAGTAATAGTAGTGATGGTAGCAGTTTGGTTTCCTGAAGATGTACAGAATTTAAAACACCATAATTACTTTAAAACATTTACAAGAATATTTTGTCTTCATGCCCTATGTTGAGTTTGATTTCACTAATAATAAACATACACTTGCATAAAGCATCAATATTTGTCCATGTCAATTACGAGTTACCTCATAACAATCATATCACTATTAAATATTTCAGTCGATTAACAGCCCCATTATTATTATTATGATTATTATAAACTTAAACTTTCTTTTGGCTTCTCCCATTAGGGGGCGCCGCAGCGGATCATCCGCATGTTTGATTTGGCCCTTACCTAACGCAACCCCTTCCCATTTATCCGGGCTTGGGACCGGCACTAAGGCTTGTGCAACCCTAATGGCTGGGGTTGGTTCCCTGACCGGGGATCAAACCCGGGCCGCAGCGGTGAGAGCGCCGCAGCCTAACCACTAGACCACCAGGGGACCTATCATTATTATTACAAAACTATAAATATTAGCTAAAAGCTATAGAATATCTAATTTAAAATTAGATATAAAAAGATGTCTCCAGGTGCTTTAATTACAGCAAGATTAAACTCCATCTATACATACAGCTCACGCAACAGGCAGTAATGCATTTAACATTCTTTCCCTGATTCAGCCTATTAAATAAATAAATCTTCCCCACAGAACCCGAAGGAATTCAGCAAATGTGTTTTAGCACGCAGGTTAATTATCGCTGGATTTTCCGTGCTTGAGGTGAACGCTGAAAAACATCTCACCACCCAGTGATCCTGAGCAGCACTGTGTGATCAGGAGAGACATGCAGAGAAACCAAATCCCTCCACAAACAGTTGTTTTAACATCCCTAATCGTCCAAAAGCTCTGCAGGACGGCCGAAAAGTCTTCAAACACATTACAACGAAAACACATTACACTCCTCCTCACCCTCAGCTCTTCCTCTCTGAACGAGTGAACGTGAACAGAATTGTTGGCACCCTTCCAAAACAGTAGGCTGTGTAATATTAAAGATTCAGCATTAAATCCCTGCACCCCCAAGCTGTCTGTGTATTAGCCCTGGTAAAAATTTAAAAGGTTTAAGATTTAGTGCCTATGAAGACCATGGCTGTGATTGACATCATTTACAGTATATCCTCGTGAAGCCATTCAGTAACACCTTTTAGGGATGAAGAAACCACTCCCACACCATGAGGGTGTGTTTACTTACAGCTGGGCCACTTGGTCCTCTTTCTCCTTTCTCACACACACATTTCTTCTCCATAGGACACTGGAAAAAGCACACACACATACACACACACACACACACACACACACAAATGTACAATAATACACCGAATCCAATCAAGGAGGTAATACTAATTATATATATTTTTTTACATTTTTTAAATTTTTTTATTAATTTATTTATTTTTATACCCACTCACCGCCTCTTCTGCCAACGCCATCTGGAAAAGTAGAAAAAGAAAATAATATAAACTTAATTTTTCATGAAAATCTACACAAGCATCAGGTTTGTATTCAAGATCAACAACTGTCACTGCACTACACAAGGACTGTTTAAACCAGAATCATAAGTAAAGACGTTGTTCAGTGTATAAACAGCACATGCACATTTGTTGTATAGTTGCCTGTGATCGCTATAGTCACCTGATTGTCACTGGACAGTTTTACTTTATGATTCCTCCCCATTTCTCTGCAGAGATGCACAATGTGTCATTTGCACTAAAATGGTCTCTACACACTACTGCACATTTGATAGAACATAAGATTCTATGTATACAAATATATATTTATGCGTTTCCACGTCAGTTATTCCATAACGGACAGAACAAATTAGAACAAAAAGCGAACGTGAAATCCTGCGTCAAACAGGGCAAATCTGCCACAGAGACGTTTAACATGACATGCGCTTGACATATGCTGCATCGAGTCGTTCTTTTGAGCGGCACATGCGCTTCAAGATCAGTAGAACTTTACTGTAAGACGGCGAGAGATCAGAAAGACCTTCAACGAACTTAACCTCCCCCAAAAATGTCGAAAATATTCAACTTGTGCATGATGATCTTCAGAGAACAATCCACATGACCTCATTTCTGCACCCACCCTGCTCGCCAGATTTGTCTCCTGCGGACTTCACCCTTCTCCCGAAGATAAAGATCGGACTCAAAGGTCATCGTTTTAACACTAATGCGTAGATCCAGTACGAATCGCAGAAGGTGCTTCACACGCTTCAAAAAGAAGATATCAAAGACACATTCCAGATGTGGCAGGAACACTGGGAGCTCTGTGTTGGACTATTTTGAGGGTGATAGTGTGGAAACGATAAATGGAGTACTTGTTTGTAAACAGAGCTAGTCTTAAAACTTTTTCATACCACCTCAATTACATAAATTACACACACAAAGTTTAGGCAGGTATTAAAAAATGCTGTAAATTAAGAATGCTGTAAATTTTGTAATTTTGTAAATTGATAAAAAAATAAACTAATGTTTACATACACACACACACACACACACACACACACACACACACACACACACACACAAATTTAATCTAAATATTAGTTAACAAATAGTCTAAGTGGTAGTTAGGACATTAATCACTACAAATTATTCTGAATTTGAACTACGGATTCCATTCTCAAAACTCAGCACCCTGAAAAATAGCACTTGATCCAGCACATTATATCATTTTGTTGATAAACTAGAATTACAACTGAAAGAGTGAATCTAATGGGGGTGGGGGTAAAAAAAAAAATCTATCATATTGTTTAATATAATGCTTTAATATAACAACATGTAACATTAGTTATTTGTGTGCACAAGTTCTGACAAGACACTAAATCAGGAAAATCATTTTGCAGTTGCTGGTGGTGTGGTTGGTTTCCTTGTATCCCGACTTGATCCCAATGTACAGCATCCTTAACAATTACGCAACAACAACGATACCTGATGATCCATATTTCTCTCTTTCTTTTCATCTTTCGAACTCCTGAGATACCAATAATCCCATCTACTTTTTCTTTCTGGACCTGCCAAATTCATTCTGATGACAGTTTTGGATGTCCAATGGAGACCACTCATTGAAGCTTAGGATAGTTCCACATGAACAGTCTAAAGATCTATAAAATTACTGTAGAGGCTAAACTGAAGAACCATGAAGATTTAACAGTTTGCTACAGTGGCTTAGTGTAATCACCATGATCAGTTTTGCATTCAATAAAGAGTCTTGTGATAAAAAAAAAGATAATACATTTATAGAAAGAATAAATCATAGTACTCTGGATACATAAACTCATGTAAATGTTTAAAGGGAACAATTTTTCCTTTTACGTCTGGTTCCTCTCAAGGTTTCTTCCTCATACTCAATCTCAGGGAGTTTTTTTTTCTTTACGCTTTTTCCACTGTCTCGCTCATTAGATTAGATTAGATTAGATTAGATTAGATTCAACTTTATTGTCATTACACATGTACAAGTACAAGGCAACGAAATGCAGTAGGGATTTATCATTAGGGATAAAATAATAGGAATGTACTGTATGAAAACTGCCATACAACATCTTCTGCACACTGACTGGTTCTGTCCATGCCGACGCCATCAGGCACGCTTCACCACGTTTTTTTTGTGCATTTATTCATATTTCTGTTCCACCCACCCTCCACCTTCCCAACACCACCTGTAAAGACCAGATACTGGGGTGTCACTCAATTTTATTACTGTGTGTGTTTAGAAGCTGAAATAACGTTTCTGTGTTTTTTCTCTGACATTCATGGCGGACGAATTGAAAACATTAAAACATAAATGTCAGTATTGCAGTTCCGTCATGCTGTCATACAGAGGTGCTAGTGGTGATGTCATGCAAGAAAGCGTTCAGGCTCAGAATAGTACACATGTTTCTAGTTATGTCTAAGGTCTGGCAAGAGATGTGTAATTTCAGGATGAACTCCTCACCCAGTGCATGCAACTCGCATCTGAAAAGTGTGGCAGTGTTGGCTAAATTGCCTACCCTGATTACTTATTACATTACTTATGAACAGTGTGTTTTTCTGTACAAACTCCTCCTCTGGAGGTAATGTATAGACTCTCTGACTCTCTTAAACACACTTACAATCTAAACTGTGTAGGTTCACAATACAGACAAATGTTTTGGGACACCTGACTTTTTCAGCTTCTTCTCCACAATTCTGTAGGACGTGATTGAATGCTTTGGAATAATTTTTTTCCTTTTCACTATGAGAACCACATAGGAACCAGATAGCGAAGGACCTCAGCCATCTCAACAATGGACTGTTTACTCTGTTGTTTTCAGGGAAGCGCTTCCTCTCATTTAAAGCAAACACTGAGAGAATCAGGAGGAGATTCTTACTGCAGGCAATTTGGAGTTTAAACCAGGAAAACACATATTACCTGGTCTTCTCTCTCTGTCTACACTTCATTCTTGTGCACAATTATAATTTTTTTTGCACAACTGTCACTTTATCACTGGATTGGCACGGTTCAGTGTCACTTTAATACCAGCAAGTAAAGTCAAGTTTCTTTCTATAGAGCTTTTTTACAATAGACATTGTCTCAAAGCAGCTTTACAGAATTTTAACAGTTAAGGTGAATGGTGTGTATTTCTCCCTGATGAGCAGCCGTGTGCTCATCATGGGCAAGGAAAAACTTCCTTAGATGTTATGAGGAAGAAACCTTGAGAGGAACCAGACTCAAAAGGGGAACCCATCCTCATTTGGGTGACATCAAGAGTGTGATCATCAATCTTTAAACAATACAGAACACTGGAAAATGAGAACTAACATGAGTACTGGAGTGTGTGATTATAAGTAAATGATCTTTCTACAGTCTTATACATTCAGTTGTGGTTATAAAACTAGGAGCTACTGAGCAACTCATAAAATAGCTCAACATTTGCGATCATCACAGATCCAACACCAGCTTCTCCATGCCAGAGCCTTTAAACACTCAAGGAGGTCCAGTGTCCAAACTCCACATGAAGTTGGATCCAGTTGGCATTGAATTTTAATGTGATTCACATGTTAGACGGTCGTAAAAAAAGCATTTCATGAAAATGCCCCCCTGCACAAAGCCAGCTCCATGAAGATATGCTTTACATGAGTTTCAGAGGAAGATGTCCAACTATAGAGCTCTAAACTCAACCCTATTGGGATGAATTGAAAGACTGACTGAACCTCCGCAACTCACATCAGTAAAGTCTTATTAACACCTTTGTGTACTCTGAAGGAACAAAAATCTCCATAACCACACTCCAAAATCTGGTGAAACTTCTTCCCAGAAGTGTTTAGGTTTATACAACAAAATGTGGAAAGCACATGCCGATCGTATAATCAGGTGTCCACAAACCTTCGCCCAAATGTACCAACTATTTCTCTTTCAAGACTCATCTCATCGTGTATTAACTCACTGTGTGAACATTAAAAGCCTTCAATCGTGCTTCTTCAATCAGTTCTCTTTTTATGGTCTGAATGACTGAGGGACTTTTACCTGAAATGTTTTCACCTTTCCCCAAATTCCACTGAGGCGAATTTGCTTCGATATAATATGCCGCTGTAAATGATGAACGCCATGCTGAAGCGTTGAGGTGATACATTCTGGCTAACTCCTATACTGTATGCTAGCTTTTGACACAGGACGCCATGCTAACAAGTCACTCTCATGGTTGGTAAACAGAAGAGTGAGAATTATGATGGTGTATTATAACCAAGTAATGGTCAATCACTGGAAAAAGTGATGGCAAATCACACAGGGATGCTAATTCTGCTAACACATAGCCACTAGCTATTTGCTACAGATAACAGTGCTAAGCTTATATTTTTTCTTTACCTATTTATCTTTATATCTGTTTTTTACAACTGTAAACCATGTAAAATGGGTTATTTTGTCTCTTATATTTCTTCCCCTTGTTCCAGTCAAGCTACACATGCTACTGAAGTACCAATGATCCTGCCCCCCTTCTGCTCTCCAAAACTGCTCGATCCATCTCGAAGTCTTCTGGATAGAATTCACCTCACTGCAAAATAGTTCCACATAAAGAGCCTAAAGATCTATTCGTTTACATAAGCTTATGAAATACAACCGACATGAGCAATTTTGCAAGTCCATCAGTGTGATAACCTCAACAATAAAGAAACAGTGTCACCCAGATGAGGATGGGTTTGAGTATGGCTCCTCTCAAGGTTTCTTCCTCATATTATCTCAGAGAGGTTTTCTTCAACACTGTCTCCACTGGCTCGCTTATTATTAGATTAGATTGGATTAGATTAGACTCATCGTTATGGTTATTGTGCAGAGTACAAGTACAGGGCCAATAAAATGCAATTAGCACATAACCATAAGTGCAAATAGCAATCTATATAAATAAATAAATCTTATATAAATATACAAATATACATACACTATATTGGCAAAACTTTGCGGACACCTAGTCAGAAGTATGACTTGTGTTTTTTGAGCATTGCATTCCACATTTAGTCCTAATCTGCTCTTATAATTCCCTCCACTCTTCTGGGAAGATGTTGCATTAGATGTTCTATTAGTGGAGATGTTCCATTAGTGGAGATGTTCCATTGTGAAGATTTGTGAAGGTTTGGAGATTTTGTGGAGATTTGTGCTTATTCAGCTAAAAGGGTATTTGTAAAGTAGGTACTGATGTAGGTGATGGTGAGGAGGTCTGGGGTGCAAAAGCAGGTTGCTCAAAATCTTCCACTCCAACCGATATAAACCATATGTTCCTAAAGCTGGAACAGGTTTGGGTCTCCTAGTTCAAATAATAGGTCAATTTAATAGGTGTATACAAAGACATCATACATGATCGTGTGCCTCTAAGTTTTCAAAACAGTTAGGGTAAGGACCAAGTATGGCTGGAAAAGTCAGGTGCCCCCATATAATGTATAATGTACAGTATCTCACAAAAGTCAGTGCACCAATTCACATTTCAGCATTTTAGCATATTGTCAAGGGACAATACTATAGAAATGAAACTTGGATATGTTTAGAGTAGTCAATATGCAGGTTGTGTAACAGTACAGATTTACTGTCCTCTAAAAACAACTCAACATACAGCCATTATTGTTTAAATAACTGCCAACAAAAGTAAGTACACCCCAAGTGATAACAGCTATTCATCAAGTTTATGTTATTGGCTGATTCACAGGACCATACAAGTTTATGTATCTTGTTAAAATGTGGTGATTTAAATACACTTCTCTCATACTGACCACTGGATCTTCAACATGGCACCTCATGGTAAAGACTCTCTCAGGATTTGAGAATTAGAATTGTTGATCTTCACAAAGATGGCCGAGGCTGTACGATAAGAAACAGAAGTGGAAGGTCCGCTGGTCAGTGTTCAGACTGTCCACCACACACTACAAGTCGGTTTGGACGATGGCCTCCAAACCGACTTGTAGTGTGTTCAGACTGTCCACCACACACTACAAGTCGGTTTGGAGGCCATCGTCCCAGAAGGAAGACTCTTCTAAAGCTGGCTCACAAGAAAGCTCACAGTTGGCTGAAGACAACCTGTCCAAGAGCATGAATTACTGGAACCATGTCCTATGGTCTGATAAAATTGTGTCTTGCCTAAAGTCAAGCATGGTGGTGGTAGCATCATGGTCTGCATGAGTGCTGCTGGTAATGGGGAGCTGCGGTTCATTGAGGAAAACATGGATTTTTTCATGTACTGTGACGTTTTGAAGCAGAACATGATGTTCTCCCTTCAGAAACTGGGCCGAATCACAGTTTTCCAAAATAATAACGACCCCAAACACACACCAAGATGACACATGCTTTGCTGTTTAAGCTGAAGGTGATGGAGTGGCCAAGTATGTCTCCAGACCTGAACCCTATTGAGCACCTGTGGTGATCCTCAAGCTGAAGATGGAGAAGTGCCATGTGTCTAACACCCAGCAGCTTCGTGATGTCATTATGGAAGAGTGGAAGAGGATCCCAGCAACAACCTGTGCAGCTCTGGTGAATTCCATACCCAGGAGAATTCTTTTGACATGTTCACTTAAGGTGCAATAAGGTGCAAATGTGAAGATCAACACAGGTTTAAAAAGTGACCATAACAGTGCAAAAAGGAAACATGAGGAAGAATGTTGTAATTTGTGCAACATCAAGGAAATGTGCAGCAGCAATAAGGAAAAGTGCAGCAGGTAAGTGTGCAGTATGGAGAAACGTTAAAGTACAGTGCAGTCTTTAGCAGTAGTGTTTATTTGACTAAGTTGGATGTTAAGATCATTTATTTATAAAGTAATGTATATAATGTATAGAGTTATGAATAAACTAAGAGACTAATCTATGCTAAAATAATGCTAAAATGTATATTAAAAATTTATTTATTTCTGTAAAGCTGCTTTCAGAAAATGTCTGTTTTTAAAAGTGCTATAGAACTGTTGCATTTGTAACACAACGCAGATGTTGATATAATATGAAGGAGAAAAATGCGACATTTCTGACAGATGTGGGCCAGATGGAACGAAAAACGTTATATATAGACGCTTTTCAAGCATTCTCGTATTTGTCGAGTGTTTCAGCATGCCGGAGAATCAAAACCAGCAGCAGGAGATGATTATAGAACGTCTGTAGAAGTTCTTTCCGTTTTCTAGTGCAGTTTCTCATATATGTGGCATGAAGCGAAGGATGAAGCGGACGCGAGTGCAGCTAAGTGTTTAGTTAAAAGAGTTAGACAGATCCATTAAATGAATCAGAGTCAGATCAAGAACCAAAGCAGCACAAAGAACAAAATATTTACTAATGTTATGTTGGTTGGAAGGTCGTGGGTTCAATTTAAAATTTCCCTTGCGCAAGGCCCTTAACCCTTAATTGTTCAGCTAAGGTAACTGCCAATTGCCATAAATAGAAATGGAAAAGAACATACAGAGACAGGAAATGAATCATATTGAGCACTGCTTAAAACCCCACATGATCACATTGACACTACTTGAGCCAAGCGTCTCTGCACTGTTCATTGTTACTCAAGCAGCTCCATGTTGGACATCTGATCAAAAGACTATGAGTTCTTTTGGGGCTAAAGTACACGTTTTCATTTTCAACCATTTCCCAAAAGTTGCTCATCCACATTGAACACCTTTACAAATCTGCACTGCGCATGAGCAAAACGTAAGACGCAAAACGTGACAAACGTGATACATTTAGCATGCACAAATTAAATTGACTAAATTAAATGTAATAAATGGAAGCATTTTTATTAGATAGTTTACATTAGTTAGACCCCATTTGGGGATTAAAGCTGTGTATATAAGTGTGTGTGTGTGTGTGTGTGTGTGTGTGTGTGTGTGTGTGTGTGTGTGTGTGTGTGTGTGTGTGTGTGTGTGTGTTCAAAATATATGTTCTACTTCACTCTTCTATGAATTTTAGCATACTTTAACAAGTTTTTTATTAGTTTGATTTATTTATCACTCACACACACACACACACACACACACACACACACACACACACACACACACACACAACACACACACACACACACACATATATTGAAACAGAGCGCACCGATTACACTACAAAAACTTGCGGTCCACCACTTAATGTGTCCATGAGGAAACTCTGATTTGAACCAAAATAAAAGATTGCATTCGGTACTAAAAGTGGGAGCTCAGTGGTCAAGGAACTGGGTTACTGATCGGAAGGTCAGGGGTTCAAGCCCCGATATCGGCAAGCTGCCACTCTTGGGCCCTTGAGCAAGGCCCTTAACCCTCTGTGCTACAGGGGCAACCCTGTGCCCTGACCCCAGGTTCTGTAAAGTTCTGTAAAGGTTCTGTAAAGGTGAGTAAAGTCAGGTACTGATGAAGGTGAGCTGAGGAGGCCTGGGGTGCAGTCAACATTTACATTCATATCAAAGTTGTTTTATAGGGTTAATTTTAGAGCTTTATAGCAAAAGATCTTCCACTCCAGTCCATGTGTAGTATATAGTTTTTTTGCTTTTTGCACAGGGGCATTGGGTCTTTTAGATCAAGTGAAGGGAAAATGTCATGCTACAGCGTCCAAAGAAATCCTATACAGTTGTGTGCTTTCAACTTTGTCCTAAAAGTTTAGGGATGAACCACATATGGCTGGAAAATGTCATGTTCTCTAGTAGGTTTGTCCATATAGTGTATGTTTTTAACTGCTAGAATATTACAATGCGTTGGTGTTTCTTCAGATCTGAGCTTGTTGTGTCTTCTTTGACGCTTGCTTACTGTTACAGATTTATACCATTTCGATGTTGCCTGCATGTGTCTTCACTTCTGCTATGAAAAGTGGATATGATTCTCTCACTGTGGAGCATTTTGTGGAATTCTGTGATTTTTTTTTTTCCATTGCATGACCAAAACATTTAAGGTCTTCAGTTTCAATCTAAACAAATATTACATCCACAAACAACATAATTGGAGTAAGAGTAGCTGTTACCTTTGGGTGAGAGAAAGTATAATGAGTGTCAGAATTGTTGCCACACTATTTTAGCCTTTTTATTCAAAATCGTCCTGCATAATTTATACAACATTTACAGCATTTAAAGTATACAACATTAATAAAGTATTAATAGTAAATGAGTCCCCTGGAGTCTACAGCATCACAATGCAACATCCCAACATGATATAAAATCAATTCATACATAGTCCTCACTATTCAATCCATCTTTGATTTTTTTACCCATCACATTCAACTAAGGCTGAAATCAGACCCACATCCTGTTCATGATTTTTTTCAAACAGTACTGTTCTGGCTAGCAGTTGTTCAACAATCGTTTCCTCAGCATGCATGTGTGTGTGTGTGTGTGTGTGTTTGAGATTGTGTGCTGGATGAGCGCCGATATATAAAGGGCAACTCACCACAACAAAGAGTTTCAATCTACAGGCTACATAACTCACTTCAAACAAGAATGTCCTCTGGGGGGGAAAAACACTGCTACTTCCAGACACCAAAACTTTACTGCTCTCCATTAACACCGCAGGAGATCCACTGCCATAGCACACAAGCTCAATGACGATCTATACAGTAATATTCAGTGTGTAATAGATTCATTTATATGAATTAGAAATGTTTTAGACAAAACCAAATGGAAATACACACACACACACACACACACACACACACACACACACACATTTTTTAGATGGTTAAAAATATCCACTTTCAAGCCTTCCCATGTTACTTTTCTTTTTATACAAAAGTAAGACATGGATATGGAATAATCTGAACCACGTGTCATTCTATTATTCAATTCTGATGTAACAGAGATTTTGCTCATTGGCCCTAAAACCAGTACACAGAAGCTCCAGTATCTCAACCTGCATTTAGTCGGATGTTCTGTAACTACTAGTTCAACAGTAAAAGACCTGGGAGTTATTTTAGACATTTGTCTTTTAAATATCATATCAACCATATTACAAAAACAGCTTCTTTCAACGTAGAAATATTGCTAAGCTAAGAAACATGTTATCTATATCCGATGCAGAGAAGCTCGTCCATGCGTTTATGATCTCCAGAATAAACTACTGTAATGCGTTACTAGGTGGATGTCCTGCATCATTAATAAACAAGCTACAGTTTGTCCAGAATGCGGCAGCCAGAGTTCTCACAAGGTCGAGGAAATATAATCATATAACCCCAATCTTATCGTCCCTACACTGGCTTCCTGTTAAGTTTCGAATCGACTACAAACTACTGCTTCTCACTTATAAAGCACTAAATGGTTTGGCCCCCATGTATCTATCCAGTCTTCTAACATGCTACAATCCGTCATGCTCCCTGAGATCTCAAAACTCTGGACTTCTAGTAGTTCCTAAAATAGCAAAGTCCACTAAAGGTGGTAGAACATTCTCACATTTAGCTCCTAAACTCTGGAATAGTCTTCCTGACAGTGTTCGGGGTTCAGACACACTCACCCAGTTTAAGTGCAGATTAAAAACATATCTATTTAGCAAAGCCTACACATAACACGTCTCACATCATAAACTTGTGCTCCAGAACATCTGATCACATGCACATTATCAACTTGTGCTTGTTAATATCATTAACAGCAGCTACGCTAATTTCTCTCCACTGCTTCTCTTTCTCTCCCCATCCCGAGGCATCCTGAGGTTACGCCAGATCCAGTCGTGTCCCACCTCATGAAGATTATGGACCATTAAAGAAGTAAATGCCAACCCTGAAAACATCTAGAGACCTACCAGCGCCATTTGGCCCACTTCATGTGGAGTTTGGACATTGGACCTCTACAAATGTTTAAAGGTTCTGGCATGGAGAAGTTGGTGTTTGATCTATGATGATCTTAAATTGTCAACTGACAAGAAAGGACACTACTCATAATCTCACACTCCAGTACTCAGGCTAGTTCCCACTCTCCAGTGTTTTGTATTGTTTTAATACTTATAACACACTCTTGATATCACACTTTCAGGTTCCCCTTTATGAGTCTGGTTTCTTTCATGGTTCCTTCCTCCTAACATCTAAGGGAGTTTTTCCTTGCCACAGTTGCCCCAGGCTGCTCATCACTGATAAATACACTTCTTCTTTCAGCTTCTCCCATTAGGGGTTGCCACAGCGGATCATCCGTCTCCACACCCCCCTGTCCTTTACATCTGCCCCTTTCAACCCAACTACCTGCATCCATGAACCTCTTCCTGGCCTTTCTCTTTTCCTCCTTCCTGGTGGTTCCATCCTCAGCATTCCCCTACTGATATACCACATGTCCCTCATCTTGTCTACAAAACGTCCTACATGCGCTGTTCCTCTAATAAACTCATTTCTAATCCTGTCCATCGTCGTCACTCCCAACGAAAACCTCAACAGCTTCAGCTCTGCTACCTCCAGCTCCATCTTCTGTCTTTTACTCAATGCCACTGTCTCTAAACCATACAACATCTCAGGTCTTATCACAGTCCTATAAACAGGGATACATACACATCATTCACTTTTAATTTTAAGTTTTGTAAAGCTGCTTTGAAACAATGTCCATTGTGAAAAATGCTATAGAAATAAACTTGAAACTTGTATCACACAATAGTCTCCTCTACTTTACCTTTTCTAATGGGATAATAAAATTTACTCTTATATGAAACCAGTTTTAAACCAATTTTTATTAGTTTTAGATTATTTAGCTTGACTGCATGCATACGCCTGCCCGTGAATGAACTGTTACTATAGGAACAAAAATTTATTAAAACAAACACATGAATTAACAGTTGTGAAGTGATGCTGGAAATACTGACAGATCTGTAACATACCCTATAACATCACTGTGTCATAGATCAACATAATGTGTTACAACAGATGTTGCATAATAACTTTGCTTCTATTTAATACCTTTTGCTTCAGCCAATGCCAATGTGAACACATCGACAACGTCTCCACTTCAAAGCAAGAAAACAGCCATAAAATATACAGATGATGTTTTGGGTGTCGTTACGGTTCCCTCGTGACAGCAGGAAGCAGGAATCGTAGCAGCTGTGCTAACAGCGACGCATCTCATGGTGTTGAATACAGACTTTTTTTCCCCAAAGTAAAGTCAACTTCGGAGATTGGTTCAAAGCAAATTTTTGTGCACATCTGAGTGCCTGGAACACATTCACCAAACTGTCACAATTTATTTATGACTTTACAACATTACAATATTGTTAACAACACACTTAAATTTCTGTATATTTCGGCTTGGATGTATTGTACCTACAGTATGGCAAAAATGTATTTAGTCAGGCAACAATTGTGCAAGTTCTCCCACTCAAAAAGATGAGAGAGGCCTGTAATTTTCATCATAGGTACTCTTCAACTATGAGAGACAAAATGAGAAAAAAAAAATCCAGAAAATCACATTGATTTTTAAAGAATTTATTTGCAGAAAAATAAAAATTACAGGCTTCTCTCATCTTTTTAAGTGGGAGAACTTGCACAATTGGTGGCTGACTAAATACTTTTTTGCCCCACTGTATATACTATACTCTGCTGTACTCTACTACACTGTACTGTGTTCTACTACACTCTACTGCAGTGGTCCCCAACCCCACCGGTCCGCGGGTCAGTTGGTCCCGGGCCGCACAGAAAGAAAACATAACTTAAATTATTTACATTTTATTTATTATCTGATTCTAAACAATGTTTTATTTTGGAAAATTACCGGATTCATCTGTCTATGACTCACTCTTGATGCATGTCATGATGCTTCCCTCGGTCACATGTCTTACCTCCATCCGCTACCTTCTTGAAGGGGCTGCTCCGGCTGCTACCACATAAAACATTAGCGCTAAATTCAAACCCCCATGCTAACAAAATGAACAAAAAACAACACAGTGGAGTCACGATTATTATTATATTTAGAAAATACCAGTTTTTATGCCGGTCATATCATTTTATTTTGTTGCATTTATCTGCCACACCTTAAAGGCCGTTCCAACATTAAACCGGTGCGTGGCGCAAAAAAGGTTGGGGACCGCTGCTTTACTGTACTCTACTACACTGTACTGTGTTCTACTATACTCTACTGTACTCTACTACACTGTACTGTGTTCTACTATACTCTACTGTACTCTACTACACTGTACTGTGTTCTACTATACTCTACTGTACTCTACTACACTGTACTGTGTTCTACTATACTCTACTTTACTCTACTACACTGTACTGTGTTCTACTATACTCTACTGTATTCTACTACACTGTACTGTGTTCTACTATACTCTACTGTACTCTACTACACTGTACTGTGTTCTACTATACTCTACTGTACTCTACTACACTGTACTGTGTTCTACTATACTCTACTGTACTCTACTACACTGTACTGTGTTCTACTATACTCTACTTTACTCTACTACACTGTACTGTGTTCTACTATACTCTACTGTATTCTACTACACTGTACTGTGTTCTACTATACTCTACTGTATTCTACTACACTGTACTGTGTTCTACTATACTCTACTGTACTCTACTACACTGTACTGTGTTCTACTATACTCTACTTTACTCTACTACACTGTACTGTGTTCTACTATACTCTACTGTACTCTACTACACTGTACTGTGTTCTACTATACTCTACTGTACTCTACTACACTGTACTTCACTTTAGTCTACTGTACACGCTACTCGACTATTACCTTCTGTAAGGTGCTTCATTTTATTATATTGAATATTACACTAATGCACTCAATTTCACAATAATCTACTATACTGTCCTCCTCTCTACTGTATTCTCTCTATATACTCTACTCAACTACACTTTACTCTATTGTACTCTATTTTATTACACTCTACTGTACACCAGTTTATTCTACTTTACTCCATTCTTTTTTAAACTTTACTGAGCTCTGCTCTACTATACTATATTTTACTCCACTCTACTCCAATCTATTATACTCTTCTGAACTTTACTGTATTTCCACAACTATATTAAACAATTATTCTATATTCTACTGTAGTATTTTCTATTAGACAGTATTCTACTATACTCTACTGTGCTTGACTACACTTACAGAATTACATCAGCTTTCAGGAAAAAGCATTACACAAGTTTTTTAGATAAATTAACCTGGAGAACTATTCAGATAGAAGTTAAATATGGGGTGCCACAAGGTTCAGTCCCAGGACCCCTGCTTTTTACAACATACATGGAAATATTATTAGAATTACTATACTTTACTATACTCTAATATACTTTACTGTTCTGTAAGCCACTTGAGTCTACTATATAATATCCTACTGTACTGTCCCCTAATGTAAGATACTCCAGTTTATTATACTGCATATACTCTACAGTAGAGTACAGTTTATTATACTGCATATACTCTACTGTACTCTATTTTTCAATACTCTATTATACTCTACTGTATTATATTGAACTGTACACTACTTTTATGTCCTGTACTGTTTATATACTGTACTCCATTTTATTATATTGCATTGTATTTAACTATACTCTACTGTACTCAACTTTTGTCGGCTGTACTCTATTTTATTATTTAGCATTTTATTCTACTGTACTCCATTCTGCTATACTCTAATATACTCTATGTCCGGTACTCTACTCTACTCTACTCTACTCTACTCTACTCTACTCTACTCAAGTAGAGTCAAGTGCAAAACCTGTCTTAATTTGCCTTATGAAGCTTCTAGAACAAGAATTGCACAGATTTCTTTCCTAATTTAGTCTGATCCTACTTATCAAAATGTAGAATAACGCAATTAATAATAAACAACAAAAATTTAATCAACATGAACAGGAGCAAATTACCGCAAAAAATATAAATTATGCATGTTAAATTCCTTAAGAGTTGGTTTGATTTAGTTTCTAGCACTAAATGCTAATCAGATTGAGTCTTATTGAACTTAAAAGTTCATTGTTAGGTTACCTTTTCATTAGCTTATGATTAGCATTTGCCTTAACTTGTAATCAGTTCATATATGAGTTCATTCAGAATTAAATACATTCTTAACTAATACTATTTACATTTGGCTCATGTATGTGGATTATTAGTAATTATTAACTCAGTGGATTAAGAGAACCAGTACACATACACTATTTAGGCAAAAGTATTAGGACGCCTGACTTTACCAGCCATATGTGGTTTTCCCCAAACTAATTTTATGTTTGGATGTGGTAGCATGAAATTTTCCCTTCACTCAAACTAGGAAAACCAAATCTGTTCCAGCCCCTGTGCACAAAACCAGCTACATAAACGTGATTTACATGGTCTGAAGTGGAAGATCTTAAGTGGCCTGCTATGGAGCTCTAATCTCATCCTTATTGGGATGAATGTAAATGCTGATTGTACCCTGAGCCTCCTTACCAGAGATTGGAGCCAAGTACAAATATTTAAGTAGTACTTATATGTACTTAAGTAGATTTTTCTTTAACTTGAGTGAAAAAGTGCAGTCAGTATGCAGAGTCTTTTAGTAAGTGCAGAGTCTTTTACCAGAGTATCTGCACTTATACTGGAGTAAAGGTTGTGTGTACTTTTGCCACCTCTGCTCCTCACCTCACCTGCATCAGTACCTAATTCTACTAACGCTCTTGTGAATGAATGGTCGAGACAAATCTCTATAAGCCCATTCTAAAATCTAGTAGATCATTTTCCCAGAAGAGTGGAGGTTATTATAAGAGCAAATGGGGACTAAATGTTGAATGGGATTTTCAGAAAGGAGCACCTACTGATCTTATGGTCAGGTGTCAACAAACATTTTGTTTTGAATTATTTGAGTTAATGAATCATTGATGTCTGTAATGTTGCATGCAGTATATTTCATGTCTCCAGCCTATTAACAGTCCAAGATAAAGTATGCATTATGTGTCACACTTAAAGAAATATGAAGACTGCTCAGGACTCACCAGCTCTTGGACGATCTTCTTGACAATGTCTTTATCCTGCAGGTTGTGTAAGTAGCGGCTCGATGGAGAACTGGCCAGCATCCTCAACTGGGCGATTTTGGACGTCTCTCTGGCAGCAGGTGTGACACCGATAGCAAAAAAACGAACTCCTAGGTTCTTGGCATCAGCCACAGCTGAAAACAAGTCTGGATTTTTTGGATGGGACTCTCCATCATAGAGCAGCACAGCCACTCTGACACTTCCAGGTCCTGATTCATTCAGGTAGAGGCGCGTGAGGTTAGTAATGGCATATGTCACATATGTGCCCTGTCCTATATAGGGAAGTGGTGCAATGTTGGCTTTGAAGTTGGCTACACCCCTCCACTGGCTGAAGGTCTGCTCAGGGATCACGTGACTGCTGTATTGAAGGAGTGCAGATTTAAAATTCAGGCTGCGGCCACTCTGAAGACGCGTATCCTGCATGCGCTCAACCACTTCGGTGACTAAGTGCTTCTCCTGGCCGTGGTTGTCCTTGGCACTTTCTGAGCTGTCCAGCAAAAACGCCAGCTCAAGACTGCAGTCAGTATTTGAAAAAACTGTGAAAAGCATAAGAAAAGCAGTTTTGAAGACATGGAAGCACTGGTTGAAATTACCAATTGACAGGTGCATAACAGTTACATTTAAGCCTAAGATCATGAAACTTACTATGGCTACATGACTCTTGAACTTAATGACATTCAAAACATTTTTGAGTACAAGGTCCAGACTTTGTAAAAAAAAAAAAAAAATCTACACTTTTGTAAGAGGAACAAACCATTTTTGGCAACAGGAAGAAAATAGGTTATTCCCTCTAATGCAGCAGTTCAACCATGGTGCTTGGGAAGTAGTAGGTTAGAGGTTAAGGCATTGGGTTACTGATTGGAAGGTTGGGGTTCAAAGCCCAATATCGCCAAGCTGCTGTTGAGCTCTTGAGCAAGGCTCTCAACCTTCTATGCTCCAGGGCTGCTGTATCAATGCTGACCAGTAACATCTGACCTCCTAACATCGCAGGAATATGTTATAATGAATTTCACTGTGCTGTGATGTACATGTAACAGGTATTTAAAAAGCTTCAAAGCACCTCAGTGGTTAAGCATCTGAGAAAGTTGCCCAGTTGCCAATGTTTGCCTTTAAACAAGGCCCATAACCCTCTCTGCTCCAAGAATGCTAAATCATGTTTGACCCCAACTTTCCCAACAAGCTAGGGTATATTAAGAGAATATTAAGAACTTCTCTGCACTTAATATATGTGTAAAAAATAAAGCCTGTTTCAATTCTTACCTGTTTCAGTTCTAAAGCGACATCACTTCCTGCTGCACCACCATGGCACACATCTTTTTCTTGCATGGCATTATTATATTGTGCTTGCTTGATACAATACATGCATATAGCATGGTCGACTAATTCATTGGTTTTGACGATTCATCTGCACCGTTATTTGATTGCTGGAAACATCCATACAGATAGTTTTTCCGGGTAGCAGCCATTGCTGGAGCGGCTAAGAAGGTCTGCTGTCATTAGGAGAGAGGCCTCTAGAGGCGAATCACTGATGACTGTTCAGTACATCCCTCGGTTATTAAGGCACGGTTTAGTTCAATTTCGGTACAGTTATAAGGGCAGAACTTGCTTGCTGTTTTTGTTATTAACACAGTTTATTATTATTAACATTTGTGATCAACAACATTTGAAGAGTTTACATTTTTAAACAATTTTAAATAAAATGCCTGCTTGAATAAAAATATATCAAATACTATTTTATAATGTTTTATACAAATAAAATGTAACTTTTGTTTGCTATGTAATAAAGACTAAAGAGAATGGTTCAGATGATGGACGGTTGATCAGAAGGTCCACTAAGCTGCCACTGCTGGGCTCTTGAGCCCTTAACCCTCAACTGCTCAGTTTTATGAATAAGATAACTGAAAGCCGCTCTGGATAAGGGCATCTGCCAAATGATGTAAATGTGACTGTTTGAGTCACATGAGAAAGTATGAGAAAAATATAGGAGATACAGTTGTAAAAATACCTTAATAAATCAAGTACATGATATTATGTATAACAAAATTGAACCTTGTAGCCTTTTTGGCAATTTATGTACCAACAATAATTTAAGGAGGCACTATGAAAATTTTGTTTGTTTTTTTTTAAATGCACAACAAATGAATTTATAATCAAATCATTGTGAGGTGCCTAGAGATTGTGGGCGTGGGTGTGGACGTGGGGATGGGTGTGTCCAGGAGTTCGGCTTAAAGTAACACAAAATGTCAATGGCAAATAGAAAAGCAGGAAAGATTCAGAATGCCCGAACCTTCATATGGTTTCTATCAAACGTTCGTTCTTTAGTCAACATGGAGGTGTCGGTGTTCTGATTTATCAATTGGTATAAATCATGTGGCTCAGGCATGTAGAATGAATAGCATTAAATATGGAATATTTCTATGTAAGCATTATTAGGATTATTGCAGATATACAGTATTAATTTATAATGAATTTATACAGCATCTACAAAATCTGGGCAAGCTCAGGAACGCTACTAGGCGCAAGGAATAAAATGCACATCGGGAACACCTCGTAAACTTGCGGGGATCTGAGATAGTGGTGCAAAAAAAAAAAAAGTAATACAAGGCCAGGGCGAAGGTTAACTTAACCCCGCTGAACTCAATCAGAGTTCAAAGCCGTAACTTCCTTACACTTCTGTAACAGGCTGCCGGGAGATGTTTCCCATAACCCCCTGCTAGAGGCTCGTATAAATCACATTCAAGCGTAACAGAGAGAGAGAGAGAGAGAGAGAGAGAGAGAGAGAGAGAGAGAGAGAGAGAGAGAGAGAAAAAGAGAGAAAGAGATAGACAGAGATGGAGAGAAAGAACATGGCATGAAGGAAAATTGCCTCGGGAAACATTTTTTAATTTTCATAAAGCACACAGAAAAAAAAGAGATAAGAGATCACATTTTCCAGGCTGCAAATTCCACACATTAATCGCCATAATACCGAGGCTTAATTCTATAATTATACAGGATTAGAAGCTATACTACTATTATATACCCCAGTGTAGTAAATACTATTAATTACTGTATTATTATACTCTGTAACACACTATAACACACTATAAGACACTACACAGTGATATACTACACAATTCTACGATCTAATTATATACCATGTTATGTTACTTTATGTTATAAACTGCACTTAATGGAAAATAATTGAGACACCTGACGTTTCCAGCAATAAATTGGTTCTTCCCCAAACTGTTACTACAAAATCGGAGGCAAACGATAGTATAGGATGTCTCTGTTTGTTGTAGAATTAAGTTTTCCCAGACCCAAACCTGTTCCAGCATGACCCAAAGTGCACACAATCCAGCTATATAAAGATGTGCTTTACATGGGTTGGATGTGTGTGGAAGATCTTCTGCTGTAGAGCTCCAAACCCTACCTTTGGGATGAATGTGAGCACTGACTGCACCCCAGGCCTCCTCACCTCACCTACATGAGCACCTGCGTTTACTCACACCCTTGTAGCTGAATGAGTCCAAATCCTGACAAAACCTACCGGAACATCTTCCCAGAAAAGTGGAGGTTATTATAACTTTTATAACTATTGTCCACTTAGTGTATTGTTGTACATGAATATTCATGTTGTACAGATACAACATGACAATTACTGTATATCCTTTATAAGACTGAGCAGTTGATGTTTAAGGACCTTGCTCATGGTCCCAGCAACCACTGATCTTTCCTTTCCTGTTTTTCTGGCATGTAGTGATGTCAAAAGTAACATATTAAACATTCAAATGAAGAATAAAAATGGCAGAATTATGATAAAGTACAGATTCTTGGAAAAATGAATCCACTAGTGATTAAGTAAAAATTAATTACTGATTGTCCATCACTGGAGCTGATGCATCTGCGGCTTTGTTTGCAGTTTTAAAATAGTCACAAAGAGTTTAATCAGAAAATTTACAGAAGAGATGCTACAAAAGTGTATACTGTATATAAAAGTGTATTGTGATTCGGTAATTGTTAGCTTACTAAATAAAGGTGTCAGAACGCTTTTAATTGGCGGTTCGGAAAATTTGCGCGTTCTCATTGGGAACCCAACTTGCAGATTGTCTTACGATTTGCGGGAATCGGCAGCGAGACGGAATGGTCAGGAACGTTAGGAATAACATTTTAAACCTTGTTTTTGGTCAAATACTGTACACTATTACATTTATAAAGCGGCATATTGTCTAGATGAATTCTCTAAGGTACCATAGGGGCTAAGTCCAAAATTTGCGGATTTTTGCAACTCGCAGGTTCTTAGAAAGTAACCCCTGCGAGTTCCGGGGGACCAATGTACTTGTATAAGTATTTGGGTACATATCTTAGATAAAAAAACTGTTTTTTACTCCAAATACTGAGCAAAGATTGTATTGTTTGCATAAACTAATTTATTTTTATTTATTTAACCAATTTTATTTAGTCATTTAATGTGGATGAAACATTGATGTGTAAGTTCTTTAAATCCTATATTGAGTCATTGTGATCTTTTTCATTGCTGTGCTAGTTTAATTTTCTAAAGGTGAAAAAATGACTTGTTTTGAGAGGACTGTTAACCAAGGAAGTCAAATTACGGTGAGGATGCAGATGACTATGAGCCAGTTATATCATAGACAGGTTTTGGGTAAAGCCCAGAGCATTTTGTTAGATGAATCCCATCCTGTATGTCATGAGTTTCACCTCTTCCCTTCTGGCATTCGGTTAGAACTCCTATTAGTATAACAAATCCTTTTAGACGATCATTTATTCCATCAATTGTAAAGTTTTTATATTTAAGGTAAATACTCTTTAGAAGGAAATTGAGTGTTGTTACTGTGTTTGAGTTGTGTTATGTTTTATGTGATATGCTTGAATGCAGTAATCAAATTGCCTTCAGGAAATGAATAAAGATAAACTGAATTGCTTCCATTTCAAAAACGAACCAAAAAACCCCAGGTCTATCAGAATAAAAGGAGAAGTGGAAGACCCTGGTTCTGTGTGTCTGAGTTTGGGAAGTAAATGCCTCACAGCTCTATTGAAAATTCCTCAGCTTCTTCTAAACAATCCGATTCCTGACTGTAAAAAAATCAGGGTGTAAACTGAGTAAATGTGATTGTTTTATGATAAACATGTGTGCAGGTGTAATGTCTCACGCTGAGCGTTGTTCTTCGGAGCAAGGTTGGACGTGAGCAGCTTGCTTTTGGCTTTTCTTCTGATGTTCCTCTGTTCCTCTTCTTCTTCATCATAGTCTTCTTCATAGTCGTCTTGCTGAGCGCCACCAAGCTGCAGCCCAAGCAGCAACAATACCAGCCAGCTCACATGCAGCCGCATTGCACCTACACACAAGCGCACGCATGCACCACCATCATCATCATCATCATCATCATCATCATCGTGCACTATATCAAAAAGGTAAAACTCGATTTTGAGCACAGGAAGGTGTGTATGAGTTTTTCTTTACTATAACAGATCTTTTAACTTTTAAGAAAAGCACCAAGTAACATAAGAAACTTTGTTAAATTTCCTGACCAATCAGAACGCTCAGTGATCATACTGTACAGTGTACTTTAATACTATGTAACGGAATATTAATGAGACCTAATAATCCATTTCTCTCTCTCCTTTTCTCCTCTCTACTCTCTCTCTTTTTCTTTTTCTGATTTACTACTGATCCTGTCTTTTTTTTTCTTTTTCTGAATCTGGCTCCGCAGCATAAAGTACATGCTGCTCGAAGCTGTCGCTTTAACCAATCGGATTGCGAGTGGGTGACACCGGGGCCATCTAGCAGGCGCATTTTTACATCCTTCGAATTGATTGTCAGAGTGCGCACAAGTCAGAGCTCGCAAGCCACATCTGTAGCAAAGTGCACAAGCTCAAATATTTTTTGGAAATATATTTGAGCTTGTGCACTTTGTCTTTTTCGTTTACCATTTACACTATTGTTGATCATTTCAGTTGTTCAGCGAATCAGTGGAGGCCGTGCATTTCACCCCTACGCTTTCAGAGGTGTTCTAATTAAATCATCTCTGAATACCTTCATTATAATGCAACAGCTATAGAAACCATCGATGTTATAGAGAAAACCGGTATAACAGAGCAACAGCATAAACAAACGACCTTCTCGTCATCAGAGTTACATCGAACTTTAATTCAGTCTGCATTACAGATGATAATAAATCTAATCTGGAATGTAGCAGGCTCGGAAAATAAGCTGTTACTTGTAAGAAGTTCATCAGGACGTCGCCATGGTTACCATATGTGCATATGTTGTTCTGTATTTGAGATTATCTCCAAACTATTGGCAACAATTAATACACTGTATTAGCTAGTTCAGGTCTGGGGACATGGAAACCCAGTGATCTAAACTTTGGAATGTTACAAGTTCCAATCCCAACAATGCCAAACTGATACTGCTGGGCCCCTGAGCAAGGCCCTTAACCTTTAACTGCTCAGTTTTATAAATAATGTAATGGTAAGTCACTCTGGATAAGTGTGTAAATGTACTGCCAGAATGAACACTGTATAGAGAGATCACAACAAGCCGAAAATAACAGAGGAAGGTTTCATTTTCTTTACAAACTTTATCTTCAACAGTTTTTATTTTCATTTTCTCTTGAAACTATGGTCCATTTTAAATATAAATCCTATTGTCCATGAGTGTAACAAGAAAAAACTCTCTTAGATAGTATAAGAAAGAAACCTTGAGAGGAACCATTCTAATTTGGGTGACATCAAGAGTGTAATTATAAATCATTAAAATCTCACAAACACCGTAGAGTGAAACGAGAAATATCATGAGTACTGAGTGTGTGATTATAAGTGATGTCCTTTCTCGATCTTATGTTGGAGTTGGAGTTGTGGAACCAGGAGGTCCTGAGCAACTCCTGACCAACACCTCCATGCTGGAGCCTTTAAATGTTGAATGTTCGAGAAACAGCATATGTAGAATGTATATTGATTAAGAGATTACATAATTTCAATTTACCTCATGAATTCTTAAACTCAAATTACACTTAATATGACACCCAGACCATATATCGTGTATAAATTCTTATTATTCAACATACAAATTTCTGTTTCTAGAAGCTTCTGTCACCAAAAACTTGAAGCTTCTGTCACCAAACAAATTCTTTGTGTGTGGAAATGAAACCCTGATTCAGATTCTAAAGTTCCTATATATCCTGTAGCTTTCCCAGTAAACACTAAATAGTTCCCAGATACTGATTATTGTGTTTTAAGATGAAAACCTGATGAATTCATTTCCTGCCTTCAAGCAATCCAACAACATGCTTGTCTCCTTTGTACTCACCTTCTCTCACGATGTTCAGGACAAAGCCACAACGACCCACAATCAGACTATAAAACACTGAACATCTCGCAATGACTGACAGAAAGACACGCACCGAGCCCCAGAGTGCGAGTGTGAGATGGTAAAAACCGAGAGAAAGTGTGTGTGTGAGCGAGTGTATGCACATCTGCTGCAAACCTGAGGCTGTTTCAAACTCCGTGGCTCCTCCCTTGAGTAATATAGTTAAGATGGAATGAAACATACTCATTTTATCCTTCGTATACTGAATGTGGTTTATCAGTCAAGGAGTATTTTTCTGTGGAGTTTGTTGCACAAGTAGATGCATAGCCTCCAGTTTAGCTGTGGTACACTACTTTGAGCTACACAGTCATTGCTCTTGATCTTATAAACAACATAATCATCTGTCTTGCTATTTTTCTCTAAAGCTATAAAAGCTTGTCCTGAGATACCAGTGATCCTGTCTCATTCTGCTTTCTGGACCTGCCTGATCCATGCCTACTTTTGGAACGGGAAACAATTGCTGCTGCTGAGAATGGCTCCAACATGCACAGCCTAAAGTGAGGGAAGTGGGTGGACTTCTGATTAGAAGGTAATGAGTTTAAATCCCAGCACAACCAAGCTGCCACCGCTATGCCCTTGATCAAGACTCCTAAACACCCAATTGCTCAGCTGTATGAGGGCGTCTGCCAAATGCTATAAATATAAATAAATCCTCATGATTTGTGGGAGGTGGTACCTCTATGGTTTATGCATTGGATTCTGGATCAGAATGTCACAAGTTCAAATCCCAGTCACTGTTGGGCCCTTGACTAAGGCCCTCAACTGCCCAGTTGTAAGTCACTTTGAATAAGCCAAATGCCGTAAATGTCTGAAGAGACATGTGGTTACTGTGGATGGTTTCCTTAAAGATGGATTCAGCCTGCTATTAATATAAACACTGCTACACTGAATAAATCACTATGAACTGTTTTGCACTCAAGTCTCCATTATTGATAAAGATTTACCAATCTGCGAAAGACTGTATATATCTATAAATCTACAGTACATCAAAAGATTCTGAGAATCTGGAGAAATCTCTGTGCAAAAAGGACAAGGGCAGAAAATCTATTTTGGATGTCCATGATCATCGGGCCCTCAGGCGGCAATGCATTTAAAACAATAATAATTCTGTATTAAAAAATCCCTGATTGGGTTTTAAAAAAAGCTCCAGATATACCTGTCTGTGAACACAGTTCTCTACGTTGTTCACAAAAGCAGGTTAAAGCTCTATTATGCAAAGATGAAGCTATAAGTGAACATGATCCAGAAACACTGCCATCCTCTTCAAACCAAAGCTCATTGGTTCATCAAAAATATTCTGTGGTCAGACGAATTGAAAAGATGAGTTAGTCTCCAGCTTGTTCTATTGCGAACAAATATGCAAGAAGGGCATCACGATGGAGCAGGCTGGTCCACACACACACACACACACACACACACACAAACACAGAGCTAACATACATCACAACCTCATACTGTAATACAACTTTTTTGTCCTGATAGCTGTGAGGTTTATACAGAAGCCTAAATTCCTGACAGCCTTATGCACACACATGGACGCAATCCATCACATGTAATCCTTTAAAATGTCTGTAATCTACTCAGAGCTCTGTAAATGTATAAACGGTGTGTGTGTGTGTGTGTGTGTGTGTGTGTGTGTGTGTGTGTGTGTGTGTGTGTGTGTGTGTGTGTGTGTGTGAATCACAGAGTTGACATGTGTCCACCTTTTTACCCAGCAAGATGCTACTGAAGTCTTGACAGTGAGAAACTGAGCTCCTGCAGGTAATCAGATCTCCCCCCAACGTGACATCACTCACCGAAAACACATTACATGGTCTCACGCTACCCAATAAAAAACACACATCAGGTCAAGTGCAAAGACTTCAAAGAACAGTTTAAGCAAAAAATTTGACCTATTCAATTAAATCCTGCTAAACTGCCTCATACCCACAATCAAACATGGAGGTCAATAAGTTGGTAAGTTTCCCCCCCATATGTTTCTCCCTATGAATGTATTCTTATCACTTTATCCCTATAAGTTTATCTCTATAGGTTTACCCACTATAAGTTTATTCCTATAATTTTATATCTATAAGTTTATCCCATCAGGGCTACCCACTATAAATGTATTTAATTCAATTCAATCTTTATTTATATAGCACCTAACAACCACCAGGTAGAACCGAGGTGCTGAACAGAGTGCAAGAGTCAATGTGCAAAATAGAAATACAATTAAAATTAACATAAAAGTAATAAAATATACAATATCATAAAAGAAGTCAATTGTAAGATCTAAAACAGAGGAGAAATAAAATAAGCATTAAAACACAACAAATAAAATAAACGTTAAGAAGCAGGAGACTAAGCACACCCTCTACTATACAACAGAGGCTTTAGTTTAGCTTTAAAAGTAGAAAATTCCCTTTCAAAGGTGAGATCAGGAGGGAGGGAATTCCAAAGTTTAGGAGCTGCCACTAAGAAGGCGCGATAACCCCACCATTTATATCTTGTATTAGGAGCTTCAACAAGACATGATTAGCTGACCTGAGAGTCCGGCCCTGATTGGGCAGATGGAGAAGTTGATTTAAACAGGTTGGGGTCGTACCAGACAGAGATTTGAAAACAACTAATAAGATTTTATATTGGTTCCTGTACTGTACCGGGAGCCAGTGGCGAGAGGAAAGGACCAGGGTGATGTGTGCATGTTTACTGGTACCAGTTAAAAGCCGTGCTTCAGCGTTCTGAACCAGCTGTAGATAAGAGAGAGGACTGAGTAATTCCTAAATAAAGAGCGTTGCAGTAATCCAATCCAGAACTAATAAAAGCATAAATGTCTTTTTCCATGTCTTTTATCAAAACAAAAGGCTTCACCTTTGATAGTAAACGTTGTTGAAAGAAGCTTGTATTTATAGCTGAGGTTTACTTGCTTCACAAAATTCAAATTGCTGTCAAATATGATGTCTAGGTTGCAAACCTCTTTTTTCAACTCTGGTGCCAGACCCCTAAGGTAAAATTAGGCTGCTCCTGCGTACTAAATAATATACACTCACACTTATTCTCATTAAGACTTAGAAAATTACTATCCAGCCTTAAATCTGATTGGACAAAAAATCTAGCATCCACATACACGTACTGGAAGCAGTGCAACCAAGAGAAATGCTACGAAATGAAGAGAATAAACTATTGGGAATAAATTAATACAATTTCATGGAACAAATATTAGAATTTAGGTTGTAAATGTAGGTCAGTGCTTCTGATTGTGTTTAGGCAGCAGAGAAGGCTTTGCTGGCCCGCCACTGGGTTTGAGGAGCCAGGGGGAGAAAAGGGGAGCCAGGGGGAGCCAGGGGGAGCCAGGGGAAGGTGAGTGTCAGGTATAACCTACATGGTCAATGCTGACACACATGTAAAGGGCAGGATAAATATTTATGGCCCCCATGCAGGCTGAATAATGTGCCATCCCATTACTTAGCCATATGAAGCCGTCATTGACAAATGTATAATGTTCTCCCTGATTAATGATCAAACCTCGCCTGAATAGAATCAGACGTTTTATCTTGGAGATCACATGAACCTGCAAGAAAAGTAAATCTCCACTGAGGACATGAGTGGAAAAGCTGAACATAAGATTGGTATGTACTTTCTGAACATCCAATTCCAAATGCAGTCCCTATTATAATAAGTTCCACTATTCAGGGAAGATGTTCCACTAGATTTTGGAGTGTGCATGTGGAGATTTTAGCTCATTAAGTCACAAGGATGTCAGGTACTTATGTAGATAAAGTGAGGAGGCCTGGGTTCCAGCCAGTGTTCTGACATTCACTCCAAGCCATGTAAAGAATATCTTTATGGAGCTGGTTTTGAGCACAGGAGCTTTGTTAGGAAGGAACAGTCCAAGTGAAGGGGGAAACCATGTAACAGAAATGATGCAAGAGTAGACTTCATTTTTTAATAGTGCAAACAAACATACAGACCAAAAGCAAAGGATGAAATAATTCATTAAATCATGATACAGATGCAAAACCATCATGTGACAAAAATCAGTGCAATGGCTTCTGGGAAATAGGTTCCCGAGCTGAATTCTGCCAAACCATGACAGTTAACATCCACAACACATGAGCTGAGTGTAAATCAGTTTTTCCATCAGTAACGTGTCGAAAAGACATACAGCGTGTTGCTGTTTTTACTTTTAGCCATATTTCCCGAGAAGAAAAAACATAATGTGATTTAAAGTCTTTCATAACAATTTCTAGATTTCCAGATTTTTTAACACAGAAGAAACACTACAGGAAAAATTTCAACATCAGCATCATGGCAGTATTTTGAAAAGTACTTTGTTGTAGGTTTTGCAGCGCAGCGCAGCGCATCGCATCATCTTCATCTTCATCATTTATATGTCATCTAGAAAAAAAAAAGAACGAAAACACTACAAGTGAGTGAATGAAAGAGAAAAAGAGAGACTAGCTCTTTTATCTGGCCCTAAACAGGAAGTATGAGCTGCCAGAACACGTCTCTAGTGTCAAAAATACGAAACAGAGACAGAGACAAGAAGCCCTTCGCTAATGAGTTCGAGATTAAAGAACATTTTTCTTCTTAATGGTAAAACCTTTCACAACATAAGGGAAAATAATAAAAAATTATTTAAGCTCCTCCCACAGTTTCTCCTGCTGCTACTAAATTAATCTCTGAGCTGCACAGTCATTTACATTCACAGTTTGGCAGATGCCCTCAGAGCAGCTTACAGTCATCCCAGTTAAACAGCTGAGTAACTGAGGTTTAAAGGCCTCGCTCAAGGGTCTGATCAGAAGTCCAACATCTTATCCACTGAGATACCACCTCCCATTGACCCAAACTAATATCTACTGGACCATCACACACTCACCATCCATCTGATTCACCACGATTCTCAGTTCATTTGATTTGTCATTTCAACACTCTTTTATTTTATTTTATTTCATTTCATTTATTTGCATCATACTTTTGCTTCATTCTTTTATAGTGAGGCTCTGGTATGTTAGAGATAGCAAGAAGGTATGGGTGTGTGTGTGTGTGTGTGTGTGTGTGTGTGTGTGTGTGTGTGTGTGTGTGTGTGTGTGTGTGTGAGTGAGTGAGAGAGAGAGAGAGAGAGAGAGAGAGAGAGAGAGAGAGAGAGAGAGAGAGAGAGAGAGAGAGAGAGAGAAAAAGATTTTCCTTTTTATTTAAACTACTTATTTATATCTATTTTTTTATATTTTAGTTTAACTCTGTAAGACAGACAGACAGACAGACAGACAGACAGACAGACAGACAGACAGACAGACAGACAGACAGACAGATAGATAGATAGATAGATAGATAGATAGATAGATAGATAGATAGATAGATAGGCTTTCACCAGTAATATGTACGCTTCTTTGTTGCATCTCGATGGTCAGAGAAGGATTTCTTCCCTATAATAAAAATGTCAAAAAGTCACAATAGTAATTGTTTTTAATTAGAGCTTCATACATGGTTACTGATACTGTAGTTGTTGTTGTTGTTTTGATGTTGTTGTTGTTGTTGTTGTTTACTCACTGGTGAAAAACTTGCACTTTTCTTGATAGCTGTTAAATGAGTGTTGAGATTCGGGGCTGGAAACGGGGGTGCGAGTGGAATTAAGTCACTTTGTTCAAGATCATGGAGATCAGGAGGTTTTGATTTGGCCAAGTCCCTGTTAGAAGGGATGGGAGGCAGGGGTCCTTTCCTCTGAGCCAGAGACAGAGTGTTGGTCACCCCTGACTTGGCTGATGGTGCAGCTTTAGGGGACGCAACCCTGGAAACATGGTCAAATCATTAAAATGTCCACTGCCCATCTTGTTGTCAAGCTTTGTTAGTTCTCAGACAACAACCCCATTGTTACACTTCCTTGACTGTACACTTCCTGTAGCTGTAGATTTAAAACACTGATACTTACCTACACAAGCCAAACATTTACCAGCACCCCTCTACCTCACAGCAGTTGTCTTACCCTGCACTTCACCACTCATTCTACCATCTTCTACCACTGATCCTCTGATCCCTCCATCCTCTGTCACTGTTCAACAAAAACAACAACCCTCTACCACTAAGTCCTCCACTGCTTCACTAAACCCTTTGATCCATTATCATCTCTACCACTGATCCCTCCATCCTCTACCACCACTCCATTAATCCCTTTGATCTCTACCACTTTTTAACAATACAGTAATCCCCCGTTTATCACGGTGCTTACGTTCCAAAACCTCCTGCAATAAACGAAAAACCGCCCACAATAAACGGAAAAACCGCCTCTAACCTTCACCACTGCTTTATTGATCCCTCTAACCTTCACCACTGTTTTACTGATCCCTCTAAACTTCATCACCGTTTTACTGATCCCTCTAACCTTCACCACCGTTTTACTGATCCCTCTAACCTTCACTGCGGTTTTACTGATCCCTCTAACCTTCACCGCCGTTTTACTGATCCCTCTAACCTTCACCGCCGTTTTACTGATCCCTCTAACCTTCACCGCCGTTTTACTGATCTCTCTAACCTTCACCACTGTTTTACTAAACCCTCTAAACTTCACCACCGTTTTACTGATCCCTCTAACCTTCACCACCATTTTACTGATCCCTCTAACCTTCACCGCCGTTTTACTGATCCCTCTAACCTTCACCGCCGTTTTACTGATCCCTCTAACCTTCACCGCCGTTTTACTGATCCCTCTAACATTCACCGCCGTTTTACTGATCCCTCTAACCTTCACCGTCGTTTTACTGATCCCTCTAACCTTCACCGCCGTTTTACTGATCTCTCTAACCTTCACCACTGTTTTACTAAACCCTCTAAACTTCACCACCGTTTTACTGATCCCTCTAACCTTCACCGCCATTTTACTGATCCCTCTAACCTTCACCGCCGTTTTACTGATCCCTCTAACCTTCACTGCGGTTTTACTGATCCCTCTAACCTTCACCGCCGTTTTACTGATCCCTCTAACCTTCACCGCCGTTTTACTGATCCCTCTAACCTTCACCGCCGTTTTACTGATCCCCCTAACCTTCACCGCCGTTTTACTGATCCCTCTAACCTTCACCGCCGTTTTACTGATCTCTCTAACCTTCACCACTGTTTTACTAAACCCTCTAAACTTCACCACCGTTTTACTGATCCCTCTAACATTCACCACCATTTTACTGATCCCTCTAACCTTCACCGCCGTTTTACTGATCCCTCTAACCTTCACCGCCGTTTTACTGATCCCTCTAACCTTCACCGCCGTTTTACTAATCTCTCTAACCTTCACCACTGTTTTACTGATCCCTCTAAACTTCACCACCGTTTTACTGATCCCTCTAACATTCACCACCATTTTACTGATCCCTCTAACCTTCACCGCCGTTTTACTGATCCCTCTAACCTTCACCGCCGTTTTACTGATCCCTCTAACCTTCACCGCCGTTTTACTAATCTCTCTAACCTTCACCACTGTTTTACTAAACCCTCTAACCTTCACCACTGTTTTACTGATCTCTCTAACCTTCACCACTGTTTTACTGATCACTCTAACCTTCACCACTGTTTTACTGATCACTCTAACCTTCACCACTGTTTTACTGATCACTCTAACCTTCACCGCTGTTTTACTGATCCCTTTAACCTTCACCGCTGTTTTACTGATCCCTCTCACCTTCACCGCTGTTTTACTGATCCCTCTAACCTTCACCGCTGTTTTACTGATCCCTCTAAACTTCACCACTGTTTTACTGATCCCTCTAACCTTCACCACTGTTTTACTGATCCCTCTAACCTTCACCACTGTTTTACTGATCCCTCTAACCTTCACCGCTGTTCTACTGATCCCTCTACACGTCACCAATGTTTTACTGATCACTCTAACCTTCACCGCTGTTTTACTGATCCCTTTAACCTTCACCGCTGTTTTACTGATCACTCTAACCTTCACCGCTGTTTTACTGATCCCTTTAACCTTCACCGCTGTTTTACTGATCCCTCTAACCTTCACCACTGTTTTACTGATCCCTCTAACCTTTACCGCTGTTCTACTGATACCTCTACACGTCACCAATGTTTTACTGATCACTCTAACCTTCACCGCTGTTTTACTGATCCCTTTAACCTTCACCGCTGTTTTACTGATCCCTCTACACTTCACCAATGTTTTACTGATCCCTCTAACCTTCACCGCTGTTTTACTGATCCCTCTAACCTTCACCACTGTTTTACTGATCCCTCTACACTTCACCAATGTTTTACTGATCACTCTAACCTTCAACACTGTTTTACTGATCCCATCAACCTTCACCGCTTTTTTACTGATCCCTCTATCCTTCACCACTGTTTTACTGATCCCTCTACACTTCACCAATGTTTTACTGATCCCTCTACACTTCACCAATGTTTTACTGATCCCTCTAAAGTTCACCACGGTTTTACTGATCCCTCTAACATTCACCACTGTTTTACTGATCGCTCTAACCTGTACCGCTGTTTTACTGATCCCTCTACACTTCACCAATGTTTTACTGATCCCTCTAAACTTCACCACTGTTTTACTGATCCCTTTAACCTTCGCCACTGTTTTACTGATCCCTCTAAACTTCACCACTGTTTTACTGATCCCTCTAACCTTCACCACTGTTTATTGATCCCTTTAACCTTCACCACTGTTTTACTGATATCTCTTACCTTCACCACTGTTTTACTGATCCCTCTAACCTTCACCATTGTTTTACTGATCCCTCTAACCTTCACCACTGTTTATTGATCCCTTTAACCTTCGCCACTGTTTTACTGATCCCTCTAAACTTCACCACTGTTTTACTGATCCCTCTAACCTTCACCACTGTTTATTGATCCCTTTAACCTTCACCATTGTTTTACTGATCCCTCTAACCTTCACCATTGTTTTACTGATCCCTCTAACCTTCACCACTGTTTATTGATCCCTTTAACCTTCACCACTGTTTATTGATCCCTTTAACCTTCACCACTGTTTTACTGATATCTCTTACCTTCACCACTGTTTTACTGATTTTTTATCAGATTGATTCATTGACTCCCTCATCCTTAGTAACCAGCTGGTCATGATAACTAGAACGTTTACATTTTGGAAAATACAAACGCTCATGATTTGAAACGGAGTACAGATGACGGCGATCTCCTTACCGACTGAGAGTTAGGCACGTGTTCAGTTTGTTCTTCAGCAGCCATCCGGAGGAAGAATCCAAGCTGTGTGTCCGTACAAACGCAGGACGTGCTACACAACATAAAAACAGTGCTGATCAGAAGCACAGCATACCTGATGGCTTGGTAATAACCTGAAGAGTGTGGATAAATGTGTGGTGAAAGGAGAGCTGCATGTGTTACACGTGCAGACCTTTAGTACTGCTGATGCACTTCTGCACAGCCGTATGGAACCCACTCGCCTCGTCCTCATCATAAAAGTTCAGCCCCGCCCAACATTCCTACACAGGCAAGCAAGGTGATAAGATTTTCTTACCCAAATCAAGTACACGTGCTTGTCCTTTTGTCAGTTTGTGTTGATTAGCGCTGTGTGATGCTACCAATGAACATCTGCACAGTGCTGTAGTGTGTAAACATGTTAATAGATAGATGGATTTCATCACCAGGTCATATCAGATGTTGGTATTATAATGAGTATAACTACATAAGCATACAATAACACACTATACAGCTCATCACTGTGCGGCTTAACACACTGCTCTGATCTTTCTATTTATCTATTTATCTATCTTTCTATCTTTCGTACCTGAAGTGAACATGAATATTCATTTTAAATAGAGTTATTGTATATAAGGGAATAATGAGTGAAGACGAGGCGATGTCACTAACGTCGCTTTGGAAAGTGTGGAAAAATGGCCGAGGTGTTGAGTAGATGAAAGGTGAATAGAGCTCCTGTTCCCAGAGCAGCCTAGCCTTCTGTAGAGACAAACACACACACACACACATACACACACGCACACACACACACACACACACACACACACACACACACACACACACACACACACACACATGTGCTTTATGAACATTCCATCCCATATTTAGTCTCCATTTTCTGTTATAATAACCTCCACTCTTCTTTGGGAAGATGTTACACATGAGTTTGGAATGTGCTTGTCGGAGATTTGTGAGAAATTCATTCAGCCACAATGGTGTTAGTAAGGTCAGGTACTGATTGGTGAGGTGAGGTGAGGTGAGGGGGCCTGGGGTTCAGTCAGCGTTCAGTTTTTAATTTGAAATAAAAACAGTGTTCAAATGGTAAGATCCCGCCCCCTGCTGGTGACTGTGTGTTATACAACGTAATAATTTTTGGTGTGGGTGTATATGGCTGTGTGGGTGTATATGGCTCTGTGCGTGTGTGTGTGTGTGTGTGTGTGTGTGTGTGTGTGTGTGTGTGTGTGTGTGTGTGTGTGTGTGTGTGTGTATAAAACCTTCAAACAAAAGAGGCGTATGAATGTCGAGTGTAATGTTTTATCCTGCACCAGACACACAACTCCACAACTGTAAATCCTCCATTCCGGCTTTTGTCCTTCACAAGCCGTCGAAAAGCACAACTGCGCTATGGCACAAGCTGAGGCCTAAAACACACACACACACACACACACACACACACACACACACACACACACACACACACACACAGAGTAATGTGAATGCAGTGTGTTGTTTGTGCCAGTAAATTCAGTAATGCAGGAAGAGAAATAAACACAACCCACAAACAAATGAGCCTGAAAATAAACACCATCACTTCCTGGTTTATGCCACACCCTCAAATTCTCCATTCTGATTGGTCAGGAGCTGCTCAATCATTTTCTGTAGCAGCAGCTCGTTCAGAAGTGCAGCTGCGAATCTCAGATTAGTTCAAATCCCTACAAATATGTTATTATTCCTACAGTTATTGTAGAATTTGTAAGGAGTCTCCAGTGTCAACACTTTCTAGCAGTCAGATTTAAGATTGTAACTTATGGATTCTTTTAATCGCATTTACATTCTGTAGTTTTTAATCAACACTTAATGAAATTACATTTACATGATATTACACTTCTGACACAACCCCCCCATACACACACACACACACACACACACACACACACACATTTTGTATGTTTAGTTGAATTTTTGTTTAGATTTTTTTATAAGATTTTTTATACTATACTATAATTTTTATACTATAATGTACTTTAACATATTTACTTTTAAATATCCATAACTTAATATATATAACATGATTTATCACATTTTTTTATAGGCCTATGTGTATTTTCTTCATGTTTCTGTATAATTCAAAAGTATTGGGACACCTGACTTTTTCAGACATATACAATTTTTCCCCAATCTGTTACCACAAACATGAAGGCACACAATAAATAGGACATGTAGAATGTAAAGGACGTCTTTGGATGCATTGGGCAGCATGAAAATTTCCCTTAACTTAAACTAGGCAGCCCGAACCTGTTCCAGCATTCCAATGCGCACAAAGCCAGCTCCGTGAAGATCTGCTTTACATGGGTTGGAGTGGAGGATCTCCTGCTATAAAGCTCTGACCTCGACCTTATTGAATACCTTTGGGATGCATGTGAATGCTGACTGCACCCCAGGCCCTCTCACCTCACCTACATATATAATATATATATATTGTATATATATAATATATATATATATATATTTTGTGTGTGTGTGTGTGTGTGTGTGTGTGTGTGTGTGTGTGTGTGTGTGTGTGTGTGTGTGTATATACCTTTATATGTTACCTCTAGCCATTACAGATGTAGAGTAAAGACCAGGTGAGACCAGAGTAGTGCAGAAGCACACAGTAGTGAAGTAAAAGATAGAGATATGAGCGCAGGACAACAGACTCACGGTGCAGTTGAAGCCGAGCAGGTTACAGATCAGACTGTTCTCACGGGTCGACAGATGAGTATTAAACACCCGGGACATCTCTCTACCAGCTTCTACCTCACACTGCGCTCTCGTGCTAAGCAGAACAGTTACCATTTACAGAGTCTCATTTACATGAGTATACAAATAAGCACACACACACACACACACACACACACACACACACACCACACACACAGACACAGACACACACACACACACACACACACACACAGTGCTCTCCTTCCTAATGCAAATCATCAGGCACAATGCGCAAAGATGTAGACCGTTACATACAACACACACATATACACATGCATACACTCATACAACTCAAACACATACACACACTTTTCTGTTTCCTGATGCAAATCAAGCACCATGCAAAATTTGTCTTTCCAAGACAAACACACACATATTCTTACAAACAAATGTACTCCTCACACAAACACATACACACACGCACACTCCAACAAGTTCATTACAATGTTTTTGCACAAATAACTGCTGGATCATTTAATATGTACACTATGTGTACTGGTCAGTGCTGCATTGTTAGTGTTATTAGGGATGTGCCTCAGAGGGCGGGTGAACCTAAGTGGAGAAATGGATTTGACCAGTTTGGAAGTTTATGAGTAAAAAAAAAAAAAGTCCAAATTGATTAAATAGAAATAGATATCCACAGGTCCAAGAAAATAATTAAAGTATATAATAATGTACTATATAATATAAATCAAGTCTTTACTAGAGAAAAAAGTAAACATGAGCAGAAAATGTTCAACAGGAAAGGCTGGAGATACATGAAATCAAATCACTAAAGGTACACACAACGTTAAAGGTCCACACAATTTTAAAGGTCCCCACAACGTTAAAGGTCCACACAACTTTAAAGGTCCCCACAACTTTAAAGGTCCACACAACGTTAAAGGTCCGCACAATTTTAAAGGTCCCCACAATGTTAAAGGTCCCCACAATTTTAAAGGTCCCCACAACTTTAAAGGCCCACACAACTTTAAAGGACCGCACAATATTAAAGGTCCTCACAACTTTAAATGTCTGCATAACGTAAATGGTCCCCACAACATTACAGTTTGCATTTGATCGCCACTGCACACCCAAACATCGTTTAACTGTAATTAATGTACCATCTGTGCCACCCAGATAAGGATGAGGTTCCCCTTTAGAGTCTGGTTCCTCTCAAGGTTTCTTCCTTATGCAATTCTCAGTTTTCTTGGTTCTCCACACCAGGGCATCACCACACATGCTGGACAACATCTGAGCCAAACAAGCTTGTCTTAGTCTCATCAGATCACAGGACATGGTTCCAGTAATTCATGCTCTTGGACAGGTTGGAAGAGGCTCTTTCTGGGATGACAGACATGCAAACAAGAAGACTACTGTTAACTCAGTTTCAGGATGTTACTGATCTTTTTAAAGCCTCAGCATCTTTGTAGAAAGAAACAATTCTAATTCTTAAATCCTCAAAGAGTCTTTACCATGAGGTACCATGTTGAACATCCAGTGGTCAGTATGAGAGAATTGTACTCAAAGCACCAAATTTTAACTGCTTTAATAGAAAATACACACATTTGTATGTGTGCAGACAAAAACATAAACAGAATGTGTGGCTTTGCACGGATGCACGACGTACAGCTGTTATCACTGAGGGTGTACTTACTTTTGTTGCCATTTATTTTGAGAGTAATTGCTGCATGTTGAGTTATTTTTTAGAGGACAGTAAATCTGTACTGCTGCACAAGCTGCACACTGAATACTCTAAAATATATCCGAGTTTCATTTCCCCTTGTCCATTGAGAAGATATACTACAATGGTTGCTGATATGTGAGGGGTGCACCTACTTTTGTGAGATTCTTGTACAAGTCAAACAAGAATGTTTTTTATGACATAACTGAATGTATGTAGGAGTTTTATCGTGACTGTAAAAGTTTACTTATTTACACTGATAATAACATTATTCCCAACTGCCAAATGTGGTCCCCTTTTGCTGCCAAAACAGTCATGACCTGTTCAGCATTAACAGCATGAACTTCTTCAGCAGTTTGAGCTACCCCCCACGTGCATCCTCGACCCTGTCGCCGGTTCACCACTGTTCCTTCCTTGGGCACTTTTGATAGACACTGACCACTGCAGACCAGGAACATCCCACAAGAGCTGCAGTTTTGGAGACGCTCTGACTCAGTCGTCTAGACGTCACAATTTGTCAAACTTGCTCAAATCCTTATGCCCATTTTTTCTGCTACTAGCATCAACTTTGAGGACAAAATGTTCACTTGCTGCCTAATAAATAAATCCACCCACTAACATGTGCCATGATGAAGAGATGATCAGTGTTTTCACTTCAACAGGCATGAGGTTATAATGTAATAATATAATGCGTGATCGGTGTATAATAACTATATATAATTTGCTATCCATAAGAGGATATCTACGAACATGAAATGTAAACGTAATTCATACGTAACCAAACAACTCGAATTCTCCTGATGTTCTGCCTCTAAAGTTACAGCAAAGACAAAACTCCTCATCAGCAGTTTCACCAGCTCTTTATTTCATCATATCTCATTACTAATAATAATAAATCATACGTAGACAGCAAGCTTAAATGATACTAGCAGGAAGCGGAGTCATTGTTGCTATGGTTACAGTGCTCAGATTGCAATTGGCCACTTTTTGGATCTCTTCATAAACAATGTTAAACCATAAGTGTCGCCATTGATTAGGATTAAAGCAGAGACAGTTTATTCATATTTCGAACACAATTTAGCAAATATACTTAACGATGTAACGTTTCATTACATTTTACGAGTTTGTGGGCGTGGTCAAGAAAGTCTGATGAACACAAGCAACCTTCGAAATAACGCGTCTACGAGCTTCAACATCATTAGAGAAGGAATACGAAGGCTACAGTGAATCTTTATTCACTGAGTACGCGTTCCAGCAGTCGTTCATCCTGCACGTGATGAGGCATGGTAACTCGCAGCTCCTTCTGATCCTCCATGGTGAGCTGAATTGTCTCAAATGCATTGGAGTTTCCGGACCAACACCTCCGAGCCACCTAAAAGTAAACATCAGAGTATTAAATACAGCCGTGTAAAATGAGCGGGTACACAATGAGATGCAGGTCTCAAAGAAGGAAAAACTAAAAACCTAGAAGTCCATGGGGGAAAAGTGAGAGTGTGCTGCTTAAATGCATTTGCTAATCAAATGGAGAAAAGGGATGCAGATGTGAGTGGTCAGTGATGTAACTTGGTCATGTGACATGCAAGGCTTTAGGCATAATCCTGACAGTATTCAAGGGACACATCTGTTGGAAAAAAATTCTTAATGATGCATTATTAAGATGGATTAAAGATGAAGAATTAGATGGTTATGAGATCCAAAAACGACCAGCTGATAATGGTTTCACATGAACAGCGTAAAAGATCTATAAGGTTCCTGTGGAAAGTTTAAGAACTATTAGGATGGATTTGGACTGTAATTAATATAAGCAGTCTTCCACAATGGCTCTGGAATGCGATTACCATGAAGTTTTCCACCCAAGTGTCCATCAGTGAACAGATGATAACCTCAACAATGATGGAACTATTATGCAACTGAATGGACATTCAGTATCAAATGAAAATGCAGGTCTGTAAATGTTGTGAAATGTGTTTTTATTGGACAAGGTGTGATCTAGCAACTTTAATTTTCTTCTAAAAAAGAGTTTTAAAAAAGTATGATGTAATTAATTCACCTTGTACGTGTTTTTATTTATTTATTATTATTTCATATAAATGTTCTTGATAACTGTAAATGACGTGTCAGTTGCGTCCTTAAGGGTTTGATACATTATTAGATTCCAGAAAAAGTCGAGATACTGTGTAAAATGTCAATTCAAATGGAAGTCAGTGATTTGCAAATCTTAAAATCTCTATTCACAATGGAACATATCAAATATTTAAAGTGAGGAAATGAACAATTTTAAGGAAAAAATAAGGCAGTTTTTACAATTTGATGGCTGCAGCACGTCTCAAAAAAGTCGTGTGTTGCAAGTTTCTCATGTGTTTTACTTCTGTGCTTGCGTGTTGTTTTTCTATTTTATGTTTACCTTTCCAAGGACGATTTTACATGAAATCATCAAAAAGCGCCTCCATAGCAGCCGACTAGTAGTGACGGGTCGTTCATGAACGATTCGTTCATTTTAAAAGAGTCTTTAATGCGACTCAGAAGAACGAGTCGTCTCAAAAAGTGATTCATTCATTATTTTACTGGACGCGCGTGTGCGTGGCATCGTTAAACCTCCGTAGGTTATGTTCAGGAAACACCTCATACTCTATGCATTGCATTACACAGAAAACATAGTTGAGTAGTTCATCTCGTGAGTCCTCTGGTCCGAATTGTTCGTTCTTTTATCTCGTGATTCCCGTAAACGCAACACAATGAAATAGATCAGGATTTTTTCCTGGAATCTTCACATTATTGTTACAATAATTATTGGAGTCACGTGACAAAAGAACTAATAACACGGACCAGAGGATATGAGAGGTGAAGCAACTAATTTATCCTTAACTGCATTGTCATATTTTCATTGGAGCATGTAAATTTGTTTTATGATCGAAGGAATTGAACTAAATGGCTCAAAAAAAGATTGGTTCATTTTGATGAACGATTTTCAAATAACCAAGTCACTAAAATGATCCGATCTTCATATCACTGCTCACCAGTGGGAGCTCTGGGGCTCTTCAATAATAATTAGCTGAACCTGTTGCAAGTGTGGAAATGATGATTTCTGAAATTGGGCCATATGTAAATTAGTTTACTGGATCTTAAAGGGCAAAAGACACAATAACGACTACACTGTCTGGAACCATCACCTGTTGCCTCTTCCTTCTAACCCGGAACCAGTGAGATTTTCTACAGTCATATAATTACACAGTTATACATTTTTGAATACGGATACATTTATACATTTTCCCCAGAATCTTCTTGCGACCCAGTAGCAACTCGGCCCAGTGGTTGGGGACCTCTGTTTTAACAAAGCTGAAAACGTCCTCCATATACGGTCATCAGAAATTCACTTACTCCATTAGAGACGTCCCAGTTCAACATCATCCTGGCTCTCTTTGCAGCCTCCTCAGAACCATCGAGAACCAATCCGAAGCCTCCGTTCATTACTTCACCCCTGTTCCAAATTAAAAATCCAGTGGTGGACAAAGAAGACAAACCATGTGGTTGAGTTAAAGTTCAGAAGCTACTTGTACTTAAGTATCTTTTTCTTGTACTTCATTAAACTATTTCCTTTAATGTTACTACATTTCAAAGTAAAAATCTCCCCAAATGGAAATACTTCAATGAAGTACAAGAAAACGCTACTTAAGTCCAATAACGAATTAAATGTAATTATTTTTCTGTCCACCAGTATAAGAATCAATACATACATACATATAAATACATTAGAATTACAATCATGTACTGGATAATGCATTTGTCCATCTGGACACAAGTGTATGTACTAAACTGGAGCCCTACCACCACACAGAACAAAGCTTTTTTTTATGCCTGTAAAACCAACTAATGTTGCTGGTTCTAGTCCCAAAAACATTTACACCACCTCAACTGTGACCAGAGGTCTGGATTTCCTCAATTGGATGATTTTATTGATCCATGATCCAACAGGATCCATGAAAGGTTGATTAATTAAACCTCATCCTGGAATTGCTTCATTCCGAATAATGAAGTCCATATTATTTCCAAATGTACAAAGATTCATTATTGTCATAGCATCAGGTCTGAAACCTTTTAGAGACAGCTGATGAATATACGTATGTACAATAAATAGAATAAAATAAAATGATTCAGTAATATTCTGTACATATAATAAATTTGTTTCCAGCTTAAAATACAGGGTGGTGAAACAGGAGAAAGACTAGGAGTTGGTGACTCTGTGGCATTGATGATTGAAGCCAGTTCGAGATCGTTTCGAACCCCTTGCCATTATTTACAATGGAGCAGTGGAGTGGTGCACAACGGGCAGTCGCTGTAAGGCCTTTTATAAGAATGGTGATAGTTTGAGAGCAGCACTGAGGGAATTATGGAGTCATTACCAGTCAGAACGTGGTGTCCCATCTGCTCATTTCAAAGAAACAGGTTCATCCTTATGAAAGAAGTCTCCAGGCGGTGTTCGAATGGAGTCCCATACTAAAGAGTATCGAGCCTGTTGGCGCTGCCATCACGCTGTGTTGAGTCTTTCTTTGAAGACACTCACACTATCACCATTCTGATAAAAGGCTTTTTTAAGGCCAATGCTTAATTCAAAAATGTTCCATCTGCCTGCGCCGGCATGGGAAACAAAAATGTTTGTTACATTAAAAATGAAAATCTGTTTCAAGAGGATCCCCACCTTTTTTTCCCTCTTCTCATATGGCATAGTGGGCCAAAAATCAAGGTGTCTGAGAGTCCTAGTTTGGGCATCTCTGGTACAAGTAGTGTAAATGTTACTATTTTGTATGTAATCCAATAATGTTCTTGAATTTAGTTCTGTGTAGCTGCTTTTCTAAATACAATTGCATTGAATACGTGGTGGTATTAAAAAGTTGGGAGACTAGTTTCATAACACGCCAACAGATGGCAGCAAAAGGCTGCACGCACAGTCACAGGGAGCACCGGCCTTCATAAGTCAGTGCACCAAAAGACATTGTCCTGTGTACATCGGGAGCTGTGCAACTGGTGATATCCTGACTACGTGTCCACCCTACGCTGCCCATCATGGTTTCTCCATTCACTTGACCTAGAAGACCCAAAACTGTTCCAGCATGACAATACCCCTGTGTACAAAGCCAGCTGCATGAATATATATACTTTACATGAAGCTCTGACCTCAAACCCTTCAGGATAGAGTGAAGGTTACAAAAGAGTAAAGGTTACAATAACAGGAAATGAACAGCAGAGGGCAGTGTGATGTGTGTTTACCATCCAACGCCGCCTCCATTATGCAAAGCGACCCACGTGGCGCCTCGGAAAGCGTCCCCGATGACGTTCTGCACAGCCATATCTACAAAACGCAAGCTTGCACGTTTAAAACGAGCACAAACGTGTCATGTTTTTCCGTGTGAGTGTGTATCCGAGTGTGTGTGTGTACCTGCGCAGAAAGCAGACCCATCGTAGATATTGGAGGTCTCCCTAAAGGGGCTGTCTGTGCCACTGACATCATGATGATCTCTGCTGATCACTACAGGAGCCTGAAAGGACGTTTGTGGACGTTATGAATTGTGTCATGATGTATTTTGTTTCTACAGGAAAGATTGCAGGAATCATCAGAACAAATCCTGGGGATCACGAATTACTTCTTCAAGCAACAGATGTAGATGCGGGTCAAGGAGGGTTTAAAACTTAAGTAGTTTTGTATGTATGATGTGTGTGAAAATGTGTGTGTGTGTGTGTGTGTGTGTGTGTGTGTGTGTGTGTGTGTGTGTGTGTGTGTGTGTGTGTGTGTGTGTGTGTGGGTGGGTGGGAGGAGGATAAGCAAGGAGGAGGAAATGGGGAAGGGGGAGAAAGATGCTCCCCATCTTTCTCCTCTTCCCCATTTCCTCCTCCTTGCTGATCCTCCTCCCACACACACGGAGAAGGAGGAGGAGAGGAAGAGGCAGGAGGAGGCGGCAGAGAAAGGGGAGAGAAAAAATTAGGAGAAGAGGAGAAGGAGTAGGGGAATAAGAAGAAGGAAAGGGAGCGAAGATAAGAAAAGAGAAGAGGAGAATGAGGAAATGGGGGAAGCAGACAGTGAGAATTAAGAGGAGGAAAAGAAGGCAGGAGAATGGGGAGGAAGGGGAGAAGAAGGAGAAAAAGCAGTAGGAGGTGGGAAGGTGGAGGAGAAAGAGGAGGAGGAGAAAGAAGAGGAGGAAGCGCAAAAGAGAAAGTCAATGAAAGGGGGTAAGATTTTATAGAGCGCTGTATATATATTCTTGTGTGTGTGTGTGTGTGTGTGTGTGTATGTGTGTGTGTGTGTGTGTGTGTGTGTGTGAAGCTTTACCGTGACTCTGCCTTTTGCAATAGCCTGGTTTATGGCTAAAGCGATGGAAACTCTTCCTCTCTGGTCTGAGTAAAGAATACGAGCCTGAGATCCTACAACCTGCACAGAGGAACATCCACTCTAATCATTACACCTCACTTATTAAAGGTGTGTGTGTGTGTGTGTGTGTGTGTGTGTGTGTGTGTGTGTGTGTGTGTGTGTGTGTGTGTGTGTGTGTGTGTGTGTGTGTGTGTGTCCACATGCTGACCAAAGAACATAGTAAATCAGGTTTATACTGAATTAATTTGCTTTGTATACAGGATTATACTGGATTAAACCTAAACTATACCATGTTGTGTTTTCCAGCCTCACGGATCCAATGAATGTTGTCACTGTACTGCTGTCGAACTTGCTCTGTAACCGTGGCGCTGATCTCCTCCAGCACAGTAGTGGCAATGTTATCGGTCAGCACCAGGTCAGCCGGGTTTCCCGAGGTACAGACCCAGCGAAATGGTCCGAAACCCAGAGAGAAGATATCACTACACACAGACGGATAGGTTTATACAGACCATCTTATTCTGGAACAGCTGCTTTATGTGTCATCATGCAAAAATCTAAGATATTAGATTGATTAGTGGTTTCTTTATTGTTTGTGTAGGGTTTCTGCTGCTAGTAGTACAATTTACGAATAAAGTTTCAGTTAGAACTCCACAAAATCTCTACTTATAGAATAATAATTATATAATAGCTAATATAATGCTCCATAACATGCAGTACTAGTTATTGATAGTAGCAGTAGTAGTAAGAGTACTAGTCATTAATAGTAATAGTACTAGTTATTAATAGTAACAGTAGTGGTAGCAGTACTAGTTATTAATAGTAACAGTAGTAGTAATAGTAGTAGTTATTATTAGTTACAGTGGTGGTAATAGTACTAGTTATTAATAGTAACAGTAGTGGTAGCAGTACTAGTTAATAATAGTAACAGTAGTAGTAATAGTAGTAGTTATTGATAGTAACAGTAGTGGTAATAGTAGTAGTTATTATTAGTAACAGTAGTGGTGGTAGCAGTACTAGTAATTAATAGTAATAGTAGTAGTTATTAATAGTAACAGTAGTGGTAGCAGTACTAGTTAATAATAGTAACAGTAGTAGTAATAGTAGTAGTTATTGATAGTAACAGTAGTGGTAATAGTAGTAGTTATTATTAGTAACAGTAGTGGTAGCAGTACTAGTTATTAATAGTAATAGTAGTAGTTATTAATAGTAACAGTAGTGGTAGCAGTACTAGTTAATAATAGTAACAGTAGTAGTAATAGTAGTAGTTATTGATAGTAACAGTAGTGGTAATAGTAGTAGTTATTATTAGTAACAGTAGTGGTAATAGTAGTAGTTATTATTAGTAACAGTAGTGGTAGCAGTACTAGTTATTAATAGTAATAGTAGTAGTTATTAATAGTAACAGTAGTGGTAGCAGTACTAGTTAATAATAGTAACAGTAGTAGTAATAGTAGTAGTTATTGATAGTAACAGTAGTGGTAATAGTAGTAGTTATTATTAGTAACAGTAGTGGTAGCAGTACTAGTAATTAATAGTAATAGTAGTAGTTATTAATAGTAACAGTAGTGGTAGCAGTACTAGTTAATAATAGTAACAGTAGTAGTAATAGTAGTAGTTATTGATAGTAACAGTAGTGGTAATAGTAGTAGTTATTATTAGTAACAGTAGTGGTAGCAGTACTAGTAATTAATAGTAATAGTAGTAGTTATTGATAGTAACAGTAGTAGTAATAGTAGTAGTTATTGATAGTAACAGTAGTGGTAATAGTAGTAGTTATTATTAGTAACAGTAGTGGTAGAAGTACTAGTAATTAATAGTAATAGTAGCAGTTATTAATAGTAACAGTAGTAGTAATAGTAGTAATATGACTCTATAACAGGTAACATATTTGTTCAGCTTACTGCTAGTTTTAAATTTAGATCAGTAGTTGTACTGTACTGCTCTGGTGATTAGTGTAAGTTTATTAGTGATTCACCCCATTATATGCTGGACGTATGAAGGATATTTGAATTCTGTAGCACCTGCTCCGATCTTCTCCACCTCAGCACCTGGAACATAAACCATCATCCATTATCCATTCAGTCTACAGCACGTGTCAAACTCAAGGCCCGCGGGCCACATCTGGCCCGATGTAGAATTATATCCGGCCCGCGAGATGATTTTATATAGATCTATTATTATTATTATTAATGTTGCGGCGAAATAAAGCACTGATAGCACAAACTACAGATCCCATAATGCAGCGCTTCAGCTGCCTTACTGAACTCTAGACTACCTGGGAACATTCCAGCGTCAATCAAGTCGAGCTTCTGTTGATGTATTTAACCCTATTGTACAGTTATTGTGAAGAACCCAGCCATTAGGGAGGCACAAGCCAGTGCATTCTTAGTGCCGGTCCCAAGCCCGGGTAAATGGGGAGGGTTGCGTTAGGAAGGGCATCCAGTGTAAAACATGCGCCAAATCAAATATGCGGATCACAAATGAGAATTTCATACCGGATCGGTCGAGGCCCGGGTTAACAACGACCGCCACAGGTATCGTTAGCCGACAGGGTACCGGTGGAAATTGGGCTACTGTTGGCCGAAGGAGGAGAAGGAGAGGAGGAAGACGTCTACAGAGACGGCAGGAAAAGGAGCAGTGTAGGAGAGTGGAGGTTAGGGTTGGTACTTTAAATGTTGGTACTATGACGGGTAAAGGGAGAGAAGTAGCTGATATGATGGAGAGGAGAAAGGTGGATATGCTGTGTGTTCAGGAGACCAAGTGGAAAGGGAGTAAGGCCAGGAACATTGGAGGTGGATTTAAACTGTTTTATCATGGTGTGGATGGAAAGAGAAATGGTGTAGGGGTGATTCTGAAGGAAGAGTACAGTAAGAGTGTAGTGGAGGTGAAGAGAGTTTCTGATAGGGTGATGATCGTGAAGGTGGAAGTTGAAGGGATGATGATAAATGTCATCAGTGCCTATGCTCCACAAGTTGGCTGTGAGATGGAGGAGAAGGAAAGATTCTGGAGTGAATTAGATGAAGTGGTAGATGGTGTACCTAGGAAAGAACGGTTGGTGATTGGGGCGGACTTTAATGGGCATGTAGGTGAAGGGAACAGAGGTGACGAGGAGGTGATGGGTAGGTATGGTGTTAAGGAGAGGAATGTGGAAGGGCAGATGGTGGTAGATTTTGCTAAAAGGATGGAAATGGCAGTGGTGAACACTTATTTTAAGAAGAAGGAGGATCATAGGGTGACGTATAAGAGTGGAGGAAGGTGCACACAGGTGGACTATGTGCTATGCAGGAGATGCAACCTGAAGGAGATTGGAGACTGTAAGGTGTTGGCAGGGGACTGTGTAGCTAGACAGCATAGGATGGTGGTCTGTAGGATGGTTTTGGAGGCGAAGAAGAAGAGGAGGAGAGCGAGGACTGAAAGAAGAATAAGATGGTGGAAACTGAAGGAGGAAGAGTGTAGTGTGAGGTTCAGGGAAGAGGTCAGAGAGAGGCTCAGTGGTGTTAAGGAGGTGTTGGATGATTGGGCAACTACTGCAGGAGTGATGAGGGAGGCAGCTAGAAAGTACTTGGTGTGACATCTGGAAATAGAAAGGAAGACAAGGAGACGTGGTGGTGGAATGAGGAAGTGCAGGAGAGCATCAGGAGAAAGAGGTTGGCAAAACAGAAGTGGGATAGACAGAGTGATGAGAAAAGTAGGCAGGAGTACAAGGAGATGCGGCAGCAGGTTAAGAGGGATGTGGCGAAAGCCAAGGAAAAGGCATATGAGGAGCTGTATGAGAGGTTGGACACTAAGGAAGGAGAAAAGGATTTGTACAGATTGGCCAGGCAGAGGGACCGAGCTGGAAAGGATGTACTGCAAGTTAGAGCAGTAAAGGATGGAGAGGGAAATGTGTTGACTAGTGAGGAGAGTGTGTTGAGAAGGTGGAGGGAGTATTTTGAGCAGCTGATGAATGAGGAAAATCAGAGAGAGAGAAGGTTGGATGATGTGGAGTTGGTGAAGCAGGATGTAGATAGGATTAGTAAGGAGGAAGTAAGAGCAGCGATTAAGAGGATGAAGAGTGGAAAGTCGGTTGGACCAGATGACATACCGGTAGAAGCGTGGAGATGTTTAGGAGAGATGGCAGTGGAGTTTTTGACCAGATTGTTTAACAGGATTTTGGAAGGTGAGAAGATGCCTGAGGAATGGAGAAGAAGTGTGCTGGTACCGATCTTTAAGCATAAAGGAGATGTGCAGACCTGCAGTAACTACAGGGGTATTAAGTTGATCAGTCACACCATGAAGTTATGGGAAAGAGTAGTGGAAGCCAGGCTGAGAGAAGAGGTGACCATCTGTGAGCAACAGTATGGTTTCATGCCGAGAAAGAGCACCACAGATGCTTTATTTGCTTTGAGAATGTTGATGGAGAAGTATAGAGAAGGACAGAAGGAATTGCATTGTGTATTTGTGGATTTAGAGAAGGCGTACGACAGGGTGCCAAGAGAGGAGTTATGGTATTGTATGAGGAAGTCAGGTGTGTCAGAGAAGTATGTGAGGGTGGTGCAGGACATGTATGAGGACAGTGTGACGGCAGTGAAGTGTGCAGTAGGTACGACAGACTGGTTTAGAGTGAAGGTTGGACTGCATCAAGGATCGGCCCTGAGCCCTTTCCTGTTTGCAGTGGTGATGGACAGGTTGACGGACGAGGTCAGACAGGAGTCTCCCTGGACTATGATGTTTGCGGATGATATTGTGATTTGTTGTGAGAGTAGGGAGCAGGTTGAGAAGAGCCTGGAGAGGTGGAGATATGCGCTGGAGAGAAGGGGAATGAAACTCAGTAGGAGTAAGACAGAATACATGTGTGTGAATGAGAGGGAGGGCAGTGGAGTGGTGCGGTTGCAGGGAGAAGAGCTTCAAAAGGTGGAGGAATTCAGGTACCTGGGGTCAACAGTGCAAAGTAATGGAGAGTGTGTTAGAGAAGTGAAGAAAAGAGTGCAGGCAGGGTGGAGTGGGTGGAGAAGAGTGACAGGAGTGATTTGTGATAGTAGGGTATCTGCAAAATTGAAAGGAAAAGTTTATAGGACTGTGGTGAGACCTGCGATGTTGTATGGTTTAGAGACAGTGGCATTGAGTAAAAGACAGGAGGTGGAGCTGGAGGTAGCAGAGCTGAAGATGTTGAGGTTTTCGTTGGGAGTGACGAGGATGGATAAGATTAGAAATGAGTTTATTAGAGGGACAGCGCATGTAGGATGTTTGGTGACAAGGTGAGGGAGGCGAGATTGAGATGGTTTGGACATGTGCAGAGGAGGGACATGAATTATATTGGTAGAAGAATGCTGAGGATGGAGCCACCAGGTAGGAGGAAAAGAGGAAGGCCAAGAAGGAGGTTCATGGATGTGGTGAGGGAAGACATGCAGGTAGTTGGTGTAAAAGAGGCAGATGTAGAGGACAGGGTGGTATGGAGACGGATGATCCGCTGTGGCGACCCCTAATGGGAGCAGCCGAAAGAAGAAGAAGAAGAAGAAGAAGTACAGTTATTGTGAAACAGCGCCTCACAGTGGCGAAGAGAAAAGTTGACTGTGTATATGTTTACTGACACTGGCGGTAAACACGTGTGTCTTATTAGTGGAGTGAATGTGACTGTAATTAAGGAATTGAATCCAAGACGGAACTACGAGACATCGGGAGAAGCTGAAAAACCTAAATGCAGCGCAGAAGATACAGAAAGTAGAAGAGTTAAAGAAGAATCTGACATTTCAGCAGACGTTTTTCACCAGAGCAAAATCACAAAGTGAAGCTGGTGTGAAAGCAGAGGAGAAATCAGTCACATCAGCAGGTTATTTACTGAGGGAGAGTTTCTGAAGAGCTGCATGATGAAGCTGTGAGACGTCTGGTGTTTGACTGGAGATATTTTTATGGAGAGCAAAATATTTTAAGTTATTTAAAGTTTAAGATTATTTTTTATAAAATAATATTCCTGTCTGTTTTTATTCATATTTATGTTTTAGTGTGTTCAATAAATGTTTATCCTGTTCGGCCTGCGACCTAAAGTGTGCTTTGAGGTTTGCCCCCTGTGCAATTCTGTTTGACACCCCTGTGCTCTACAGACACTGTCACACTGCAGCTCGACTGATATTCAGAGAGAGAGAGAAAGAGAGAGAGAGAGAGAGAGAGAGAGAGAGAGAGGGGGGGGGGGGGGAGAAAAAGAGAGAGAGGGAGAGAGACAGAGAGAGAGAGAAAGGGAGAGAGAGAGAGAGGGAGAGAGACAGAGAGAGAGGGAGGGAGAGAGAGAGAGAGAGAGAGAGAGAGAGAGAGAGAGAGGGAGGGAGTGAGGGAGAGAGAGAGAGAGAGAGAGAGAGAGAGAGGGAGGGAGTGAGGGAGAGAGAGAGAGAGAGAGGGAGAGAGAAAGAAAGAGAGAGAGAGAGAAAGAGAGAGAGGAAGAGGGACAGACAGAGAGGGAGGGAGGGAGAGAGAGAGAGACAGAGAGAGGGAAAGAGAGAGAGAGGGAGGGAGAGAGAGAGAGAGAGAGAGAGTTTAAAGAAATAAATAAACAAAGTAAATAAATAAATATAAAAAAAGAATTTGAAGAAAGTTACAAAGAGAAAACACAAACAAAACATTTTTTTTTAAAGAAATAAGCAAACAGTAAATAAATGTAGAAGAGGAGAGGAAGGAGAAGGAGGATAAGTAGGAGGAAAGATAAAGAAGAGCAGAAGGATGATGAAGAAGAGGAGGAGAAGGAGGAGGAGGAAATGCTCTGTAAAATGGAATAACACTCACCTGCTCTTTTGGCCTCCAGCAGAAAGGCATTGCCATAATCCCAGAAGAACATTCCTTTCTCCGAGAGCTTATTAATGGCTGCCACGTGTCTCTGGAGGCTTCAGAGAGAACAGCAGCAGGGTTCAGAAGAAGCACTTCAACACTTTCAGCACACATTACATGTGAACTGTTCCATTACATCGTGCTGTAAAATATTTATTTTATACACTACATGTTTGTGACACCTGACCATAAGATTCTTATGTGCTTTTTAAACATCCCATTCTACATTTATTTCCCATTTCCTGTTAGAATAACCTCCACTCTTCTGGGAAGATGTTCCACTAGATTTTGGAGTGTGCTTGTGGAGATTTGTGTTCATTCATCCACAAGGGTTTTAGTAAATTCAGGTAGTGGTGTAGATGATGTTCCTCCTGTAAGTGTTTAATAGGGTTGAGGTCAGAGCTCTATAGCAGGAGATCTTCCACTCCAACCAGTGGCAGGCCTTCAGGTCCAGCAGGACCTTCTCTGCTGACCTAAACAATACCAGTATCACTAACGCACATTTTCATTTTTAATTAGATTTAAGTGGTGTAGGTTTATGTTACAGTTTCTATCCAATCAGATATCAGACATTGCATCATGTGATGCCAGGATCAAAGAAATCTGCCTTGAGGCCTTCAGAATCAACAGTGCAGGTGCCTGTAGCTTAACAAATTCAAGAGAATGAAGAAAGAAAGAAAGAAACAAACAAACAAACAAACAAACAAACAAAGATTTCTAAAAGGAAGAAAGAAAGAAATAAACAATCAAACTAACTAACTAAAATAAATAAACAAACAAAAAATTCTAAAAGAAAGAAAGAAACAAACAACACAAACAAACAAAGACACGAACAAGCAAGCAAACAAAATAATTTAATTAATCATATTGAAAAAATAAATAAACCAAAAAAAAGGAAACAAATGAAAACATTTCTTAAAGGTAGAAAAAAAAGAAAGAAACAAGATTTCTAAAAGAAAGAAAGAAAACAAACAAACAAGCAAACTAACTCATTAACTAATAAACAAACATTTTTAAAAGGTAGAAAAAAAGAAAGAAACTAACATTTCTAAAAGAAAGAAAACAAAAAACAAGCAAACTCAATAACTAAGAAAGAAGGAAAGAAGGAACGAAAGAAAGAAAGAAAGAAAGAAAGAAAGAAAGAAAGAAAGAAAGAAAGAAAGAAAGAAAGAGAGAAAGAAAGAAAGAAAGAAAGAAAGAAAGAAAGAAATCCCCAGCAGTAGGAGGAGAAGAAGGAGAAGAAGAAGGAGGAGAAGAAGAAGGAGGAGAAGAAGGAGAAGAGGTGACAGACAGAATGATAACAATAATCATTTCTGGTTTTACAGAGTCAGATTGAGATCAGACATTAGAAATGACTCCAGTTTAAAGGTTATTATGTGAATGAATAGTGGTAGTTTGTGTGTAATCAGAATCTAGAAATCAGTCATGGCCAAATATCTGCCATCCTGTGTGTGTGTGTGTGTGTGTGTGTGTGTGTGTGTGTGTGTGTGTGTGTGTGTGTGTGTGTGTGTGTGTTTATATATATATACCTTTCATGCACAGAGTCTCTGAACTTTGGGGGGTCTGTGTTCATGAGCTGGTTGGCTTGAGTGAAGCTGAGCTGGACAGGGTAATAACCACCGCTAAATGGGTTGTGGAGTGACGTCTGATCAGAACCCAAATCCACTAACAAATCTCCTGTGTGCTCATACTCCTGCCAAAGACGCTCCCTACACACACACACACACACACACACACACACACAGGTGTGTCTAACACATGGACACATACTCCATCAACCTCAACAGCATTGTGAACTTGACCATTAATCAATGAACACTCACCACAATGCGACAATGTTGCCATGGTAACCCAAACTCATTGTTATCTTGGATCTTCTGGCCTCCCTGTGAGGAAATGGGAACTGAGTGAGCTTTATTTTCATTTTAAATCCTGAATTAATGTGTGATTGCTATGAAGTAAAAAGTTGGCACATTCCTCTGTTGAAGCAGGATGAGGAGGAGCATGAAGAAAAGGAGGAGAAGAGCGAAGAGAAGGAAAAAACAGGAGCAAGAAAAAGAGGAGATAGAGAAGAAGCAGACAGAAAAGTAGAAGAGGCAGGAGAAGAAGAAGGAGTAGCAGGATGAGAAGAAGAAAGAGAAGCAGGAGGAGGAGAAGAAGAAGGAGTAGCAGGATGAGAAGAAGAAAGAGAAGCAGGAGGAGGAGAAGAAGAAGAAGCAGGTAAAAAGGAGGAGGAGTATGTAGTGTGTGTGTGTGTGTGTGTGTGTGTGTGTGTGTGTGTGTGTGTGTGTGTGTGTGTGTGTGTGTGTGTGTGTGTGTGAAACCTGATGCGCTGGATGCAATGGTCGAGATCCTTTGTGACCTCCATCACCCAGCCCTGCTCGTGTCTCTTCCTCAGAGGAGCTTCATCCACCTTCAGGACAAATAAACACTGAGTATAATAATAAAACCTAAAAATGTGTTTTTCTAAGTTTGAAGTTAATATGAAGAGGATTCTCTGTGGATAGACCAAAAAATATTTCATCAATCCCTGTGATCCGGAAATCAGACAAACTCAATGTGAAAAATATACATGAGGGCTGTCAACATTAACGTGATAATAACGCGTTAACGCAAATTCATTTAACGTCGCAAATTTTTATTAACGTGCGGGTAATGCATTTGTGTTTGACCTTTTTTTTTTTCACATTTATATTATATTACATTTAGATTATATACAGATCATTTATTATAAAACTTCACAGAAAAGTCATTTTTAATCACTAAACATTGGTTTTACCGATGCGCCGAGTCTCAAGTCTCAGCGCTAAAACCCGCCATGATGCACACATCCGGCAATTAAAACCGTCCGTGTGGAAACACATCAAAAGTTCAGTTTGGTGTCCTGATGATTTGCATCATTTAAAACATTATAATTACTTTAAAACATTTACAAGAATATTTTGTGTTCATGCTCTATGTTGAGTTCAGTTTTACTAATAATAAACATGCATTTGCATAAAGCATCAATATTTTCCATGTTGATTAGAGTATTAACAACTTGAATAGTATTAATTTAAGGTGCGATTAATTTGTGATTAATCACAAATTATTAAATATTTTAATCAATTGACAGCCCTAATATATATATATATATAGAGAGAGAGAGAGAGAGAGAGAGAGGGGGGGGGGGGAGGTTTGAGATAATATATTTAATAATTTTCCTGTTAATTAAGATGTTTTTATCTAAATATAACCGTCACCACTACTGTATTTGTAGTTCTCTTAGTAGGTGAAAATGAATATTGTACACTATATTGTGCTCCAGTACAAACGTATTGGGACACCTGACTTTACCAGCCATTTGGAGTGGACCCATGTAAAATGTATATTTGTAATCTATCTATTTCTCTAAAGCTGCATTTGGACAATGTTGATTATTAAAAGCGCTATAATAATAACTCTCGAAGAAACACATTGAATTGAGATGAATTGTAGAATAATTCAACTGAATTTTAACTTTTTAGCACTTTCAATGATGTAACAAAGCAGATTTACAGAAATTAATCGGCTGAGTATAACATTTTAATTCCTAAATTTGTTCCTATAAGTTTATCCCTAATGAAGGAACCAGAGGTGAGGGGGGATGATAAACTCCCTGAGATGGCATGAGGAAGAAACCTTGGGAGAAACCAGATTCAAAAGGGAACAAGTCATTTGGGTGACACGATGTCATTGATTTATATAGTTTACTGTCATCTTTAATATATTAAATAGATTTTCTTATATTCGAGATATCGCCACTTGCTTTATCTTATTCGTTTTGGTTTGGCTTTTAGACAAGTGTCATAGCAAATTTATTACACACATTTCCAACGCTACCAGAACTCAGCTGTCTTTGATTATATTGGCACTAAACTGGTTGGTGGTGAGCATAAGGCTTTTAAAATTCACTGATCATCTCACAACCAGAATGAAGAGTTTGACATGACAGAGCTCATTGTGGACGACTGTCTTACTGCAAGAGCAGGATTGTGTAACACTGCCCAAGTCCACTCAATCTTTAGCTAATTATTACACTGAAGGTTAAACATTGGTAAGACTGGAGGACTCAGATATCTTAGGAATCTGACCTCTGCGATGACCGCGATACATCCAGCGATGACGGCGGCTTTCGCTTGTGCTCCGCTCATACCACCTAAACCCGAAGACACGAACACGCGGCCTCTCAGGTCACTCGTGCCGAGGTAGCGCCGCCCTGCGTTCAACACGGTCAGCTACACAGAGAAAACTGAAATCAGTGAATCATATGAACACATCTTTTAAGAAATGGGACTAGAAGAAAGAATGTGAGAAATTTGTGAAGGTCTATGCACAATATGGAAAAAAGTATTGGGACACATATATATATATACAGTGGTGGGCGGTCAGGGCCAGCAAAGCCTTCTCTGCTGCCTGAACACTATTAGAAGCACTGACCTACATTTAGATCCTAAATTCTAATATTTGTTCCATGAAATTGTATTAAATTATTCCAGTTTATTCTCTTCATTGCGTAGCGTTTCTCTCGGCTGCACTGCTCCAGTACGTGTATGTGGATGTTAGTTTTTTTTGTCAAATTAGATTTCAGCCTCTATGTGCTGCCATGTCAATCTAATCTGCCCAGGGCCTTCAAAGTCAGTACTGCTGGCCTTTTATCTTAGTCTCTATTAACAATGGGTCTGTTTATTTAACCAATCAGATTTTAAATTCGCCTCACAGAGCAGCTCGTAGGCCCAGAATAGCGTCAGCATTTTTCCACCCTCTGATTGGTTGTTCAGAGGGAAACTGTTACAGCCAAGTTCGACTGGCAAAACACGAGTGGTACCACTGGATTACAGCCTCTGAGGAGCAGTGCACATTATGAGTCTGCATCTCTGGTGAGTAGGTTGTATTTTATTTACATTTCAAAGTTTTTTTCATGTTATTAGACAAATATTGATTCTGAACTGCTCCAGATGATGTAGGTGCACAGTATATGTTTTGTATAGTATTGGTGTTTTTTATAATTGTGACGTAATAGTGGTGGAATTAAGAGGTGTATTAAGTTGGGTATATATATATATATATATATATATATGATACACAGCAAGGAGATGATGTGTCTGGTCCATGGCGTCTTGGTATGTCCCAGTACTTAAATGCTCTTTTGCTACACACTTTTCATTTTTCATATCTATCCAACAATAAAATACAGACCTATACCTACTACATTGTGACTTTTCATCTTCATGGTGTTTTTTGTTAATAATAATAGGAAAAAAATTATGTATGAAATCATTTATAAGCTTGAAATGCAAAAAAAAACATTATCTTATTCACTGGTTTGGAAACACAGATGTTTTTTGTGAGACACATGAATGGCCATTTTATTTATATGCTCCAAACTTGATCATGTAACAGTAGTAAGATTTACTTTAACCAAACAAATTGATAAATGTCCAGATGTTTCACTTTATTTTCATTGAAAAATCCTCCTAAAGCATGAACAGTTTCACACACTCAGCATCTGGACAGTTTGTTTCTCCAAACATTCTGCTGAAATACTTTACTGTGCCTCTAGTAAAACTTGCTGAACAATGTTGTTCTTCACTAGTTGGAGATTTCTTTCTTTGTGATCCAGTTCATTCCAGAGCACTTCAATAGGATTTTGGTGCGGTGACCCGGCAAGTCATTCCATGATAGATATCACTCCAGACGAATGTTTACTCTCTAAATAACGCTTAGAGAACTCTGTTGCATGGTAAAATCGATTCCCAAGGTGTTGAAGTATGGAATGATTGCCATGGTGGTTCCTTTCACCTGGAAGGTCTCCGATCTTCCCTGCTCCAAAACAACCCCAAACCATTAAACCTCCACCTCCATGTTTGATTGTGGGGGTCAGACAGTCTGATCTCATCTTCTCTCCTGTTCTCTGTCTTACACAAGTTCTTCTGTTCAACGTTTTGTCCACTTATTTCCTGTCCAATTATTGTGTTTTCGCCTTTCAGTTAGTTTGTTGCATTGAAAAAAAAAGGAGCATGCATGTGTCTCAAACACCATAATAACATTGTGTTTCCAAACCTTTGTTGCTTTGATCAGTCCCCATAGTTCCAGCGTTCTGGTTCATAGCAGTTTCACACTTGTTTTTTTATTCACACTTGAATTTATGACTGTAATATTTGTACATATCGCTATGAAGTTTCTACTGCTACTGATGGTGCTACTAAGCATCATAAGCTATATAGTTGGAAGATGGTGGCTTTGATAAAACAGCATAAAAGGGTAAAAAAAGGGTGAAAAGGCGCCGTAGCCCATGCTTTTCGGATTGAGACAGACGGACGATGGCATCGGCATTTATTTACAATAATAAGAGGGACAGTCGGCATCTTCTTTCTCTTTGGGTTGAGTGAAAGATTCATCAGTGTATCCCTCAATATAAAATTGTATTAAAAATGCAGTAAAAAGGTTGACCTATTCAAACAGACTTATTGCTGTCGCTTATGAGGGTTTATGGGGTTTATGAGGTGTCTAGATCTATAAGTAGGCGAATTGGGACACAGCCATAGTGCCAGGTTTATCAAACCCACGTGTTTTTGACTCATAAGTAAGTACCAACACAATTTGTGCAATCTGTTTGTTACCATGGTGCCATGAACGATTCCCTGGGGACCAATGTAGCAGTAACTTCCTGCAGTCATCTGTCCATACCTGACCACACCACACACACACACACACACACACACACACACACACACACACACACACAAACCAGTGAAGCAATCTTTTAAAAATAATTGACACTTGATAAACAGGAAATGAGGAGGACGGTGGGGTTTGAGATATGAGTCAGAGGGAAGATATCTTACATGGTGTTTCCAAGAGCAAACATCTTCTCATAGCTCTCTCTGGAGGAATAGTTCGGGATGACCTACAAAAACAATGAAGGTCAAAGTCAAATGGTAAGACTCAGAGTAAGGTGTGTGTGTGTGTGTGTGTGTGTGTGTGTGTGTGTGTGTGTGTGTGTGTGTGTGTGTGTGTGTGTGTGTGTGTGTCTATTACCATGCCGTTAGTGATGACGCAGCGTGGGGACGAGGGCAGGCTGGGAAACAAGCCAAGTGGGTGACCACTGTACATCACCAGTGTCTGCTCCTCAGTCATAGTGCTTAGGTAATGAAACACCAGCCAGAACTACACACACACACACACACACACACACACACACACACACACACACACACACACACACACACACACACACACACACATACAGAATAATGTTATTAAACTCATTTTATTACACAACCATGATCCAAACTTGTATATTTTAGACCAAGTGTATCCCAAGAGAATATATTATGATGATGGCAGTTGCAAGCTTTAATTCTATTGAAACTGAAATGTTTTGGTCAATTATTATTCCATAAATAGAAAATAAAAAAAAAAATAACACAGAGGGTACCTGAGCCCAGTTGCTAAACACCTGCCCATTCCCTCCATAGGTGACGAGCTCCTGTGGAAACTGGAACATGAGGCAGATGTAAATAAGTGACTGATTCAGATTTGAAAATACATGACATGACTAAGTCAAAGCATTAGTTTACCCAGGCAAAATGGAAAACTGTTCTGTGGTCAAACGAATCGGAATTTCTTTTTCTTTTTTGGAACCATGGACACCATGTCCTCCAGACTAAAGAGGAGAGACATCACCTGGCTATTTATCAGCACTTAGTTCAAAAAGCCACATAATCAATGATATGGGAGTGGATTTGTGCCTGTGGTATGGGCAGCTTGCACATTTGTAAATGCTCCATCAATGCTCAATGGTATATACAGATATACACATGCTATCATCCAGAAATAGTCTTTTTCAGGGAAGGCCTTGCATACTTGAGCTAGACAATGCTAACTGCACACTGCATCTATTCATAGTAAAAGAGTCCTGGTAATGAACTGGCCTGCCAGCAGTCTAGACCCGTCATCATCTGAAAACTTTTAGTGCATCATGAAACAGAAAAACACAACAAAGGAAACCCAAAACTGTTGAGCAGCTAGAATTATGTATCAGATACATATAGGACAACATTCCTCTCCCAAGACCCAACTCCCAATTTTACACACTGACCCAACTTTTCTGGAAATTAAGGTTGTACACTAATTGAACAGAAATCTGAGGACACCTGACCATAGGATTCAAATGTGTTAAACATCTCATTCCACATTCAGCTCCCATTCTCTGTCACATTAACACATTCTTCTGTAAAGATGTTCCACAAAATTTTGGAGTGTGCTTGTGGAGATCTCATTCAGCGAGGAGGTCCGGGGTGCAGTCAGTGTCTCAATTCATCCCACAGGTGTTCAATAGGGATGGAGCTCTATAGCAGGAGATCTTCTACACACACATCCAAACCATGTAAAGCATATCTTCATGGAGCTGGCTTTGTGCACAGGAGCATTGACATGCTGGAACAGATTTGGGTCTCCTAGAGCAAGTGCAATTGTATGCCTTTTTCTTGGGAAGAGTTTGAGAAGAACTACATATGGCTGGAAAAGTCAGGCGTCACAATAGTTTTTTTCTGTATACTGCATCTGCAGGACACGATAGTCCCTAGGTTTGGGAAAATGTAGACATACAGGCATATAATCTCAGTAATAGTGGTACACTAGCACATGTGCTAATAAAGAAACAAAAGAAACAATTTGACTCAGATAAGCTAATATAGCATACATCAGTGTGCCAGTGTTAGAGGAGGATGTACTGAATTTGTATACCTGTGCTACAGCAGGATCCAGATTATTCATGATCATGTGCATGATGGCTGCTGCATGCCTGGTTTTACAGGGGTACTGATCGATGGGATATGCCCTGAGACAGCACAAAGATTTTAATATTAAACAACGTCACTGTGACTCAAATGCATTACTCCATGCACGGGCTCCAGCTCAAGTAAATAAAAATTGATTGAATGTGCAGTGTGTCAATTTCGACTCCTTAGAAAATTAAGATTGAATTAGAAAATCATCAGTTGTGAAATAGAACAAATAAAGATGAAAAAAGAACGATGCTTTTGTCACTAGAGGTCAACCGTGGATTTTTACCGAAACCTAAGTTTGATTGTACTTGCTGATGACTGACTTATCAACCGATTAAAAATGGAAAAACTAACTCCATGGTAAAATAATACTGAACTTTATTAAAAAATATAAAAAATATTAATTAATTAATATAATTCTATAATTCATAGATTATAAATAACTAATAAAATATAGCACTCTCCGTGCAGCATGCGGTCTAGCGTGTTAAAACAAACAGCGAGTGGTGGCAGTGATTCGCCTCTAGAGGGCACTCTAAAATTGGATTTTTATTCCCGCAATCAACTTTCAGTGCCGATTGATCGTCGAAACCTATTAATGATTTGACCTTTAATTGCCACCTATACATTACAGAGCAATGAAGCTGGGGTCAGAGTCAGCCATTATACAGCACCCCTGGAGCAGCGAGGGTTAAGGGCCTTGCTGAAGGGGCTAAGGCTTGAACACCTGGCCTTCCAATCAGTAACCCAGAGCCTTAACCATTGAGCCACTACTTCCCCAAAGAAGCTGAGGTCAGACACAGGGGCAGCCATGATACAGCACCTGTGGAGTAGCAGCTTGGCAATAATGGGGCTTCAACCTCAGACTTTCTGCTCAGTAAGTTAGAACGTTAACCACAGAGCTAAACTCAAATAAACTTTCTTTCGGCTTCTCCCATTAGGGGTCGCCACAGCGGATCCTCCGACGTTGATTTGGCACATGTTTACGCTGGATGCCCTTCCTACGCAACCTCCCAATTTATCCGGCTTGGACCGCACTGAGAGTGCTGGGATGTTCCTGACGGGAATCGAACCGGTCCACGGTGGAGCTGCATCTTAACCACTAGACCACCAGGGGAACTAGAGCTAAACTCAAATACACAGGAGAAATTGAAGTGATTTACAAAAACAAGGTTGCGAATACAAATTCCAAATATAACCACAAGGAGTGATCTACAGGGGCCAAGCACCATGTGTAGATTGCATCATGGGTAGCTGTTTTTTACTCATAACTGGCACACAGAATTTTAGCTAAAATTTTACAAGACTGCCATGATCTAATCTAATCTGATCTGATCGAATGGAAGAAATTCTATCTTGATTGACCTTATGACCCCCTAATGTTCCTTTAAAGAGTACACTATATGGTTTTTGGTATATGGTACTGGATTACTAATCAGAAGGTTGGGGGTTTAAGCTCCAGCGTAGCCAAGATGCCACTGTTGGGCCCTTGAGCAAGGCCCTTACCCCTCTCTGTATCCTGGCTTCCTAACAAAGTTAGGATGTACAAAGAAAAGAATCTCACTGTGCTGTAATGCATTGGTGATAAATACAAACGTCTACTTAAAACTTCCACTGTAGTTTTATCTTGAAAAAAATGAGTAATTTCTCAAAATAAAGAGAGATAGTGAGGTTTTTTTTCGGTTCTGCTTTAAATTTTGTGATAGTTTGCAGAACTGAGTAGATGTATCAGTTTCTGTGTGAGTATTTGTGTGTGTTGTGCGTATACCTCATGTGTAGTGTGGGGCAGAACCGATACATGTAAATGTGTCCATACTGCGTCAGTTCCTGGGCAAATTCAGGAGCCAGAATGGCATGTAGCGCCGGAGGAAAATATCTCAGCACGTTCTTCAGAGCAAGCTGTTCCAGAAATTCAACAGAAAGATCCACATCAGTGTTATATGATTATTATTATGTTACAAAAACTTTGGTTTATCAAAATGCACATATATATATATATGTATGTATGTATATATGTTTCTGTTTGACCCTTTTATTATAAAAATATATATATAAATAAATTAAAACCTTCAAGGCAACACACGTTTATTCACGACGTCCGTTCTTTGCTCAAATATAAAAAAAAATAAAAAAAATAAATACGTTTTAAATCAAGCACCAAAATCAAGCACAGGTCTGGCAATTAAAACTGTCCGTGCGGAAACATTGCAAAAGTTACGTTTGGTGTCCTGATGATTGATCGTTTAAAACACCATCGTTACTTTAAAACATTTACAGGAACATTTAGTCTTCATGCTCTGTGTTGAGTTCGGTTTCACTAATAATAAACATACACTTGCATAAAGCATCAATATTTGTCCATGTTGATTAGAGCATTAAAACCGTGAAAAGTATTCGTTCAAGGTACATTTAAAACTGATCAAAATGTGCGATTAAGTTGCGCTTAATCATGAGTTAACTCACGACAATCATGAGATTAATCGCGATTCAAAGTTTTAATCGATTGACAGCTCTAATATTTACATTTCAATTCATGCAGGTATTCTTTTTAGTTTATATCCACCCACTGTATTTTTTAATACATTTTTCTTGGTTCAATGTCCTATTACAAAACCTAACAAATAGCCTAATTTAACCTCTGTATTTCACCCCTGGTCCTTTAGTGATGTCCTACCTGAATTAATCCACTGCTCAATACCATCATTATGACACCACATCTATAGGAAGTCTATAGGAACCACCAGTATAATGCTGTATGAGCGCTGCACCACACACAGGAATCTTAGGGAGAATGAAAGTCATCACTAAAGCAAGAAACCCAATGAACACAATTCAACACGTCTCCTTTCACTGTAGCCACAACTGCACCTCCCACATACATCATCTCTAACAGAAGCATCAATTATAAGCTTAATTAATGTCCCTGTATAAAATGCATCCGTGCATTTAAGTTTTCCTTGGGATTTGAAATGAAGGCAAATTGTGTGTTCTTTTTGTACAGGAATGAAATAGGTAATTACTTTCATAGAAAAGCTTGATATATCAGATAAAATAAAGATTATCATGATTATCATGAGCAATGCTGCTTATACTTATACACCCCTTATATTTCAGTAATCATTTTATTGCACTGTACCTTCTCAATGGACAATAATATAGAAATGAAACTATATTTTAGAGGAGTCAATGTGCAGTTTGTGTAGCAGTACAGATTTACTGTCCTCTAAAAATAACTCAACATACAGACATTATTGTCTAAATAACTGGCAACAAAAGTGAGTATGTCAAAACTGTGTCCAAAGTGTGAATATTTTGTGTGAGCCTTAATCCTCCTCCCTAAGGCTTCCTTCTGAGATGATGCAGGACTTGACTTCTTTACCCTGAGGTACCATGTTGAACATCCAGTGGTCTGTATGAGAGAATTGGACTCAAAGCACCATATTTAAACTGCTTTAATACAAGACACAACTTTTTATGGTCCTGTCAAGCAGAAACATGAACATGATGAATGTGTGGCTTTGCACGGTTACAAGACGTACAGCTGTTATCACCGAGGGTGTACTTACTTTTGTTGGCAGTTATTTGACAATAATGGCTGCATGTTAAGTTATTTACGAGGACAATAAATCTGTACTGATCATACACTAAAATATATCTGGTTTATTTCTATAGTTTGGTCTCTTGAAAAGATACACTGAAATGGTCGCTGAAATGTGAGGGGGTGCACTCACTTTTGTGAGATTCTGTCAAACTCTTATCTTCTGTAATTATTAACAGAGCTGCAAACATCGAAGGAAATTTTGAAAGCAGGCCCCAAAGATCTGTCCTTTGGACCCTTGAGACGCAGCAGCGGCCCTGAATGCGACGAAATAGGCGAAATGTTCCTAATCTGAAGTGTCTTCAACGATCACCTGATCGCTGCACTGTGATTAGTGCTGAGTAGTGATTAGGGAAGACAGTCACATGACAGTATACCCGGATATTAAATATACTGCTAATATAACAATTTTAGTCTAGACATCAGTGTCTAGACACTAATCAGACATGCACATAATTAAAGAAAAAACAGTTCTGAATGACTCACTCGTTTCTCCTCAGTGGTGAGGTTTGGTGTACGAATCGGTGCATGAGGCACATCAGGGTTCCTGCCTTGATTGGGTGGAAGAGGGTCGAGAGGTAACCCACTGCAAAGCTCCTTTAAACTCGACATGACTTCCTAAAAGGGAATGGGAGCGCAGATGTGGAAACATATGAAGTAAAATAGAGGTAAAAAAAACCACTTTGGAGAGTTTCTTTTCTCCACCCCGTCACACCATTGGCCAGTCGGACGCTTTGACCTCTGGATCTCATCCATTGAGAAAATGAGGATCTGCTCCAGAGGTAATCATTGATTGAAGATAAAACATTGTGGCAAGCACCTGAATCTACAGACCCCAAACTTCCAATCAGACACTACGGCCTTTAAACATGGCAACCCTAGACTCCAGATCCTAGCACACACTTTCAGGTTCACAATCACCCCCATATTGATGAGGGTCCCAAATACAGTGTGATGCAGAGAAACGGGAACTTCTGGAACCGGAAGTTGGTGACCCTGAGACGTCAGAAATCATTTGGAACCAGCTCGTTTAGAATTCCTTTATTTATATTGGAGCAGTGGAATGATGTGCGACGAGTAAAAACCTTTTAAAGGAATGGTGATAGTGTGAGTGCTTTGGGAATTTCAGCATCATTACCAGTTAGGACATCATGAGCGTGTCCTGTCTGCTCGTTTTGAAGAACCCAGGTTCAGAAATGGGACTTCTTCCAACATCCAATACGTTACCTTTGAAGACGGAAGGGCTTCAGACATGGTTCTTCTCTTAAACTCAATTTACTTCATAACTTTAAAACAAAACCGCATGCAATATATTTTGGAGAGGCTTGTAGAAGATCTTGGTCCTGCCACCAAACTCTCAGGATGTGTGTGTGAGGTCACTGATGGACAGAACTTGGATGTGTAGATTGTACAATTATTTGTGCCTGTTAATCCAAAGAGTGCCAACGATCTGGTTGCATCACTTGTACAGCCGTATAACACAAATTTCAATAACTTAAAAAACCCTGCCATGGCTTATCGTTTAATTATAAACAACGCTAGCGGTGGCTAATGTGTGGTAAAATTGTAGGATTGAATTATTACCAATGGGATTTCAATCAAGAAGTTAATAGTTACACTTGAAATTCCATTTGCATTGTTTTTTTTTCCTGTTCAAACAGAAAACACTATACGACCAGAAGTCTTGTGAAACCGGACTTTTCCAGCCATATATGGTTCATCGAAATATCATCACACGAATGTGTTGAATGTGTGATGTTGCAGCATGAACTTTTCACTTTACCAAACCTGTTCCAGCATAACGCCGCACCTGGGCACAAAGCCAACTCCGTGAAGATCTGCTATAGATGGATTGAATATGTTTGTGGAAGATCTCCTGCTATCCAGCTCTCACCTAACGCAGGTGGAACAGGTTCAGGTTTCGTAATTGGCGTGCGTGAAAGTAGAATTGAGACGTCCTATATACTTGTTTACATCAAACTTTGTGGTAGCAGTTCAGGGAAGAACCACATATGGCTGGGAAAGTCAAGCTTCCCATATCAAACAGTGTATTGTGAGAGCTTTATGAAATGGAAAAAGCAGTAGCTCAGGGGTTTAAGGTGTAGGGGTACTGATCAGAGGTTGAAGCCCTGATATCGCTAAGCTGCTAATGTTGGGCCCTTGAGCAAGGCTCTTAACCCTTTGTGCTCCAGGGGGCGCTGTTTAACGGCTGAACCTGCACATTGTCCCCAGCTTCCCAACAACACGTCTAAAGAATTCCACTGTGGCGTGTAACAAAATAAACTTTTACAGCTTATTTTCACCACAATACCTGAAACAACAGAAACACAAGCGTATAAAAGACTTTACACAAAAAAGAGCTTTTATTGAGAATGAGCACTTTTTCCCCCCCCCCAAAAGACGAATGGTTGAGCATTTCTTTATACATATTGAAAAAATGTGGTGGCACATTTCGTCATATATACAGACAAAGTCGGGAGGAAAACAAAACCAAAAAAAAAAAAAAAAAAAAAAGGGTTTGTCCATGGATGATTGAACCATATCTGTAGACAGCTTCAAGCCTGGATAACACTACCTTTAAAAAAAAACTCCTCGAAATGCAGACGGTTGGATTTGACAGCTGAAAATCTAATGTTTTTTTGTAATAGTAATAATAATAATAATAATGATTATAAACCTGCGAGTGTGTGGATTTTCCCGTGGCGTCATACTAAGAGCGGCCTGGAAGGAAGGAAGAAAACGTGGCGGAGAACCCGCGCGACACTTTTACATGAGAGGCCGAGCATGACTGAGAAGTGAGCACTGCCATGGCTATACTGAACACAGTCGAACAGCAAGCCGGGGGTACGAAGGAAGGAAAGAAGAAAAGGAGGAAAGAAAGGGGAGGGGGGTGTGTGTGGGGGTAAATGGTTTTACCCATCGACTATCGTCAGAGCTCACAGAGTCTAGCTTTACTCATCACTCCATAAATATCTCCCTCTCCCCGTCTCGAAGCCAAACCGGGCCGTTTAGAATGGACCACTTCACCTCACTGTGCCGACGCAGCTATAAAATTAAAGGAATAACACTCATAAAAAATAATAAAAGGGGTGATAAGGGTGCGTCTCGCAGGTACGCTTGCGAGAGGATTAGAAGAGTAGCGCCCCCATGCTGCCCATTTCGCTCTGCTCTTTCACGAAAATCTCAAAATATTGGTAGATGATGGTGACGGCCAGCAAGATCCCAGTCCCTGAGCCGATCGCTCCCAGAAAGTCGGCCATGACAGAGAGACCGCCGATGCACAGGCCGCCGAACGCGGCTGCCGTAGGGATGTATCTACACACACACACACACACACACACACACACACACACACACACACACACACACACACACACACACACACACACACACACACAGGTTCAATTCAGCGGAGAAAATAAAATCCTGACCAAAGATATCGCCTCAATTATGGAGATGCACATGTGTATAACGATGATTGACTCAGACCTGTTAAGTTCGTGCACCATGGACGTCTCTCGGTGTCCTCTCATCACCATCTGCTGCTCTTTAAGCTGTTTAGCCACCTGAAACACGAAACAGGACATCTCATAACACGCCTTGAAAAAAGTGCATAATAAAATAATTATAATTTTTTTTGTTGTTGTTGTTTTTAAAAATTGAACTGAAGCATACGTCTTTGGCAGATGACCCAGAAACCTCGATCCACGTTTTGGAAAAGAACGCGCAGGAGCCCAGCATGAAGACGATGTAGATGACTGCGTGGACCGGATCGTCTAACACCGAGCCGAACGATTCCGGAGGAGAGAGGTAGTAACACAGACCACCGACTGGGTAGGCGCGAGCGGGTCCACCGGTTGTTGCGTCCTATTAAACAGAGAAGTTTTTTTTTTTATAATTTTATACTATTAAATTATTATAACAAATTAAAAAAAAAAGTCTGTATCGAAGGCAACTTCAACTGCTCTTACTCCATTCAGCTTTTTTTGAAAACATACAAAATGTTTTTACATCATCAAGACTATAAATATACACCGTGAGGACAAAGTATGAGACACTGAGAATAAGATTGGCCTTTTGAACATCACAGTCCACATTTACTCCCCATTTTCTGCAAGATTGACCAAATCATCTGACAGTTTTTCCGGGTTGCGTCTGTTGCTGGACCGACTGAGTCTGCGGTTATTATACAGTACGAGAGTGGCCTCTAGAGCTGAATCAGTTTAAATGTGGATTTCAATTGTGTTTGTTACTTAAATGTCTTGATTCATTTTGTATGTAATTGTTTTTATTACTAATTCATTATTTATTAAATGGTATTTGTGAACGGTATGAGGCAGATGATCTGCTGCGGCGACCCCTAGTGGGAGCAGTCGGAAGGCGACTTCCTTTTAATCCAGGATCCTCATTAAAAAAATAAAATAAAATAAAAAAATTAAGAGGTTGATTAAACGGTTAATCGGCAAGTTTCTTTCAAACCAACTACCTGCATGTCTTCTCTCACCACATCCATAAACCTCCTCCTTACCTCCTTCCTGGTGGCTCCATCATCAGCATTCTCCTATCGATATACCCCCATGTACCTCCTCTGCACATGTCCAAACCATCTTAATCTCACCGCCCTCACCTTGTCTCCAAAACGTCCTACATGCGCTGTCCCTCTAATAAACTTAATTCTCAAAAAACTCAACCGGTCCATCGTCGTCACTCACAATAAACATCTCAGCATCTTCAGCTCTGCTACCTCCAGCTCCACCTCCTGTCTTTTACTCAATGCCACTGTCTCTAATCCATACAACATCTCGGGTATCACCACAGTCCTATAAACTTTCCCTTTCACTCTCACAGATACTCTTCCATCACAAATCACTCCTGCTATCACTCTTCCCCACCCACTCCACCCTGCCTGCACTCTTTTCTTCACTTCTCTAACACACTCTCTATTACTTTGCACTGTTGACCCCAGGTACCTGAACTCCTCCACCGTCTCCACCTTTTCTCCCTGCAACCGCACCACTCCACTGCCCTCCCTCTCATTCACACATCCAGATGATTCACTTATCCAGCACGTGGCTCCACCTCTCCAGTCTCTTCACGTAGCTCAAAGTAGGTCAAAGAAGAAATACATTTAAAAAATACCAGTTTATTTCTCTATATGTTACTTACAGACCAGGTTCCCAGCAGGTTAACCAGGAAGTTGCCACTGAATCGAGTGGAGAGCATCTGAGAGATGACGTAGAGGTTGGACACCAGTGCAGACTGCAGAATGATGGGAATATTCGAGGTGTAGAACAGCTTGATGGGATAGGTGTTGTATTGGCCACGGTAGCGCGCAGACTTGATTGGCAGATCAACTCTGAAACCCTGAGATCCACAAAGGCAGAGTTGCTTAATGGCTTGATCGTTATTTATCGCATTCTAGGTCATGGGAACAGATCTCACTCACCTGGAAGTATATGACCACAGCAAACACAAAGATGGTGGCGATGAGGTTCATGAGGTTGGGCAGGTTCTGTCTGTAGAAGGCCTCTCTCAGAGCACGCACTTTATCGGTCCTAGTGGCCAGCAAATGGAACAGGGCGATGATGGCGCCCTCAAACTCGGTGCCTGGGGGGACACAATCACCAACAAGGATGAGACCAAATCAGCCTGCTAAATTCTCGATCCTGATTGGTCGCGGGTGGTTAATACTACAAACCTGCAAAAATTGCAGTTTTGTTGTATTAAATCACCAGTGACCAATCAGGACCGAGAAGAACCTGCAGAATAACAGCTTTATCATAAATGTTTCTATGCCAACAAGATTGATGTTGCATTGATGTGAATCAGTAGTGTGTGTGTGTGTACCTCTGCCCGTGTTCACCGTCGTTGGACTGAATGCTTTCCATACGATGGTCTCACAGATGTTGGTGGCGATGAAGAGGGAGATACCGGAGCCCAAGCCATATCCTTTCTGAAGCAGTTCGTCCAGCAGCAGGACGATCAGACCGGCCACAAACAGCTGTACAAAAAAAAAAAAAAAAAACATGCACTCATTCGAACCACACTATATACCACATTGACCTCAGGTAGCACGGAAACATCTAGTCTTTCACCTAGACTTCAGACATGCATGTTCTCTTTGTTTTTATGCAACAAACTTAGTAATGTAACAGTATGAAGATTTCCTTTTACAAGTCAAATCCAATAAATGTCCAGATGTTCGTTATTTTCACTGAAAAATCCTTCCTTGGCATGAAGAACGGCTTCACACACACTTGGCAGTTCGTTTCTCCAAACATTCAGCTGAAATACTTTGCTTTGCCTCTAGTAAAACTTGAGCAAAGATGTTCTTCACTAGTTGGAAATTTCTTTGTGGTCCAGTTGATCTAAAAGCAGTTCAATAGGATTTTGGTGTGGTGACCCGTCAGGTCATTCCGTGGTAGATATCACTCCAGATGACTGTTTGATCTCTAAATAGTGCTAAGAAGAGTTTGGACGTACGCTTCGGCTCATCTTCTTGTTGTATGGTGAAGTCGGTGCCAATGAGCCGCAGTCCAGAAGGAATTACATGCTGATGTATAGAATGGTTGCCATGTTGGGTCTTTTCACCTGGCTATGAGTTGCTCAGGATGTCCTGGTTCCACAAGACGGTAACATTTTTCTCAATTTCCTGGTGTTTGTAATGTTATAATAATTTTTAAATCCACACTTTGTCACCCAAATGAAGATGGGTTTCCTCAGAGTCTGGTTCCTCTCAAGTTTTCTTTCTTATTTGCAGCTAAGGAGGTATTTGCCCTAGGCTTGCTCATCAAGGGGATAAAAAAACAAATTCAGTTTGTTCTATAATTCTTGCATTCTGTAAATCTGCTCTGCGATCATGCGTTGTGAATAATCCCAATAGAAATTAAATTAAAAGGAAGCTTAGAAACAAATTGGGTTCAAGAAGAAAGAAAGCTCTTGTGTGTCTTTGGATGTTAAAAGTCCCGTGTCATTTACCTGAATGATGATGAGGAGACAGATCCCGGCTCCCATTTCTGACGGGTCTCCATACATGCCGGTCATCACGTACACTATTGCCTGGCCAATCGTGATGATCATCCCGAACACTATAAACACAAATATTCAATTAACTAATTAGTTCACATTAATTAAATATTTTGTCAGTCCCCCTTTTTGCTGCCAAAACAATCGTGACCTGTCGAGCATCAACAGCATGAACTTCTTCAGCAGTTTGAGCTCCAGAAGCTTGTCTGTTAGACCTTCGCTCTCCACGTGCATCGATGAGCCTCGGCCTCTGTCGCCGGTTCGCCACTGTTCCTTCCTTGGAGCACTTTTGATAGATACTGACCACTGCAGTCCGGGAACATCCCACAAGAGCAGCAGTTTTGGAGATGCTCTAGACGTCGTCTAGACGTCACGATTTTTCAAACTCGCTCAAATCCTTACGCTCGCCCAATTTTCCTGCTTCTAACATCAACTTTGAAGACAAAATGTTGACTTTTCCACGCATAAACAGGTGCCATGATGAGATAATCAGTGTTCTTCACTTCACCGTTCATAATGTTATATATGTACATGTCGTTTGGTAGATGCTCTAATCCAGAACGATAATTCTCTCATTTACACAACGGAGCATTCAATCGCTAAGGGTTTAAAAACAACAATAATGGCAGCATTGGGATTTGAAATCAAGTGTTTGGACACCTGAGCATAATATGTGATGGGTTTTCCTTTAGAACTTTCCATTCCACATTTAGGGAACTCTTATTAATAAGGTCCACGTTTCTGGAAAGATGATCCACTAGATGTTGTGCTCATTCATTGTGGCCACAAGGGTGTTAGTAAAGTCAGGTACTGATGAGGGTGAGGTAACCAGGCCTGGGGGGGGCCTTAAAAAAAGAAAGTTTTTACATTTCTATAATTTGGTAGATGCCTTTATCCAGAGCGACTTGATTTCTCATCGTACAAGTCTAGTCTTGTTTCATGAAAATTCCCGGAGTTTTGCAACCGTCTTTACTGTTGTACTGGCGTAAAAGCTTTTATCAAGAAATGCATTAGACGTCCCCCTGGTATAACTAATCCAATCTGAAAGGGTCAGTTTCAGGTGTCTGGAAGTGCATGTTCATTTTTCCTCATCATGTCTGATGAGTTGTAATTGTGATCCAAGACCAAATTTGAGAAAAATCAGTCTGGTTGTGGTGGAAAGTTGCACACACTTACATTTCTGGGCTCCGTTAAACAGCGCTCGGTCTTTTGGAGTGTCTCCAACCTCTATGATTTTGGCTCCAGCCAGCAGTTGCATGATGAGGCCCGAGGTGACTATGGGAGAGATGCCCAACTCCATCAGAGTACCTGGAACGCATCAGATTTCACAGCAACATCGATTAAACCTCACCTCCTGCAACCAATGTCCTTCTCTCAACACGCACAAACTGCTGCTGGTTCACAATAATTCTTTATTACACACAGATTTGATCTTCGTTACATCATACTTTTGGAAAATTCCGATTCATAAACATGACACGTTCTGTACATGAACAAAAGATTGTGGACACCTGACCATAACAATGAACATCTCATTTCACGTCGAGTCCCCATTTGCTGTTATAATAACCTCCACTCTTTTGGAAAGATGTTCCACTAGATTTGAGTTTGCTTATGGGGATTTGTTCATGAAGCTGGCTTTGTGCACAAGAGCACTGTCAGGCTGGAGACAGGTTTAGGTCTCCTAGCTCAAGTGATGGAAAAATGTCATGCTACCAAATCCATCCAATAAAATTGTTTTCACCAAATTAGATTGAAGAACAATTTGAGGGAAGTTCTACATATGGCTGGAAAAGTTGTGTCCCGATACTTTTGACCATATAACATAGGAATGATTATGGATAGAAAAAAAAAAAAGACTGACCTCTGTTGGATGCCAGAATGACTCTCATCCAGTAGAATGGATCTGCTGAGTCTGAAGACATGATCCCAAATAGAGGGATCTAGAGAGAGAGAGAGAGAGAGAGAGAGAGAGAGAGAGAGAGAGAGAGAGAGAGAGAGAGAGAGAGAGAGAGAGAGACAAAACCAATCAACCATAATGTCACGTACAGTGTTACACTCCAGTCGGAGTCTGCCACATAGAGTTACACTCCAGTCGGAGTCTGCCGCATAGAGTTACACTCCAGTCGGAGTCTGCCGCATAGAGTTACACTCCAGTCGGAGTCTGCCGCATAGAGTTACACTCCAGTCGGAGTCTGCCGCATAGAGTTACACTCCAGTCGGAGTCTGCCGCATAGAGTTACACTCCAGTCGGAGTCTGCCGCATAGAGTTACACTCCAGTCGGAGTCTGCCGCATAGAGTTACACTCCAGTCGGAGTCTGCCGCATAGAGTTACACTCCAGTCGGAGTCTGCCGCATAGAGTTACACTCCAGTCGGAGTCTGCCGCATAGAGTTACACTCCAGTCGGAGTCTGCCACATAGAGTTACACTCCAGTCGGAGTCTGCCACATAGAGTTACACTCCAGTCGGAGTCTGCCACATAGAGTTACACTCCAGTCGGAGTCTGCCACATAGAGTTACACTCCAGTCGGAGTCTGCTACATAGAGTTACACTCCAGTCGGAGTCTGCTACATAGAGTTACACTCCAGTCGGAGTCTGCCACATAGAGTTACACTCCAGTCGGAGTCTGCCACATAGAGTTACACTCCAGTCGGAGTCTGCCACATAGAGTTACACTCCAGTCGGAGTCTGCTACATAGAGTTACACTCCAGTCGGAGTCTGCTACATAGAGTTACACTCCAGTCGGAGTCTGCTGCATAGAGTTACACTCCTGTCAGAGTCTGCTGATGTGGCAAAAAAATGAGTAAATGAGCACACCCCTCCTGACCAATCAGAACCATTAAAAACAGCACTGGTGTCTAACTATTATATCATCTCATTGAGATTTGCTTCATTTTTCAGAGGACTTGAAAGAATCGTCTGTGTTTCTATGGATACCAAGGACACAGTGAATGGTTTGGGAGAACTACGTACTAGAGGAGAGAGAGAGAGAGAGAGGATAGATAGATAGATAGATAGATATATAGAGAGAGAGAGAGAGAGAGAGAGAGAGAGAGAGAGAGAGAGAGAGAGAGAGAGAGATATACCTGGCAGCAGACAAGAAAGATGAACAAGGTGATGGCCGTCCATAGCACTTTTTCTCTAAACTGGATCTGAAAAACAGACACACGTGGGTTTTTTGAGAACGGATCACAGGATAAATAAGCTTGTATATAAAATGTAAAATAAAATGGTCCAGACCTTCCTTTCTGGCTTCTGGATCTCGGGTAAAACCGCACAGAACGGCTTGATGACCTCCAAGAATTTAACTGAAAAGAGAGAAAAGTTATTTGGAGAACAGTTTGTTGAATTGTATAATAAGTGGAATTGATTGGTCACATTACACATCTTACACACACAAATACACACACAAAAAACTGATGGGATCAATATTCACACACGACAGCATTAAACCACACCCTGTTCTTCAGAGATGCAAGAATGCGTTTTGTGTGTATAGTTGTAATTGTGTGTGTGTGTGTGTGTATAGTTGTAAATATATGCGTGTATAATTGTAAATATATGTGTGTGTAGTTCTAAGCGTGTGTAATTGTAAATATAAATCTGTGTGTGTATATATATGATGTAGTTGTAAGTGTGTTTGTATATATGTGTGTAGTTGTGTGTGTGTGTATATATATATATGTGTATATATGTATGTGTGTGTGTGTGTATATATGTAGGTGTGTGTGTATATATGTAGGGGTGTGTGTGCATATACATATGTATGTAGTTGTGTGTGTGTGTGTGTGTGTGTGTGTGTGTGTGTATATATGTATGTATGTATGTAGTTTTGTGTGTGTGTGTGTGTGTATATATGTATGTAGTTGTGCGTGTGTGTGTATAAATATATATATATATGTGTGTAAGTGTGTGTATATGTATGTAGTTGTGTATGTAGTTGTGCGTGTGTGTGTATATATGTGTGTGTGTGTGTGTGTGTGTAAGTGTGTGTGTAAGTGTCGGCTGTAGTCCGAGCAGCTGAAAGCGGCGTCATCAACACGTTTCCAATCGAACCTGAGCGACTCATTTTCAGCTTCTGCTTTCTAAAAAAAAATCCCGATTTTATTCTCAAATCCTTTTAAATAAACATCACTGAATCTACATGATCTATAAAAACAACCTGAACCCGTGTAATAAAGAGAAGCAGAAATCCCCCTCCAGCTCTATAATAGAACCAGTGAAGTGATTAAAGTGCAGCCTGAAGCCCTGCTTTATATCACATATACAGTTTATTCACCTCAAACTCCATTTTCACCTCGATATTCACATCTCGAACTGTTTTTAACACGAGAGGAAATAAATAATCTGAGACTAGCTGGAGAAAGTTCAGCTAGCAAACAAACTAGCATCGAAATCCCCACGCGCGGAGAATCATGGCGGTTACACCGTCGCCTCAGAGCTGTTGTGGAAATGAAATCGAGTTAAAAAACGCTACTCACTGCCCATGGCGATGCTGCTGCTGGTGCTCGCGGTGTGAGACTCGGTGAGAAGGGGTGCTTCGAGGGGTCTGGTGCGCCGTCGGAGCGCTTGAAAGACACGTCACCACTCCGCAAGCCCTAAATACACGTCAACTATGATCCATTAGCCGCCCTTGCTAACTCCAGACCTCCGCCATGTTTGACGGGGCAAAACCAACCAATCAGTACGCGCGAACCTGCACCACGTGACATCGACTGCACTACGTTCGCGTATCATATAGGAACTGGGAATCTTTCGTAGTTGGTCTAGAGAAATCCGACTTCCCAGATTTTTTCACATAACACAAGAGCTTCACTTGTAGGCAATACGGCGGAGTTGAAACAAATTCCAATAGAGTGTGCTTTAAAGCTATTGAATTCGAAATGTTATACCACGTTCTGTAAAAAAAAAAAAACATACATCTCCGGCGCCATTAGTGAGAAGTTTCTATTTTAGAAACGTAAAAGTACCACGGTGGTCGTGAACACTGCACGCATGACCCGGATGTTGGGTCACTGGAAACGTACACTCATTTAATTCTTAAATGTAAAAGATATATTAAATACAAATTAAATAAGGCCTCCTTTTTAATGAGGTACAATGTTGAACATGTTTAATTCTCACACTAATTGATGCCGTTAAAAACCTGCGATATAAGCGGTGTTAAACAGAATTCAACTCTATAGCCAGTGAACGCTGCATCACTCTGCACCCTAAATGCCACAAGGTCAAAAGATCGCCAATTAAGTTATTTTTTTTCCAGCAGAGGTAAGAGTTCCTGTTTCAAACCAGTGATGGGTTATACTTATTAAAATGCAATCACAAATACAATGTGCACATATTTCAATATTTTGCATCTACGCGGAGCACGTGTTGGCTTTGCTACCGAGATTGTTTTATATATATCATTTATAGCTATTTTTTTTTACCCACCGTAAAATATAACTACGAATGATCACCAATATTATTTTCACCATTATAACGTGAATAGCTTAAATCTGGAATGTTCCATGCTTTTAATTCGCTTTTAATATAGCTAGCTAATGCGTCCAGAAAGTTGATTCCGAATCAAGAGAGTCGATTCTACAATAGTCATCTCGTCTTCACATTATTGCTTAAAAACGCAATCTTTTTTTATTGTAACTGTGTTAAAATATAACGAATGATATTAATATTATTTCCACCATTATAACCAGTATTGTTTAAATCTGTAATTTCCCATGCTTTTAATTCGCTTTTAATAGAGCTCGCTAATGCGTCCATAAAGTTGACTCCGATTCCGAATCAACAGAGTCGATTCTGCAATTATCACCTTGTCTTCACATAATTGTTTTAAAACGCAATCTTTTTTTTTTACTTGTAATCAGAAAAATAGACACTGATCTTAAAGCCATTTTATATTAACGAATCACAAATAAAATAGGTGCAATTTTATTTGAAGAGTCGACTCTTTTTTTTTTTTACTGAATCGACTCCCTGAGCTGAAGTATGGTAGTGAGTGATGAAACAAAAACACACTTTTTTCTTAACAATTTGGGGTTTCAAGGTAAATTTGGTGTTAATAAATGGTCAAAATGTGTCTAGTTTATAAAAAAAATGAAAAATAATAATGCATTGGGCATATAATAACCTGGGAACTGGCAAGTCTACATTTAATTTGTGTATTGCAACTATTTAAAACTGAATATTAAAACAAATATACCACAAACCACGTTCATTTGGGTAAAAGATCACATTAAGTGCCATTTCCAGCTTTTCTACTTGAAATATATAATAAAAAAACTAAAATTAGAAATAGAGGTTATTAAACTAGGGGTGTACTGATCCGACTCTGAGTGTCAATATTGAGGTTTTGTGGCTCAAATATGTCTCATGTTTTTGTCGTTCTCAGTTCTTCAGCATCATGACCAGCAAAAGGACGAAGGTGAAGTTCAGTTGGCTACGCACAGCTTTTGTATCGCCCACCAAGTTCCAGAAGAACGACGTGGATTCGGCCCGGCCCACTCGCTGGAGCGACGATGTGTGCGACGACTCGAGTGAAGCCTCGTCCCCCGGCCTGAGCTCGCCCACTGGTTCAGCTGGCCTGGGAAAACTGGAGCACATTAAACTGGACACCCCTAAGGGGAGACGCACTGGTCTGTCACAGAACTCCCATAAAACACAGCATCTGTCCAGCAGACCCTGCAGGCTGTTCGAGAATGTGAAGGTAAGCGGATTGTATCTGTGGCCTGAACTCTTCTGTAAAACTTGAGTTGTGGTTTAAATGTACTTGGATGTTTTTGATGCTCGTTTGAGGAGATTCGAGGATCAATTGTAATTTACACACATTTTTATGCAGAACAAAATTTTCAGAACTTTTAATTTAGCCTTTTTCCTTTAAGGTTTATTTTATTTCGACCTCTCCCCTTTAGGGCTTCTCATTTAGGCCCCTCCTCTTTAGATCTGATTTAGGCTCCTCCTCTTTAGGGCTTCTCATTTAGGCTCCTCCTCTTTAGGGCTTCTCATTTAGGCTCCTCTTCTTTGGAGCTTCTCCTTTTTAGGGCTTCTCATTTAGGCTCCTCCTCTTTAGGGCTTCTCATTTAGGCCCCTCCTCTTTAGGGCTTCTCATTTAGGCCCCTCCTCTTTAGGGCTTCTTATTTAGACTCCTCCTCTTTAGGGCTTCTCATTTAGACTCCTCCTCTTTGGGTGTTCTTATTTAGGCCCCTCCCTTTTAGGTGCTCTTATTTAGACCCCTCCCCTTTAGGTGTTGTTATTTAGGCCCCTCCCTTTTAGGTGCTCTTATTTAGACCCCTCCCCTTTAGGTGTTGTTATTTAGGCCCCTCCCCTTTAGGTGTTCTTATTTAAGCCCCTCCCCTGTAGGTGTTCTTATTTCGGCCTTTTTCCTTTAGGCCACCCAGACTCATTAGTGTGTGTGTGTGTGTGTGTGTGTGTGTGTGTGTGTGTGTGTGTGTGTGTGTGTGTGTGTGTGTGTGTGTGTTTGGCAGGACCCGCAGGTAGAATGTCCACCACCATCGTCCACTTTTGTTGGGAAGCGACAAACCAGAACTCCAGAGGATGGTTCAAAAGTCATCTACCTGCGAGCCCTGAGTGCTGCTCTCGGGAACAGACAGAGGAAGTCGACCCCCTCTAAGAATGGTGCCGATACCAAGAGGACACACTCCTGGAAGGGTTCTGTAGAACCCCTCACAGTTGAACAAGAGCCTGAGACAAACACGGAGCACAGCTGCTGCTCATTCAGCGAGAAACCTGCTTCTGTGTGTGTCCAGGCAGAGGAGCGCACACAGGCTTCACTCGTCCTTATAGACACTGAGGAAGAAGAGAACGCAGTGGAAACCCACACCAGGGTAAGCAGGAGAAGGTCCAGTTAGATTGGTTAATAGATGTGGATAAATAAACACATACTAATTGTAGATTGGCGGTAAAGGCACAATATGTAATTCTTTGATAGTCACTAGCTATGGAACAGCATGTATGATGTCCAATTAAAGTCCACCTGCTGATGATCGGTTTATCTCCATTCACAGTGTGTGGTCCTGAAAGCCAGCAACTCTCCTGGTTCTTCAGAAGCTGAAGATCCTGTCGGGTTCTCACAGCAGTGTGAAGAGCGAGCGATCACGTGCAGCCTGGACGGTGAAGTTTCACCTTCTACAATCACACTGACCCCACAAACTTCATTTGGTGTGTCCTGGAATATAACACCCCACTTACACTCCACTTCATTTTGGAGCTCATGGAGGGAGGGCAGCTCCTCCACCAGCAGGAGTTTGCATCTCCATAGTCCTTCAGTCTCATCTGCCCCGCCTCCAAAACAGCTTCATGAGTTCTCACCACCGTCTAGACACCGATCCTCACACATGCTCCATGGAGAAACGACGTCCCTCACAGAAGATCTCACCGCTCGCAGGAGATCCGAAGGCTCTGCACCTCTCTGGTTGTCGGATTCCAACTCCTTGGGCTTCATCGACACACACTGTCACCTGGATATGCTGTACGGGAAGCTGGGCTTTCATGGAAGCTTCCGGAGCTTCCGTCTGAAATTTCGGAGCACCTTTCCCGCGGAGTTTCACGGCTGCATAACCGACTTCTGCAATCCCAGGATCACGCTGAAGGACCGCATCTGGGAACAGCTCATAGAAGAGGAGTTGGTTTGGGGTGCTTTCGGGTGCCACCCTCACTTCGCCCAGGAGTACAACTCCGCCCACGAGCAGAGCATCATGGGAGCCATGCGTCACCCCAAGACTGTAGCGTTTGGAGAAATCGGCCTGGATTACTCGCATAAGAATTCGGTCAACCTCAGGACACAGAAGGAGGTAGACCTGAGGGTGATGGTGGAGAAAACCATGTTATCTGGTTTATTCATTTATTCATTTTTTTTTTTTTTACAAAAAGAACATGTGCAATTGATCTGTTATTCTCTCCATTGAAGAAACTGACAAACCACTGACTGTGTGTGTGTGTGTGTGTGTGTGTGTGTGTGTGTGTGTGTGTGTGTGTGTGTGTGTGTGTGTGTGTGTGTGTGTGTGTGTGTGCAGGTGTTTGAGCGGCAGCTGCGGTTGGCCGTGTCTTTGGGAAAGCCGCTTGTTATACACTGCCGGGACGCTGATGACGATTTGCTTGACATTATGAAGAAGTGTGTTCCCCATGACTACAAGATACACAGGTATAAAATTCCGTGAATTTTCAAGACTGGAAAGTTTCCATGGGAATTAATGGGAATAAAAAGGGAATTTACAAAATTTGCAGGTGAGCCTATAACAGATCATTTTGGTTAAAACAAGCAGATTAAATGCAATTTCAGTGCTGTCCTGCACATTCTTCAATCACAAAGTTTTTGAATCAAGACTCACAAATTCATCATTTCCCCCTGCCGTTTATTTACTTTACGTGACTAAAAAGTGTTTTTAAAAGTATCCACTTTGAAGAGCGTTTTCAAATAGCTACGTTTTTGTTGACTGAAAACGCCGTCTCATTGAGGACTAAATAAGGCCACCTAAAGAGGAGGGGCCTAAATAATAATAATAATAAACGTTTTGTCCCCGTAAAGCTGCATGTCTGTTATAAAAAGCACTCAGCAAATAAAGTTGAATTGAATAGAATGGTTTGTTTGTTTGTTTGTTACAGACACTGTTTCACTAACAATTACTCTGTCATCGAGCCGTTCCTGAATGAATTCTCAAACCTGTGCGTGGGTTTTACGGCGTTGGTCACGAACCCTAAAGCCGCGGAGGCCCGAGATGCCGTCAGGAAAATTCCACTGGAGCGGATTCTGCTGGAAACCGACGCACCCTACTTCCGACCCAGACAGGTTCCGATCTTAATAATAGTCATGTTGACAGATCAATCAGAATTACTACATTTACAGCATTTAGCAGAAGCCCTTATCCAGAGCAATATACAAAAGTGCTTTGAGTCTCTATCAAGAAATAAATCAACACTGGTTCACTACATTACATACTTAAGATACAATCAGCCTACAGCGAGGAATTATAGAACACTTTTTTCTTTTCTTTATTCTTTAAAACAAAAAAGTGTATGAGTGTCTTTCATACTGTCTGTCTGAGCGTCTGGGTCTCGCTGTCTGTCTGAGCGTCTGGGTCTCGCTGTCTGTCTGAGCGTCTGGGTCTCGCTGTCTGTCTGAGCGTCTGGGTCTCGCTGTCTGTCTGAGCATCTGTACATATACTTTGCACAATGATTGTTGAATCTAATGTCTGCTTGTCTGAGCATCTGTCTCTCACCGTCTGTCCGAGTCTCCCTTTCTTAATCATTTACAATTATAGCATTTATTACAAATCCTTATTCGCATTTATGCAACTGAGCACTTGAGGGCTGAGGGAACTTTCTCAGGGATCCTGCAGCTGCAGCTTGGACTTGCGTCTCTAAGTCCGACATCTTAGCCAATGAGCTTCCACTTCCCATATAAACGCCTGAATTATTTTGTTTTTTTTTCCTGCAGTCGGCGAGCGACATTAATCAAGAAATGTAAATGATTTAACGATTTAAAATCATAATATCGCATGGAAATGGAACTGCGCATGTAGTTTTATTACACATTTTATTCCAAATTGTCCTCACAAATGCTTTGTAGGATAACACTTTCCTTTCACTGGAACTACGAGTGGTTACGCTAGATTTATTTAGACAGGTTCAAATCGACCACCACCACTACTATGCGACCACTGCTGGGCTCTTGAGCAAGGCCTTGTTACATTTCGGCTGTTACCAAGCAAATTAAATCAATATTTTTATATTATAATAAATATTATATAAATGTGTTTATATATTTTAATTGCTTTTAATATTTACATTTTTTGAGGAAAAACAGAACATTACATGCAATATTGTTTTAATTGTAAGAAATTATATAAAAGAACATATTTTCTGCCCACATCACTTTAAACTTGTGATCATTCTAAAGTAATTTTAAAATGCATAATCTCGCCTCCCTAGCCTTGTCTCTAAAACGTCCTACACGCGCTGTCTCTCTAATAAACTAGTTTCTAATCCTGTTCATCGTCGTCACTCCCAACGAAAACCTCAACATCTTCAGCTCTGCTACCTCCAGCTCCACCTCCTGTCTTTTACTCAATGCCACTGTCTCTAAACCATACAACATCTCAGGTCTCACCACAGTCCTATAAACTTTCCCTTTTACTCTCACAGATACTCTTCTATCACAAATCACTCCTGCTATCACTCTTCTCCACCCAATCCACCCTGCCTGCACACTTTTCACTTTTCTAACACACTCTCCATTACTTTGCACTGTTGACCCCAGGTACCTGAACTCCTCCACCTTCTCCACCTCTTCTCCCTGCAGCCGCACCCCTCCACTGCCCTCCATCTCATTCACACACATGTACTCTGTCTTACATAGTCCACAGAGACTCCTGTCTGACCTCGTTCGTCAACCTGCCTATTATCAGTGCAAACAAGAAAGGGCTTAGAGACGATCCTTGATGCAGTCCAACAGAAGAGTGGAGATCATTCGAACACTTCACAGGGGGAATCAACCGTATTAAAAAGTTGCTACAGTGAATGTTTGTTTGTTTGTTTGTTTACCACTTGCAGGTACCTCCATCCGTGTGTAGGTTTTCTCACCCTGGGATGGCCTTACACACCTTACAGGAAATCAGCGTGTTGAAGGGAGAGCTCTTCTCCACCGTGCTCCAAACGGTCCGCCAGAACACCACACACATCTACGGAGTGTGAAACCTCCACGCTACAACTAAGGAACTATCTGTCGACTCTCTAAATATTTTTATTGGAATGATTAAAATGGTAGATTTTTTTTTCTACGTTATCGGAGACATGTTCGTTTTTTTTAGGTTGCATTTACACATTATTATACTTGATGTTTTAAAGTTTTCCTGTTTTGATATTAGTTCTCTTTGTGGGGGGGGTTTGGAGGAGGGGCTTTAAATGGATGCATTATGCGGATAAATTATGCAGAACCTGGCAAGTTCATTAGGCCTGATGTATAAGAAAGGCAACATGACCAATATAGTATTTGTTGTACACACTAACATGGATTTAAACACTGAAATTTTGAGAGATTTGATGCATTTCTTTAAAAAAACTTCAAATCATTCACAGATTTTTATTTTTTATTTTATTTTATTTTATGTTCATATACTAATTTGTGAGAGTATCAGGAGGTTTGTTTTTTTCCACAGATTAAGCCGTAATTTATTTAAATATTGATTTTATTTTGTATTTTGTTGTCCGTGTTTGAGACTCTGTTCTAGATTAAGCAAATAAAAAGCTGCATGTGTTGCAAAGTTTCTACTGTAAACACCATCTACAACAATGACGACTAGCAGAAGGGTTGCCAGTTTTCAGGAAATTACAACTTTCAATTTGCATGAAAAGATTTGGGATGTGCAGTACGTTTACTGTGCAGATTTTGATTCGCTGAACCTGGCAACCCTGCTCACAACAGGCCGGGGGGAACTCACAGAATAGGATAACCATTTTATTTTTTCATTTTATTCACATTCCAGTCATTATGAACATGAATGTTAAGATTTAGGATTCTTTCAGTTGCTGTTAGTTCGCTCTGTCTAAAACAAACAGAAAACACAAGTTCAGGGTGTCAGAATCACTTCTGAAGAGCGTGTGAGCCATTAGAACTCACCCCAAGCTGGTGGATCACCCAGGACATCCAATAACATCTTGTGCAGCACAGGACCGTACTCCTCGTACTCGGTCTCACTGAGAGACATGGCCAGCTGGAACGGTGCGCTGGCCTGCAGAGCGATTCTCAAAAAGTATGTCAAGAGGAAGAGCAAAGAGAGAAACGATCAGCTCAAACATCACTGTCTGAGAATTCTGCTCTCAGATTGAGTGGGACGTGATGATTAGGAATATCACACGTACAATTAGATATGATCAAGTTATTTCTATCCCCTAAAATATGAACAGCAGCTTTAACGCATCAAACATGATCCTGATCAGGTTGTTACTAAGGATGAACGAATGAATCCTGTACAAATTTATACAAATCTTTCTTCATGTCTGATCTCACATTCGAGGGACATGTTTTCAGGAATCCAGATGCACATCTCCAGCATTACCATGCTGCCCTGTGAACCTTGGAACAGAAATAGTCGCCTCCAATTTGCATCATGTTTATTATACAGAGATAACAGCGATCGCTTTAGTCGTTAAAAAGGGAGTGCAAACTTTTGCACTCATCTGTAACTATGTAATGTAGGAATGTTTTTCATTTCAATGTGACAAAAACACATTGATATTCAGCTATTACACGCGATTATACGATTTCTATTATGGCCAGAAATCTGAGAATCGTGATTTCCGTTTAGTGTTACAGCACACCATGTGATACAGCGTTAAGAGATATTGAAATTTAGAATACGCTGAGATACTTTTCTGCTCAGTCTGGTCGGCAATAATTAGAACACCAAAACCCAAAATAAAGCTAGCTGGAGAATGTGTTGTGCGTTAGGGAACGTCTTTAAAGTGACACATGGATAAGATGATGAAATCTGTGCCATGTAAACCAGATTGGAGTGATTAATGATGATGATGATGATGGGTTTTTTTCCTCCCACCACTAAACTCTAGAGATCTACTGGTGTGTAAGAATCTCACAAGATGAGCAAACAGCATGAATTAGCATCAGCATCATCACCGCTATCTGGTTTCAATGGTGGATGAAGAACACAAAGCATGTAGATGAGTAAAAGTAGAAATACAGAAGGTAAAATGTGACTCCAGATGTGTAAAAGAACAAATGTATTTGCCTTCAAATGTACTTTAGTGTCCAAAGTACTGATTTATTATAACTCTAATGTTCCTATTATCATTTTTATCACAATATTCTTTACTTAATCACCTCAGTTAATGTGAAAAGACTCGAATGTGACTCTCAGCACACTGATCTATTAATAGAATGATATTAATGACTCAAACACTGATTGATTTCTATTACAATGATCATGAACCCAAAACCTTCTTTTCAACTACTTCAAAATAAATGGTTTAAATAATCCCCCGTGTGTTGTGGCGAATTCGAGTCTGGAGTTTCTTCATCATTTATTCCTCTCTAAATGTTCTGTTGAACTGATGCTAAACTGTATGTTGGTGATCAGTAGATACACCAAGCGCCAATCAGAAAACGTGTAGAACAGATCGAGCACTCGATCCTGATTGGTGACTCCCATTTTTATCCTCATAAATAAAAAATTTAGTGAAGTTACAGTGAAGTTACAGTGAAATTCTCCTCAAATGAAAATACTCCAGTAAAGTACAGACACGTGAAAAAGCTCTTTAAGTACAGTAATGAATTACATTTACTTCCTTACAGTCCACCACTGGCTGCTTTACATGGAACTGATTTCTTCATCTTATTTAAATGTGTCACTTTGACGACGATTTTATTTTTATTTATCTGTTTGGTTCTTCGCTTCGTTTCTTGCCTGAATGTTTCCTCACCATGATCTTCTCTCCAGAAGGAGGAGGAGGCTCGAGTTCAGCTGCAGTCCTCCGTCCCACTCGAGTTGGCTTTCGGTCTCCACGATTCTGAAACTCGTACACAAACACATCTATCTGAAACACTTCCATCATCATTAATTATATATATATATATATACACTCATATAAGCAGAGAAATTAAAACGATCAAATATTACTATCTGGGGACATTCGGTCCCTAATAGGGTATAAAAACATGCGCGCTCACACACACACACACACACACACACACACACACACACACACACTTACCTGTGGTCTTTGACTTGGACTGAGGAAGCTGGAACCACACATCACAGTTTCAGCCCACAAAGAAAAAGCACAGAGGAGCAGCAGCATGTGAGAGATCCGGCCGTGACCCAGCATGGTGAGGGATCTACAGTAACTGCAGGCAGAAAAAAATAAGCATTTAACAAAGTGAAAAAAAAAATCCAAAAGGTTCAGAATTTTATCTGATCTAAACTGATCTAATCCACTGAAATCTGACTCTTGTTAAATGTTCTGTTGATTCACTGGAGAAAGTGGATAAGAGGAGTTTTCTCTCATCTGGCCACCCCACTTCTTCTCCGACATGTGATCTCTCCATCCTCATCCACTCATCCCTCCAACCTCATCCACTGATTTCTCCGTCCTCATCCACTCATCCATCCATCCTCTACCACTGTTCCACTCATCCCTCCATCCTCTACCACTTATCCCTTCATCCTCTACCACTGCTCCACTCATCCCTCCATTCTCTACCACTGCTCCACTCATCGCTCCATCCTCTACCACTGCTCCACTCATCCCTTTCATCCTCTAACACTGCTCCACTCATCCCTCTATCCTCACCCACTCATTTCTCTATCCTCTACCACTTATCCTATCATCCTCTACTACACATCCTTCCATCCTCATCCACTCATCTCTTCCTCCAGATCCAGTCATCTCTCTATCCTCTACCACTCATTTCTCTGCTAGACAAATTGTAACACACTGAATTTACTACATCTGCTCTACATATTTTTTTTCTCTAAAAGTTTGTGCATATTACTAGAGTTTCATATCACTCACACACACACACACACACACACACACACACACACACACACACACACACACACACACACACACACACACACTTACCGAGAGTCAGAATGGTGTTATGGGTTGGTCTGATCCACTCTCGTCTCTTAAATACGCTGAAGTTGGCGACTTCTGAGACCAAAGCGAGACGATGAGATACTGTATAAACAGTATAAAAAAAATCCCTGTGTGGTTAGAGCACTGAATATTTTCCATGCTATAATAACAGTGTTGTTTAAATATTTGTGCGTGTGTGTGTGTGTGTGTGTGTGTGTGTGTGTGTGTGTGTGTGTGTGTGTGTGTGTGTATAAAGATAAGATATAGATTTTTAGTGAGTGAAATTCCGAGTGTGTATTAGCAATACCTGGATGAGGAGATAAGTGTGTAGGTGATGAACACCAGGACGTCTGCTCACCTCTGGGAACCAAAACATCTCACTCATCAAGTACACACATTAACATGGACAAGTGTGTGAGGTCTCTTCTATTTTACATAGAAAAGAATACTTTGCTTTAAAAGTGTAACTTCATACATACAATATAGGATCAGAAGTTTGCGGACACCTGAGCATAAGATTGGTGTGTGTTTTGTTATAAACATCTCATTCCAAATTTGCTCTTATAGTAATCTACCATTGTTCCTCTCATCCCTCCATCCCCTACCACTGTTCAACTCATCCCTCCATCCCCTACCACTGTTCCTCTCATCCATCCATCCCCTACCACTGTTCAACTCATCCCTCCATCCCCTACCACTGTTCCTCTCATCCATCCATCCCCTACCACTGTTCAACTCATCCATCCATCCCCTACCACTGTTCAACTCATCCCTCCATCCCCTACCACTGTTCCTCTCATCCATCCATCCCCTACCACTGTTCAACTCATCCATCCATCCCCTACCACTGTTCAACTCATCCCTCCATCCCCTACCACTGTTCCTCTCATCCCTCCATCCCCTACCACTGTTCCTCTCATCCATCCATCCCCTACCACTGTTCAACTCATCCCTCCATCCCCTACCACTGTTCCTCTCATCCCTCCATCCCCTACCACTGTTCAACTCATCCCTCTATCCCCTACCACTGTTCCTCTCATCCATCCATCCCCTACCACTGTTCCTCTCATCCATCCATCCCCTACCACTGTTCAACTCATCCCTCCATCCCCTACCACTGTTCAACTCATCCATCCATCCCCTACCACTGTTCAACTCATCCCTCCATCCCCTACCACTGTTCCTCTCATCCATCCATCCCCTACCACTGTTCAACTCATCCCTCCATCCCCTACCACTGTTCCTCTCATCCCTCCATCCCCTACCACTGTTCAACTCATCCCTCTATCCCCTACCACTGTTCAACTCATCCCTCCATCCCCTACCACTGTTCCTCTCATCCCTCCATCCCCTACCACTGTTCCTCTCATCCCTCCATCCCCTACCACTGTTCCTCTCATCCCTCCATCCCCTACCACTGTTCAACTCATCCCTCCATCCCCTACCACTGTTCCTCTCATCCCTCCATCCCCTACCACTGTTCCTCTCATCCCTCCATCCCCTACCACTGTTCCTCTCTTCCCTCCATCCCCTACCACTGTTCCTCTCGTCCCTCCATCCCCTACCACTGTTCCTCTCATCCCTCCATAATCTACCACTGTTCCTCTCATCCCTGCATAATTTACCACTGTTCCTCTCATCTCTCCATAATCTACCACTGTTCCTCTCATCCCTCTATCCCCTACCACTGTTCCTCTCATCCCTCCATCCCCTACCACTGTTCCTCTCATCCCTCCATCCCCTACGACTGTTCCTCTCATCCCTCCATCCCCTACCACTGTTCCTCTCATCCCTCCATAATCTACCACTGTTCCTCTCATCCCTCCATAATCTACCACTGTTCCACTCATCCCTCCATCCCCTATCACTGTTCCACTCATCCCTCCATTCCCTACCACCGTTCCTCCCATCCCTCCATAATCTACCACTGTTCCACTCATCCCTCCATCCCCTATCACTGTTCCACCTTTCTGTCTCTTTGTGTCTCTCTCTCTCTCTCTCTCTCTCTCTCTCTCTCTCTCTCTCTCTCTCTCTCTCAGGGTGGATTATGTGGATGCGCTGGGTCGATCGAGGAAGTGTTTAAGGAAAGATTTACCTCAGTTTCAGAAAATGGATCAGGATTTACAGGGCAAACGGTACAGAACCTTCATTCTCCATTCTCACTTATTCTACAAGCTTGTGTAACATATACACTATATACACTCTGTGTGTGTGTGTGTGTGTGTGTGTGTGTGTGTGTGTGTGTGTGTGTGTGTGTGTGTGTGTGTGAGGAACAGTGGTATATTATGGAGGGATGAGAGGAACAGTGGTATATTATGGAGGGATGACATCCCTCCATAATATACCACTGTTCCTCTCATCCCTCCATCCCCTACCACTGTTCAACTCATCCCTCCATCCCCTACCACTGTTCCTCTCATCCCTCCATCCCCTACCACTGTTCAACTCATCCCTCCATCCCCTACCACTGTTCAACTCATCCCTCCATCCCCTACCACTGTTCCTCTCATCCCTCCATCCCCTACCACTGTTCAACTCATCCCTCCATCCCATACCACTGTTCCTCTCATCCCTCCATCCCCTACCACTGTTCCTCTCATCCCTCCATCCCCTACCACTGTTCCTCTCATCCCTCCATCCCCTACCATTGTTCCTCTCATCCCTCCATCCCCTACCACTGTTCCTCTCATCCCTCCATAATCTACCACTGTTCCACTCATCCATCCATCCCCTATCACTGTTCCACTCATCCCTCCATTCCCTACCACCGTTCCTCCCATCCCTCCATAATCTACCACTGTTCCACTCATCCCTCCATCCTCTACCACTGTTCCACTCATACCTCCATAATCTACCACTGTTCCTCTCATCCCTCCATCCTCTACCACTGTTCCACTCATACCTTCATAATCTACCACTGCGCAACTCATCCACTCATCCCTCCATCCTTTACCATTTTTGCACCGAAGGAAAAATTTCATGCTACAGCATCCAAAGACATATGATATAATTGTCTTTGTGGTAACAGTATGGGGAAGAACCACATATGAGTTTATTAAAGAGAAAGTGGCAGGAGGAAATGATACAGAGAACAAATTTTTACAACACCTCAAAGCAACTAAATACAGGATAAATAGTCTGTAATAAACAGAAAGAGGCTGCAGCCATCAAGAAGAATCGAGCATCCAGCATCTGATCTTCGGTTAATCACTATAGATGATACAAAAACATGAAATAGAACAATGCATTGTAGTCAGGATCAAACAATAAACATGAAATAAAAAGATCTAAACTTTCTGAATGAGTTTAATCAGATTCAGCAAAATAACGTTTTTTTCATCAGTTAAAAGTAAATAAATTTGCACCTCTATTGAGCGCTCTGTTCTCCAATCCACTAGGTGGCAGTAATGCTCTATACTGCTTTTTTCCCCCCATACACCAGAGAGCCATTGAAGACGAGGAAGAGGAGAATGGGCTTATAAAGAAGAAGAAGGAGCTGATTAGTGAAATCCCTGGCGCTCTCTTATAAACCTATTTAAAATGGATAAAAAGAAAAAACAATACAACGTCACGGCGTCATCGGTGGGTTTTTACACACGATCTTATTCCATGATTTGTACATGAAAAGTTCGTTATTGATCTGTTCTTCTCATTAGCTCACATGCTAACACAGAGCAGAGGGGGGATCTGGATTTTCAACTTTGTTTACAATTAAAGCCACAGTTAATACATTCACAACATTTCAGCGCAGTTTAAACACGTTTTAGGGTCAAATTAAAATGTACACATGTTAGATTTTATTACTGTCAGGTGATTTTATAGTCATTTCAGTGATGTTCTGTAGAATTCAAAGAGAAACAGAGTTCATGCATAAACCACACACATCACCCAAACTGACTACACAGTACAAGAACATCTATCTATCTGTCTATCCGTCTGTCTGTCTATCTATCAGTCTGTCTGTCTGGTTGTCTATCTATCCGTCTATTTGCTGTCTGCCTGTCTGTCTATGTCTGTATATGTCTGTCTCTGTCTATCGATTTATCTGTATCTGTCTGTCTGTCTGTCTTCTGTCTGTCTATCCGTCTGTCTACTGTTTGTCTGTCTGTCTATCTATTTGTCTGTTTGCTGTCTGTCTGTATATGTCTGTCTCTGTCTATCTATTTATCTGTTTTTGTCTATCTATCTGTCTGTCTGTCTATCTGTCTGTCTACTGTTTTTCTGTCTGTCTTTCTGTCTCTGTATCTATCTGTCTCTGTCTGTCAATCTATATCTGTCTGTCAGTGTCGCTCTCTCTATCTGTCTCTCGGTCTGTCTGTGTCTCTCTCTCTCTCTCTCTCTCTCTCTCTCTCTCTCTCTCTCTCTCTCTCTCTATTTGTCTGTCTGTATCTCTCTCTCTTTTTGTCTGCTTGCCCGCCTGTCGGTCTCTATCTGTCTGTCTGTGTCTCTCTCTATCTGTCTGTCTTTGTCTGTCTGTCTATCTGTCTATCTATCCGTCTGTCTGTCTGTATAAGTCTGTCTGTATCTATCTATCTATCTATCTATCTATCTATCTATCTATCTATCTATCTATCTATCTGTCTAAGCATAGTTGCCTGTCCATCTCTTTGTCTGCCCGTTTCTCTATCTCTCTTTTCTTGTCTTTCTCTTTCTATGTTGTATATACAGTATCTCACAAAAGTAAGTACACCCCTGCCGTTTACCTGATGAATAGGATGTGTGGCTTTGCGCAGTTACAGCGGTACATACTGTATAAGTGTATAATGTATGTGTGTGTTTTTTCCAGCTGGTGGATTTGAAAGCAGAGTTGTACAGGAAGCAGGAGGCGTTCAAGCAGGAAAAACTGACCCAGGATACAGGAAGTGGCTCCAAACCACACAGCAGCAGCAACACAAAGGTACAGGAGCAGTAAATCTACACCATGAAAACAGATCGAACGTGTTGGTTATATTCTTGTTTCTTCATGGATGTATATGATGTGTGGTGTAGAAACCCAGTGTGTGGAGTAAACAGAACCAAGGCGTGGCTGCACGTGCTCAGAAGGATGTCGAGAAAACGGCAGAGGAGGAGCAAAACTTGGACAAATCAAGGTGAGACATGAGGAAAAGAGGCGCCGATGTGGAAATCAACAGAGGAAATTCTCACTAACCGTGTTCTTCTCCATGCTCGAGATGTTTAATTGCTTTCAATCTTTCAGGCAGAAGCTGGAGGAGAAAGCGCGCCTCTACGAGCAGATGACCAAGGGCGATTTTCCAGGTCTTGGAATTTTGTGTTCAGGATTGATGAGGGAATTATGGAGTGTGGGGGTTTTAATAAACAGTGAACAGTGGAGTAAGAGAGTTTTTGTTCTGATGCTGTAGACGAGGAGACAGAAGATCTCTACCTGGTGGACTTCACCCAGAAGATAATCGATCAGAAGAGGGCGGGACAGAACAGAGGGGTGGAGCCAGGAGACAGAGACGGAGAAGGATTAGACGTGCGCATCGCCATCCCCCCTCCCCAGAGTGCTGAGGAGGAATGGTACAGCCTGAGAACTGCACTATCTCTCCATCTGTCTGTATATCTATCTATCTCTCCTACTGTATGTCTGTCTATCTCTCTATCTGTCTGTCTGTCCATCTATCTATCTGTCAGTGTCTATCTGTCTGTGTGTCTCTCTCTTTTGCTCTGTCTGTCTTTCTGTCTGTCTGTGTGTATTTCTCTCTCTCTTTCTCACACTCTCTCTCTCTCTCTTTCTCTCTCTGCCTCTTTAACTCTTTCCACATCTCTCTTCTTTTCTACCCATCTCTTTTTCTCTTTCTGTTTGTCTGTCTTCCTCTTTCATATCTTTTCTTTTGTCTTTCATTCTTTATTTTTTTTTACATATCTTTTCATTCTTTCTTTTATTGCCCTCACTCTGATTCTTTCTTTTTATTTCTCTCTTTGTCTGTCTGTCCATTTCTTTCTCACCTCTCTCTCTCTCTCTCTCTCTCTCTCTCTCTCTCCCTCTCAGGGTGGATTATGTGGATGCGCTGGGTCGATCGAGGAAGTGTTTAAGGAAAGATTTACCTCAGTTTCAGAAAATGGATCAGGATTTACAGGGCAAACGGTACAGAACCTTCATTCTCCATTCTCACTTATTCTACAGGCTTGTGTAATATATACACTATATACACTGTGTGTGTGTGTGTGTGTGTGTGTGTGTGTGTGTGTGTGTGTGTGTGTGTGTGTGTGTGTGTGTGTGTGTGTGTAGAGCGGTCGGAGCAGACAGGACTCTGTTGTCCGATGACATGAGGCGAGAGATGCAGAGAGAGCAGTGGGAGAGGGAGGAAGAAGAGCAGATGAAGAGACCTGTAGGACCCATTCACTACGAGAACATCCGAGATCAAGGTGAGAGGCAGATCTTCATGGAGCTGATCCTGTAGAATTGTGTGCCTTTAAATTTGTGGTAGAACTTTGTCTAAGATCCACATATGACTGGAAAAAGTCAATGTCCCTCAGACACAATGAATAATGGTAGTGTTTTAATAATATTTTTATTGTTTTTTGTATAAATTGTGTGTGTCTGTGTGTGTGTCTGTGTGTCTGTGTGTGTGATTTAGAGGCCAGAGACCTGGGTGTTGGATATTACGCTTTTTCCCATGAAGAAGACCAGCGCAAAAAACAGCGAGAGACCCTGGACATGCTGAGAGACCAGGTGAGATACTCACGGCTCTCGTTAGTGCATCATTTATCGGGGGAGGGGGGAGCTCAGTGGTTAAGGCTCCGTGTTACTGATCGGATGGGTTCAAGCCTCAATATAGCCAAACTCCCACTCTTGGGCCCCTGAGCAAGGCCCTTAGACTTTTGTGCTCCAGGGGTGCTGTATCATGGCTGATCCTGCACTCTGACCTCTGAATAACAATCCACCTCTTAATGCCATCATGCAGAAGTTATTGGACGCCTGCTAGGGGGCCTGCTAGAATCTGATTGGTTAAAGCTGTTGCAGATAGAAACGCTATGAAATAAAGAAAATAGACAATTAGGAATAATTTAATATTTCTGATCAGCGAGAAAGAAAAGAGTCAGACTTTTATTTATTTATCTATTTTTGCTGCAAAGACGTTCGAGATGAAAACGAGACGATAGATCAGCATTTCTGCTCGCGCTCTCCGTTCCATCTGCCACGCGGGCATTTACATATCAGAACCTCAGGATGCTTCTGACCCTCTGTGTAGACCGCGGAGCAACGCACCAAGCGAGAGCACCTGAAGGAGAAGCGGAAATCTGTGCTCGAGGCTCGGCTGGCGAAAATAAGAATGAGGAAGATGAAGAAGAGCAAGATGGAGCCGGGAGCTGAGGAGAACGAGGAAGAAGGTAGATCAGAAAACCTGGATTCTTATCCTACTGTTTTTTTTTTTGTTTGTTTGTTTTTTCTCGAGTCACACTTATGTCTGCTGATGTGCTTCAGCTCTTGTTAAAGAGGACCAGGACGTGCCTGAGGACGTGATCGAAACTCCGCCTCCTGCTGAAGCTGCTGTCAAAAAGGTGGAGGTCGAAATCCAGGAGAGGAAAGACTCGAGGCCGGGAGCGCCGCACGTCAGAGAGTGGGACAGAGGAAAAGGTAACTTGATCAACCCTTGTGAATATTATACGCCATTTATGCGTTCTGATGGGAGCAGATTTAAAGCAGATCCTTTATTTATTTATTTATTTTTTATTTTATTATTCGCTTATTAGAAACATTCACACATTTCTGTCGTATTTTTGTATTTCAGAGTATTTTATAGTATATTTTTTTTGACTTATATTTTATACTATAGTTGTACTTTATAGTTTTATTTCTTTTTTAGATTTTATTTCTGTTTGCATGTTGGACAGTCGTAAAAAGCGTCTGACTACATGTCATATAATGTATGTAAAATATGATTCCGAATATGATTTAGAATATTCCGAATATGATTATAAAGGATCCCATGGGATCTCTCTGGATCAGGGATGTGCAACTCCATAACCGAGGTCGATGCGATTCGCATCCTGATCCATAACCTACGATACGATACATTATAGATACTTACGAAGTGGCTACCGATGCGATACGATTCACCCCCATTACGATTCAGTGCGATTAGAAAAATTATGCTACGTAAATTAAATATGGTTCATATAATTCGCCTTCTTTTCTTCGGTTCAGACAGACAGCAAATCATCCATTTACTTAAGCACCTTCTCACTTCTAACGCACGAACACGCCTTTGTAGTGCAGAAATGATGAAATAAAACTAGACGTTCTGTCTGCAGGAAGTTACAGCTCTACCTCTGCCATGTTAATCTGTATCCTATGTGACTCTCGGGACACGCCTCCGTCTTCATAGTGTATTGGTCTCATAATATTGATTATTTAATACAATAAAAGTGTATAAAATGTCAATGAATCTGGTTTTAACGATATGTTAAGCGATGCATCGTGACACAAAAACACTTATTTAAATCGACGCATCACATCGTTAACTTTTATGCTGATGCATCTTACCAACCATACTGCAAATCGCATTTAATCCACTTGAGTCCCCTGAGTAATCATCTCCTGCTTTCTCCATACAGAGTTCTCCTGGGGTCAGTGGACCACCCGGAGACGGGACGAAAGGGATTCAGAGTTCGCCCCACCCTCTTCGTACTACGGAGACGAGAGATCAACCAATTACGGCAGGCCTACACAGGAAGGAGGGCGGGGCAAAGGGAAACCGGGATTCAAACGGTCCGAGGTGCTCGGTGGGTCGGAGCAAGACGGCACCGAAAGACAAACTCAACCCACACATGCAACTCTGACAAACCAGAATTCATTTTCGCAGCCTCAGCAAATTCCCCAAGCGCCGTCTGAACAGACGCCTGACCTGGACGCCCTTTTATCCTTTTACAAAAACTCTGTTTAAACTTTAATCCCAGTCTAACGCTCAGTACAGTCTCACCTTTGATTCCTGAGCTCCTCCAGGTGCCCCCTTTTTAAAAAGTAGCCTAAGTCTCACACACCCACCGCTTGTCCCCCTCCCAAACCCACCCCATGGCTAAACACCGTATACCAAACAGATTCGCTGATGTACAGTAATTATGATTGATTTGAAGTCTTTAGTCATCAAATAAAAATAAAACCTACAACTTAACACATTTAACATGTATATGTATAAAGAGGACATATTGCAAATGTTCCTCCAAAATTTCTTTTCTTCTAATGTTTGCTCCCAGAACAGCTTGTATTCTACTGCGCCGTGATTCCTCCATTGATTTTCGAGAGACGAACACTCTATGGACAAAAGTTTGAGGACATCTGACCATAGTCTTTCTGAACATCTCATTCCACATTGAGTCCCCATTTGCCCTTATAATATCCAAGATGTTCCACTAGATCTTGTGGGGATTTGCGACTTCATTCAGATAATCGTGTTGTAAACGTCAGGTACTGATGTAGGCGAGGTGAGGAGGCCTGGGGTGTAGTCAGTGTTCACATTCATCCCAAAGGTGTGCAATGGGGTGGAAGCTCTATAGTATGAGATCTTCCACACATCCAACCCATGTAAAGCAGATCTTCATAAAGCTGGTTTTGTGCACAGGGACATCGTCATGCTGGAACATGTTTGGGTCTCTTAGTTCAAGTGAAGGGAAAATTTCATTCTGCATAATCCAAAGACGTCCTATACAGTTTTGTGTCTCCAAATTCGTGGTAACAATTTGGGAAAGAACCACATAAGGGTGGGAAAATCAGGTGTCCCAATACTTTTGTCCATATAAAATGTATATATGTATTAGTTAAAAAGTAGAGGTCAACCGATTTTACCGATAGCTAGGTTGGATCGTACTTGCTGATACTCGATTAAAAAACAAACAATACTGAATTATGAAAATGGGTTTCTTTCCAAGTTTAGAAGAAATAAAAAAACTTAATTAAATAAATAAGACATGCATTTAAACTAAAACAAAAATCACTTCAAATATAAACGGTTACATCCAAAATTAATAAAATATATACGTGAACAAACATCACAGGGCTTCAGTGATTCACCTTTAAGGGCCACTCTCGTACTGTATAACGCAACCCGGAAAAACTATTGGTATGGATTTATTCGCTCCAGCAATAAAGTAACTGTGCAGATTAATTGGCAAAACCGATGATAGTAAAAAGTCTACTACTATTTGCTTGGGGTATCTCTCCACATACATGAGCTTACAGATGTCCATCTGATTGACGGGAGAGAAATTATGACATCCCTTTCCCTTGACCTTCAAGACCACAGCTACTACACGATCTCGCCAATTTTTCTGTTGTGCCAATAAATATGTAAATTAGCAGCAACGTGACTGACGGACAAACAGAATCCTGGTCCGGAGGGGTTAAATGTCGGTGAAGAAGGGTCTCCTCATTCCACATTCCTCATGTCTCTGACTTTTATTTTTCTCAGTTGGACACCATCTCTGTCTTTTTTCACCTTCCAAGTTGATTGAATGCAGCTTGTTCTCTTTGAGGGACACGATGTCCAGTCATATCGAATTTGAAGGCTATGGTAAGCATGTTACTCTTGATGATGGAGTTTGGAGAGTGTGATAGAAAAAGCAGAAGCATGACCGACTGATCAAGTCAGCAGGAAGTAGAAGTTCAGGTCTCAGCTTCGCACACAAAGCATCCTTTCAACACAGCACACTTTGGCTTTGTAGAGTACAGTACAGTGGAAGAGTCATTATTTAGAATCTTCTCTCTGGTGTCACCAGAAAGAGTCTGGTTTCTCTCGAGGTTTCTTCCTCATGATAACTTTTCCTGCATCGCTTTTGCCTGTGGCAGTGTGGATCTGGATTTCCATAAAGAAAAATAGAACTGAACTGATTGAATCGATTGAAGTGTGTGTGTGTGTGTGTGTGTGTGTGTGTGTGTGTGTGTGTGTGTGTGTGTGTGTGTGTGTGTGTCGGGGAGCTTTCAAAGTGTGTGTTTGTGAGGGAGCAAGCAAGAGGGAGTGAGTGCATGTGTGTGTGAGAGAGAGAGAGAGAGATTTCTCTGATTTTTAAGTGTGTGTGTGTGTGTGTGTGTGTGTGTGTGTAGGGGAGCTTTCGAAGTGTGTGTGTGTGTGTGTGTGTGTGTGTCGGGGAGCTTTCAAAGTGTGTGTTTGTGAGGGAGCAAGCAAGAGGGAGTGAGTGCATGTGTGTGTGAGAGAGAGAGAGAGAGATTTCTCTGATTTTTAAGTGTGTGTGTGTGTGTGTGTGTGTGTGTGTGTGTGTGTGTGTGTAGGGGAGCTTTCGAAGTGTGTGTGTGTGTGTGTGTGTGTGTGTGTGTGTGTGTGTGTGTGTGTGTGTGAGTGAGAGAGAGAGAGAGAAAGTTTTCTCTGATTTAAGTGCAAGTGTGTGTGTGTGTGTGTGTGTGTGTGTGTGTGTGTGTGTGTGTGTGTGTGTGTGTGTGTGTGTGTGTGTGTGTGTGTGTGTGTGTGTAGGGGAGCTTTCGAAGTGTGTGTGTGAGGGAGTGAGTGCGTGTGTGTGTGTGTGTGTGAGAGCGAGGGAGAGAGAGATTTTTCTCTGATTTAAGTGTGTGTGTGTGTGTGTGAGCTTATTCTGAATTTGAAGTGCATGTGAGAATTAGTAATTGTGTATTTTAGTGTGTGTGAGTAAATATGACAAATGAGTGTGTGTGAGAAAGAGTCTAAAACTTTACACTGAGCATGAAGGTGTGTGTGTGTGTGCGTGTTAAGGAAAGACTGGTATTTCAGTACTTTGTCCATTGTTAAGAAGAAGCACCTGACACCCAGTGGTTATAGTTAACCTGTGTGTGTGTGTGTGTGTGCGTGCGTGCACATGCACATGCACATGCACATGCACATGCACTTTTAAAATAAATAAGTACATAGACTAATTTTATTTATTTCTTAAACACACACACACAGACACAGGTCACTGACACTCATTCCTACTTTAAAAACATCAGGATCAGTGTTTACGAAGCCTGCAGTCGATCACGGGACTGCTGTGACCTTCGACTTACAGGATATCCTGCTTTATGCATGCGGGCAGTTTTTGTGTGCGTGTGTGTGTGTGTGTTAGAGTGACAGAAAGAGAGGTGTAAAAGAGAGTCATAAGAAATTCTACGAGAAGATGTGAAGAGGAATCATTCAGTCGGCACGTAAACGACACGAGTGTTACGTTCGGTGTGTGTGTGTGTGTGTGTGTGTGTTTCTGAGAAACGTTTTGTCAGGAGTTGCTCAGCTCTTCAGCTGCACTAAAGTTTTCTGCTGATGATGGTGAGTGATTCCTACTCGATGTAGTCACATGATCTTTGTGTGAAGTGTGTTTGAGCTGCTGTATAATTATAATGAAAAAAAAATCTAAATAATACTCATATGACAATTTTATTTATTTGATTAATTGATTTGTTTGATTTTTTCAATTGTACTTGTTTTGTTTACATTAGGCACCTTTAATTATTGGCACCCTTTGAGAGATCGGGCGAAACTAAATGACTCGTCTAGACCTTTTCTTTTTCAGGATTTGCTGCACCTGCAAAAAAACAACAAAAAAAACAAAATGCACGTTTTTTTACTAAGTAAAAGATCGCACGTGTATGATTCCATGACATACAGTTCCACTTTAAATTTTAGAAACCGACTTTAAAAGTCTAGTAACCAGCCAACCACGGCTGAGAATCATTGTGAATGGGCGGGGCCTGTAGCCACTAAGCACTTAAGTGTATCTCTAAGCTGATGTATGTGGAAGAGGGCAGATAGCACTCAAAAAAAAAAATTAAGGTTGCCAGGTTGACTCTGCGTCCTCTTCTCTCCTGAGTACTCTGCACTTCCTGTGGGAAAAGGAAGTGGGAGGAGAGTGAAGAAGGGAATGATGCTTGATTAATAAAACTTAATGATTTACAGGAAGTGTGTTTACTACAGGAATCAACTGGAAATAACTGATTCAAAGCTGTAAGTGTGTGTGTGTGTAGGAGAAAGTTTACTTTGTAAACATGGTGTGTGTGTGTGTGTGTGTGTGTGTGTGTGTGTGTGTGTGTGTGTGTGTGTGTGTGTGTGTGTGACAATTTACTTTGTGTGCATAAAATGTATGTATGTATGTGAGGGTTTACTTTGAACATTGTGTGTGTGTGTGTGTGTGTAAGAGAGTTTACTTTGTAAGCATGGTGTGTGTGTGTTTACTTTGAACATTGTGTGTGTAACAATTTACTTTATGTGCATAACATGTATGTATGTGAGGGTTTACTTTGAACATTGTGTGTGTGTGTGTGTGTGTGTGTGTGTGTGTGTGTGTGTGTGTGTGTGTGTATAAGAGAAAGTTTACTTTGTAAGCGTGTGTGTGTGTGTGTGTGTGTGTGTGTGTGACGATTTACTTTGTGTGCATAAAATGTATGTATGTGAGGGTTTACTTTGAACATTGTGTGTGTGTGTGTGTGTGTGTGTGTGTGTGTGTGTGTGTGTGTGTGTGTGTGTGTGTGTATAAGAGAAAGTTTACTTTGTAAGCGTGTGTGTGTGTGAGTGTGTGTGTGTGTGTGTGTGTGTGAGATGATTTACTTTGTGTGCATAAAATGTATGCATGTGAGGGTTTATTTTGAACATTGTGTGTGTGTGTGTGTGTGTGTGTGTGTGTGTGTGTGTGTGTATGCACTAACACACCACCACCTCTAAGTTCATGTATGTGGAAGAGGGCTTGATAAGAGTTCTGAATGTGTAACACAGAGAAGCTTCGTTTGTGGGAACAGACCCCGAATACCAAACTGAAGAAGGAAAGAAGGCAAAACCAGTCGTCCTTCACTTATATCCCAAATTCAGGATTTGAAATCTTTCAGTTTAAACTGAAAAAGAAATCGCAGTATATAAAGGGAGTTTAATGTTTTCTTAAAATGTCTTAATTCTTGTTAGACATTACAGAACATATTCAGCTTTAGGGGTGCCAATACTTTAGGGGTGCCAGTGCTTTCAGAAAACGCTTATAAAGAACAATAGATAACCTGTACATTAAATATTAAAAAATCTATATATTATCTTGTGTGATCACATGTGCTGACGAGGGTGCCAATAATTCTGAATCTGGCTTTACTGCATGTCCCATTTATGTAGTTAAATGTGTGTGTGTGTGTGTGTGTGTGTGTGTGTGTGTGTGTGTGTGTGTGTGTGTGTGTGTGTGTGTGTAGGTGCATCTTAATAAATGAGAATATCATGGAAAAGTTGATTTATTTCAGTAATTGAAACTGGTATATTATATAGATTTATCACACATAGTTTCTTTGACAGTGGCCTTCAGCTCATCTGCATTTTTTGGTCTCTTGTTTCTCATTTTCCTCTGGAAAATACCACAGATTCTCAATGGGGTTCAGGTCTGGTGAGTTTGCTGGCCAGTCAAGCACACCAACATCATGGTCATTTAACTAACTTGTGGTGCTTTTAGCAGTGTGAGCAGGTGCCAAATCCTGCTGGAAGTTAAAATCAGCATCTCCATAAAGCTGGTCAGCAGAAGGAAGCATGAAGCTGACCTTGGACTTGATAAAACACACCGTGGACCAACACCAGCAGATCACATGACTCCCCAAACCACCACTGACTGTGCAAACTTTACACTGGACTTCAAGCAACATGGATTCTGTTCCTCTCCAGGTCTTCTTCCAGATTCTGGGACCTTGATTTCCAAATAAAATGCAAAATTTTCTTTCCTTTATTCTGAAAAGACGGCTTTGGCCCACTGAGCAACAGTCCAGTCCATTTTTGTCCTTTGCCCAGGTGAGACACCTCTGACGTTGTCTCTGGATAAGGAGCTGTTCGACACGAGGAATGCGTCAGTTGTAGTCCATGGATACATCTGTGTGTGAAGGCTCTTGAAGCACTGACTCCAGCTGCAGTCCACTCTTTGTGAATCTTCACAAATTCTTGAATGGGCTTTATTTCACCTTTTCTACCAAATTTTTTCCTTCCATTCAACTTTCCATTAATGTGCTTGGATACAGCAGTCTGTGAACAGCAGCTTTTTTAGCAATTACCTTTTTTGTGCAGGGTGTCAATGATCGTCTTCTGAACAACTGTCAAGTCAGCAGTTTTCGCCCATGATTGTGGAGCCTGAACCAGACTGAGACACCATTTAAAGCTTCAGGAAACCTTTGCAGGTGTTTGGATTTATTGAGCTGATTAGAGCGAGACACCACGAGTCTCCAATATTAAACTTTTTCCTCAGTATATCCGAATTTTTTGAGATACTGAATTTTGGGTTTTTATTGGCTATAAGCCCAAATTATCCAAATAAAAAGAAATAAACACTTGAATTATATCAGTGTGTGTGTGTGATGAATCTATATAATTTACCAGTTTCACTTTTTGTGTTGATTTACTCAAATAGATCAACTTTTTAATGAAATTCTAATTTATTGATATGCACCTGTAAATATATATATATATAATTTGTATTTTAAATTTGTTTGTATACATCATTGGATGCCTGTAGGACGAATCTGCGGCGAAGGTGAACGCTAACAGCATCGTGATCGCTGATGTGACGCAGGACGGAGACACACTGACCTTCGCCGTCACGTCCCAGAAGGTCAGCTGGTCACTTTATGTCTAGTTTACATACCCTATATGGACAAACATATCAGGACCTCTGACTTTTCCAGTCATATGTGGTTCTTCAACCAAACTTTTACCACAGATTTGGACGTCTTTAAATGCATCTGGTAGCATGCAATTTTCCCTTCGCTTGAACTAGGAGACCCAAACCTGTTCCAGCATGATGATGCTGCTTTACATGGTTTGGATGTGTGTGTGAAAGATCTCCTGCTATAGAGCTCCAACCCTATTAAACACATTTGGGAAGGATTTTTCACCCTGACTGCACCTCAGGCCTCCTCACCTCATCTACATCAGTACCTGACATTACTAACATCCTTGTGAATGAATCTCCACAAATCCCCACAAACACACTCCAAAATGTAGTGGAACATCTGGAAAAAGTGGAGGAAATCCATGACAAAAAAAATGGACAAACTGATTTTATAGCCAGATGTCCACAAAATTTGGTCCATATTTGTTAAAAAACACTGTTTTAATTGCCTCTTTTTTCCAAATGCTTTTCCAGCTGAGCAGCAGGAATGGGATCTGCGTCTTCAGGACGTACGAAGACTTTGAGTGGCTGCAGCAGAGCCTATTCTCTCAGGACGACGTGGCGGGACTCTACGGCGTGATAGTGCGTGGCATTATTTATTATTTAATATGTACTTTAGGAATGGTAAGATTTACTGATTCTCATCGGTGCAACGGCATAAAAGTTTACGATGTGATGCATCAATTTAAACAAGTGTGCATCAGATACGAGTCGGCGTTTGTATCACGATGCATCACTGAAAGTCACATAGAATACAGATTAACATGGCAGATGTAGAGCTGCATCTCAAAGGCCCCCTCAGATTTCAGCAACCATTTTATTAAATGTTCTCAAGGGACATTACTATAGAAATAAAAAGTATATTTTAGAGTAGTCATTGTGCAGCTTGTATATCAGTACAGATTTACTGTCCTCTAAAAATAACTCAATATACAGACATTATTGTCTAAATAACTGGCAACCAAAATAAATACACACTAAGTGATAACAGTTGTAGGTCATGTAAACATGCAAAGCCACATGTCCTGCTATACAAGCTGCACATTGACTACTCTAAAATATATCTGAGTTTCATTTCTATAATTATTGTCCCTTGAGAAAATTCATTATAGTGATTACTGAAATGTAAGGGGTGCACTTACTTTTGTGAGATACTGTAATCTTTTTTTTTTTTTTACAAAGGCCTGTTCATGAAAGAACAGAATGATCAAAAGATTATTTCCTTTTTAGTGTTAATTATTCTTTGTTTAATAAATTGGCCAATTCCTGTTTAAATGCATCACCTAGGTCTGATTTTTATAACATTTCCTAAAATAAATTTAAAAAAAAGGCCATAAAGATTTGAGATGTGATCATTTTTCTGCTTCCTCCCCACAGTTTCCTCCTCTGCCAGCCAAACCTCTGCCTCCCAGCTCACACACTCAGACTAAAGCACTAAAGCAGCTGGGTACGTCTGATCCACCCAAAGGAATAAAACATCACCAGCCGGACAACAAATCACCTGTTGGTGGCTGAGTGACTGATTAAACAAGGGGAAAAGAGGGGGAAAGTGAAAGCTCAGTGTGTGAAGTGTTGGAATTCTGATTGGAAGGAGTCTCTTCAACTGAGTGGTACAATGGAGGAGTCTCCTGCTTTTTGTATTTCCTGTGTGTGTAGGAATTCTAAATTCTAGCCACAATGAATGAGCACAAATCTACACAAAATCTAGTGAAACATCTTCTCAGAAAAGTGGAGCTTATTATAAGAGCAAATGGAGAATAGATGTGGACTTGGATGTGCATAAAGAAGCACATACCAATCTTATGGTCAGGTGTCTACAAACTTTTGTCCATTGTGTGCTGTCTGAATACTCGATTCTGATTGGCTGGAAGTCGCAGTCAGTTTGATCACAGCTATGAAGACACACCGATTAAAACTCATGTAATTAATAGTAATCTGATAGCACTGCATTATCTCTGGGTGTTGCTTTGCAAACATCAACACCAGCTGTAATTGGTCAATGCTGGGAAGTGATCATGGTGTAAGGTAATAACCACAATTCAAATTTTTATCTATTAATCAAGAGGGCAAACAATGGTCTAATTCAGACATGGGCAAACTACGGCACGCCGAACGTGACCAAATTCTATTAAAATAGGTACGGGTAAACATTGTTTAATTATACCTTTCCCCTGTAATGCCCACGTTTCCCCTAAAGATGTCGCACTTCAGCTCCATTGACGTTGTTCGCGTGCAATACTCTCTTCTTCTCTTAATAGAGCTTAATCTGATACTCTATAAAAACTGCGACAGTTTCTGACAAACACCTCGGATCCATCCTGAGAATTGCCACAACAAAACTTACCCTAGACTTTCATGAACTGGCAAAATAAGGAGTTCAACAACACTTCCTCCTGAAACTGAACTGAACAAAAAAAAGATAAACAAATTGTTGATCTTTTGGCACTTGATGACACTGAATTTGCCAAATCTCTAATGTTTTATATATATACAGTGGAACCCGGTTATGTCGATGTCCTAGGCGGTCGCCAAAAAGCATCGAGGTAACCGATGATCGAGATAAACGAAAATCAAAATGGCGGCAGTATATTAACGTGCTTGAAATTTCTTTATGTACATGATGTGCGTTAATAAATGAGAATGTGCATGCACGTGTTTTTGAAGGGTTTTTTACACAACAGCGTTGCCGCGATTTGTTTGATGAAGGCATGCTATAAAAATACATACAGTACATGTTTATCTGTCAGGAATCCACCTGCCACGCCCCCTTCAGCCCCCTTCAGCGTGTCAGGTGCTTTCACGGCCGCTTTCTCTGAAGCTCCGCTTCAATCGCGCACATATGGTGCTCGTTTATCATCATCACCAGCTCCTATTTAAACTTCCACACTCTCACTGTCCGTTATTGTTGCTATATGTTGGTTCACGGCGGTCGTTGTTATTGCGCATGCGTATCCCGGTACGTGCCTTCCAACGGCACTCTCTCAACGGCTGCGCTTTTCTTCCCAAAGCCGCAACGCGAACACTAGCACTAACTAACAGCAGAGATTCACCAGTATACAATACAACACCTGTAGCAGCTGTAAGACTTGATTTTTCCGCCACTTCCGCGAGTTCTTCTGCGGCTGCACCGAGATAACCGATGTTAAATGGCAAATTTTTCCCCCCTTGTGCTCGAGATATAAAATGCTTGGAAAAAGCGAGAATTTGCCGGTTCCACTTCAAAAACGTCGACTTAATAGGGTTGTCGCGGTAACCGAGGTCGAGATAAGCGGATTCCACTGTATATACAGTACAGACCAAAAGTTTTGACACACCTTCTCATTCAAAGAGTTTTCTTTATTTTCATGACTATAAAAATTATATACATAACAAAAAAGTGTGAAACTACTGAAAAATGTCATATTCTAGGTGCTTCAAAGTAGCCACCTTTTGCTTTGATTACTGCTTTGCACACTCTTGGCATTCTCTTGATGAGCTTCAAGAGGTAGTCACCTGAAATGGTCTTCCAACAGTCTTGAAGGAGTTCCCCGAGAGATGCTTGGCACTTGTTGGCCCTTTTGCCTTCACTCTGCGGTCCAGCTCACCCCTAAACCATCTCGATTGGGTTCAGGTCCGGTGACTGTGGAGGCCAGGTCATCTGGCGCAGCATCCCATCACTCTCCTTCTTGGTCAAATAGCCCTTGATGCCTTCAGTGTGACTCTACAATTTTCATATTCATAAAAATAAAGAAAACTCTTTGAATGAGAAGGTGTGTCCAATTAATATATAATAATATAATAATATGACCCCCCCTATATATATATATATATATATATATATATATATGACCCGAACCCATTGTGACCCGTGAGTCAAAAAGTTTGCCCATCCCTGGTCTAATTGCTTATGCAAATTGATGTGATCAAATAAATTATCTATAAATATTTTCTCCAAAATTCTCTATTTTTTGTGGTCAATTATTCCATAAGAATCTTTACACATTTTTTTTTTACAATTGAGTCTATTGAAGTGCCTCAAGTGTCAAATAAATGTTTTTTAGACTTTTTCTTAATGAGACTTTGAGTTGGAGGGAACAGGTTGATTAAAAAAATCTTTATCTTTCACAATTGTTTTTTTCGGCTTACAACCTAATTAAATGCAGATACTTCATCTCCTTCTTTTTTCCATACTTTCCTTCTACTTGGTCTTTGACTTTTTATGATATTAAACGTTTTTCAAATTTGTGTTTTCATGTATAAGAAATATTTAGCGATTTAGAACGTGTTTTAAAGGAAATAAGCAAGTTCACTGTCATGTAACCAATACATTTTCAGATTTCTAAAATCCTTCTATCCATCTAGCAAATTTTTTTCTTTAACGTGCTTTAAAAGATGTACAAAGGATCATCTTAGTGTTTCTTAATAATTTTTTTCCCCTGCATTTTATTTATTATATATATATTTTTTGTATTTTATTCCTGTGTTTTTTAAACCTTAAATTAGTTTGCAGTCATTTACATTAACATATTATGCTAATTTTCTTTTTACTTAATTTCACTAGTTTAGTTCATTAGCTTTTGATTAAGCTCTTTTGGTTTTTTTGTCTTTCCCTGTACAGCATATGGATTTTACTTTTTTTGTCTTGTTTTTTTCATACTATATATTTGATTTATTGTGCAAAAAAATAAATAATACATTAATTCAAAATAATAAATAAATGCATACATACAAACATACATTTAATTTGATAATGAGTGATAATGTGGCTGAGGCGTCATGTACCACCTCATCACTAGCCCTGGATCATTACATGCTGTGATAGAAAATGAATCAATATCTTCTCCACCAATCAGAATCCAGAATTCAGTAGCACTGTGGTGTATATTTCTTAAACATACAACTGATATACAGCTCATAATGTGGTGGAATCTTTTGTAATTCTCTTTGTGTGTGTGTGTGTGTGTGTGTGTGTGTGTGTGTGTGTGTGTGTGTGTGTGTGTGTGTGTGTGTGTGTGTGTGTGTGTGTGTGTGTGTAGGCTTCTTGGCTCTGGGCAATAACTGGCAGCTCTACTGTAGGGCTTTAGAGTTCTACCTGCAGCAGGTGGCAGCACACAGCATCCTGGGAAAAAGCAAACTGCTTCACAGCTTCCTCAGCAGCACAGAGGTACAGCGTTTTAATCACAACATCCAGAATCTGACTTTTATACTCTATATGGACAGTCACACTGTTCTGGGAAGATGTTCCACTAGATTTTGTGGAGATTTGTGTTCATTCAGCCACCAGAGTGTAGGTAAAGGTAATAATGTAGGGGAGGTGAGGAGGCCTGGGGTGCAGTCAGCATTCAAAAAAATCCCAAAGGTAATTAATAGGACTGAAGCCCTGTAGCAGGAGATCTTCCACTCCAACCATGTAAAGGATATGTTCTTGGAGCTGGATTTGCACATGGTGGAACAGGTTTGGGTCTCCTATTTCAAGTGAGGGGAAAATCCAAAGACTTTTTATACAAATGTTTAATTTCAGATTTAGGGAAGAATAACATATGGCTGGAAGTCAAAGTCAGGAATCCCAACACACTGTTCCTATAGTTTATATAGTGTGAAATCTAGATTAAATGCTTGAAATGGGGCCAAATCAGGGGGCCACAAAATTTTTTTTGTAAGGGCCATACATTTTTCTTTCTTTAATGAGAAACAGTTCGGTCTGTAACAGAAAACAACATGGGCCGGAGTGATTTCCAGAATTATTGAGGAGACTTTATTATAATATTAAATATATGTATTATTATTTGGTTCTGCACCATACAGACAAATTAGCATTACTTTTTAATAAATATATTGCCTATTAAAAGAGCTTTATTACTATCATAATGACATTTTTTCCATACTCATCGATTTACTAACTTGTGCATATAATTTGTAGTTGAATCCAACAAATAATTATATTATGTTAATAACTAGATCGATTTTACTGATAAAACTGATTCATCAACACATAGCTTGTAAAATGGATACTGGATAAAAGAAAAAAAAAAAAAGAAATATAACACTCCATGTAAAATAGTACTGAACTTTATTACAGTAAAAAAAAAAAAGTACTGAAAGATATGCTCAAGGAAATAAATATGAATATATTAATGAATAAATGTAATTATATTAATAATAAATATAATATAGCTCTTCATACAGCAGACAACAAATCGCATGTGGTGTCAGTGATTCGCCTCTAGAGGCCGCTCTCGTAATGGCAGATGACAAGAACCCGGAAAAACTATCAGTATGGATTTTCGCCAGCAACCCAGCAATCAACTATCTGTGCCTCAACCTCTATTAATAACTAAGAGGAATTTTTTGTTTAAAAGCCAACCTTTATTATCAAATGCAGATATAATATGTATATATAATGTATATTATATATTATATGCACTATTTGTCTCGCCGTCCCACAGTCGTCTAGTAAACAACGCAGCAAAAAGGGCATCTTCGACCGCCTCAGTCACGCCATGGAGGAAATGAGGAAGGAAGGTCACAAGGTGTGTATCTGTGGTGTAAAAGAATATGCACCATGTCCTGATTGTGTGATTAAACCCACAATATGTGTGTTAAATATTCTATCATTCAACAGGATGTGGAAGAGTTTTTTCACAATGAGAGAGAAAGCAACATGCACTTGACTGCATTGTTTAAAGCTACAACAGAGGTTCGGCCTTTCTTTTTTTTTCTTCTTTTTTATGATTGATTATTCTTTTTTAGCAGTATTTCATGTCATGTGATTTCTTCTAGAAATTCCTGGATGTTGTGCTGACGAAGCAGAGTAAGACTCGAACTTCCTTTTGCGTAACATGACATATAATATATAGTTTCAGTAGTGCAGTGCAGTATATTTTTGTGTATGTGTGTATGTGTGTGTGTGTGTGTGTGTGTGTTTGTAGGGCTTGCTTTGGCATGTGGCCATTTCTCCACTTCGTTACATCTCTGTGTTACTCAGGACAATCCATCTGCCATGGCCTTCTCCAAGTGAGTGTGTTCACACTGAGCCTGAACGAGACGCTGATCAGATCGAGATCTGAGTTTTTCTTAGTTGCTTTGGAGCTTTTTCTCAGATGAGAAATGAAATTCACAAAACTACTTGTTCTCACCTCCACACCGTGTCGTCACTTGTGCACATCGTAAAAACGATTTCTCGTTGCGTTGATCAAATTGCGAATACTTTTGTACAATCATTTATTGGATTGTGTACAAGTGTCTGCTGTTTCCTACATTATCAGTTGTTTATGATCAAAATATATTATATTGGTTTCACCTGAATAGTTTTAACCCCCAAAACATCTCAGCATCAGTTCATTGTGTAAGTCATTGAATGCAAAAAGGTTAAACTAGTTGTTAAAATCTGTCAGGCTTGAATTTCTATTAAATTATTATACATTTTTTTTAGTAAATGTGTTGAATTGATGAATTGTGCAGATGAATCTCGAATGTCACTAATGAAGGCGAGTGAACGTCATCAGATCAACCAATAATCACCCAATTCTCTAAAACAGGTCAAAGGTGAACCTCCAATTGGCGACAGAGTAAAACACAGAATTATAATTTCTGAAAATGGATAAACAACCAGGAAACAAACAAACTCTTTTTTTTTTTTTTTTTTTTTTTTTTTTTTTTTTTTTTTTTTTTTTTTTTAAAAACAGTAAAAGTGTGAATCCTGAATCCTTCGCCTTCCTTTTTTTTCCTCCTTCCTGGTGGCTCCATAAAATGAAAAAAGTTGATGAATAGAGGAATAAAATAGAATTTACAGTATAAAGCATAGAATAAAATAAAGTGGAATGGAGAATACAATAGTAAATAAACATTTGAAGAAAATATCAAATGGTTAAAAATAAAAATAGAAGAAAAATTTTGGTTGCACATAAAATAAATAAAAATAAATAAATAAATTAGAGAAATCCTGGATGGACTCTTTTTTCTTCTCCCATCACACATTTAACCTGCAATTCTCTGGAAAGTGAGTCGAATGGGGCTGAGTTGAAAGAAATGCCCAGCAGGGGAGACGTCTCTTGGCCTATAGTTTCCGCCGCAGAATTAAACATGAAAAAAAAATTCTTTTTATCTCGCAATTCTGATTTTTTTTCTCACAATTCTGGGGGGGAAAAAAAGAAAAAAATTGCGAGAAATAACCTTATTATTATTATTATTATTATTATTATTATTATTATTATTATTCACTGGCGGAAACAGGCTTCCATGTTCACTCTTCGTCGTGATAATCCTTTACGATTTGCGTATGTCATAACAGATATGAGAGCCTATTATGTGCTTTGCCAGAAAATGTCACAATTGAGTTATAAACGCAAAATTGCGAATTATAAAGTCAGATTCATATCTCACAATTCAGACTTTTTTTCTCACAATAACCTTTATTATTATGATTCAGTGGCGGAAACCATACACTTGGCCACAGCAGAGATTTAATATTAAAACTTGCTTTTTTATATTGTTTAATAAGCAAAAGCAGATTGTGATGTTAATAAAATAAAAAACATTAATGTCTTAATATATACAGTGTATTAAACTCACAGATCTTTTCTCTTTTCCCACTCAGGATTTGTGTGAAGTTGTCTGATATAATGGATGCAGTGAAAGTAAGGAAGCATTTGATGTCTATACAATTGTGTGAATTTTCTGGGAAGATGTTCCATTAGATTTTGGAGATGTGTGTTTCTGCAGTGCTACACCTGTTTCATAGTTAAAATCAACCCAGATTGACACGTACAATGTAGTAATTGAAGTATAATTAAATGTAATTAAAGTCTACTAGTATTTTTCGTAGTCATTTCATTACTTTAAGCCCCGGGTCAAGCGAAGAAAAGGATCATCAGATCATCAGATGTAGAGCGAAAGCTTTTATTCTGTCAGCAAATTCGAACTACGTGTAAAACAGAGACTCACAAGCATCAAGGATTTTTTAATCGATCAACACTTCATGTCTTAATGTCTTCTGTTTTCTAGAGGAATCTTGACAGTGTGTCGGAGAACGACGTGTGCACCCTGGGCTTGGGTTTGGATTTCGAGTCTCGCTACCAGGAGGCAAAGAAAGTATGTGTTTTTCAGTGAATGCGCCATGATATATTGTATATATAAAAGTAACACACTGTGTGATTTCTGCGATTTTACAGGAAAGAAAACACAAACTTTTTTTAAAGGAAAAAACGTAACAAATGTTTTGATTTGTCTTGAAAATTCTTGAAAAGTCCGTCTTGTAAATGCTTGACATAGAAACTATCTCAGCAATAGAAACCATTTTGCTTTTGAAACCATCTCAGTAATTTAAAAGCAAACCTCTACTAGTATATAAATAGGATACGTTTTTGACCAATCAGAATGCAGAATTCAGACCCAGTGGATATTTAAGGGTTTGAGTTGAAATCTACGACCGCGTTTTAGTACCACGTAATCAAAGACTACGAAATTATAAATACAGAGCGATACGAGAAAACAATTTTAATTACGAGAATAAAGTATAAATAGTATAAAGTAAAAAATTAACTATAAAGTTGTAAAAGCGCCGGCTAAAGTTCTGTATCTAAGATTATTCTCATGATCTGAGTTTCCTTTTCTTTTCTTTTTTTTTTAAACGTGACACTAAAACCCTCTTGTATAAATCCGTTGAAGATTTTATTTTTGTTCAAGCTGTTGGACTTTGAGCACCGTGTGAGATTTGTGTTTTTTTGTAGGAGATGTTGTTCAGAAGAACCTGTAAACTAGTGGAACTGGAGAACATTATTAAGACTGCAGAAAAAGCCAAATCCAACAAGAAAGCAATCGTGAGTATAACAAAGTACACAATGTTTAGTTAAGTCTCTTTTAATGCAATTTAGAAACTGACTGGAACTTGGAATATATGTTGAAACTATGATAAGCAAATTTGAGGTCCTGAATCTTCTCAAGTGACATAAAATACACAATATGGACAAATGTCAAGCATAATAATGGTATGTGAACTTCCCATTACACATTTAGTCCCTATTTGCTGTTCCTCCACTCTCCTGGGAAGATGTTTCACTAGATTTTGAAGTGTGCATGTGGAGATTTGTGCTCATTGAGCCACAAGAATGTTAGTAAAGGAAGGTGTAGGTGAGGAGGCCTGGGGTCCAGTCAGCGTTCTAAATTATCCCATAGGTGTTTAGTAGGGATGAGATCAGAGCTCTATCGCAGGCCACTCAAGATCTTCCTTCCCAAAGCATGTAAACCAGATCTTCATGGAGCTCACTTTGTGCACAGGGGCACCAACATTTGGGAACAGGTTTGGGTTTCCAAGTTTAAGTGAATACAAAATTGCATTATAGCGCCATCTAAAGTACAATTGAGTGCCTCCAGTTTCTATACTTTTTGCCAATATAAATATATCAATTAGACGGTGAATCTGTGAATGGGAGAAAAGTCCAAATGTGACAGTTTGGCACTAGCAGAAGATCTTGTGTAAGACAGAGAACAGGAGAGAAGATGTGATCGGACTGCCTCACCCCCACAGTCGAACATAGAGGTGAAAGCTTAATGGTTTGGGGTTATTTTGGTGCATGAAAGGTTGGAGACTTTTTTCAGGTTAAAGGAACCAACATGGCAACCATTCCCTACTTCAACACCGTGCAATTCCATCTGGACTGCGGCTCACTAGAACCCACTTCACCATAGGACAAGGCGATGAGCTGAAGCGTACATCCAAGCTCTTGTAAGCGCGTAAACAGAGAGTACTCTTAAGAGAGTAAACAGATGTCTGGAGTTATATCCATCACTCTATCATGGAATGACCTGCCGGGTCACCGCACCAAAATCCTATTGAACTGCTTTGGGATGAACTGGATCACAAGCAATAGTGAAGAACATCTTTGTCAAGATTTACAAAAGTATTTCAGCTGAACGTTTGGGGAAATGAACAGTCTGGAAGCTGAGAGTGTGTAAAGCTGTTCTTCATGCTGAAGGAGGATTTTTCAATGGATTTTTTGTTTATTTGTTTGGTCAAAGGAAATCCTTATAGTGCTACATTACCGAGTTTGTTGCGAGTTTTGTACAGTAGCTTGTTAGATATTAGACCATCTGGATAATCTTTGATCATGTACATTTACAAATATCAAGGTTTTTTGCTGTACACACAATACATTACACTCGCACTAAAACCATATACAAAACCAGAAGAGCTGGATTTTTGACCTAAAAAATTAAATCCTAAGTATTTATTGACTGGAATATATTCATGAACTGCAACTGAAAACTAATAGTTTATTAAATGTATAATAACCCTGCTCTGTGTGATATTGCAGATGGATGGAGTTCAAAAAGTGACACAGAAGGAGTTCAATCTCATCTCGTTGGTGGCAAAGGAGGAGGTAAAGGATTCATTTCACCGTCTAGATATTTTTGCTATCGGTCCGGACCGCCACAGGTATCGTTAGCCAACAGGGTACCGGTGGAAATTGGGCTACTGTTGGCCGAAGGAGGAGGAGGAGAGGAGGAAGACGTCTACAGAGACGGCAGGAAAAGGAGAAGTGTAGGAGAGTGGAGGTTCGGGTTGGTACTTTAAATGTTGGTACTATGACGGGTAAAGGGAGAGAGGTGGCTGATATGATGGAGAGGAGAAAGGTAGATATGCTGTGTGTTCAGGAGACCAAGTGGAAAGGGAGTAAGAGCAGGAACATTGGAGGTGGATTTAAACTGTTTTATCATGGTGTGGATGGAAAGAGAAATAGTGTAGGGGTGATTCTGAAGGAAGAGTACAGTAAGAGTGTAGTGGAGGTTAAGAGAGTTTCTGATAGGGTGATGAACGTGAAGCTGGAAGTTGAAGGGGTGATGATAAATGTCATCAGTGCTTATAAGTGGGCTGTGAGATGGAGGAGAAGAAAAAATTCTGGAGTGAGTTAGATGAAGTGGTAAAAGGTGTACCCAGGAATAAAAGATTGGTGATTGAGACTTTAATGGGCATGTAGGTGAAGGGGACAGAGGTGATGAGGAGGTGATGGTAGGTATGGTCTAAAGGAGAGGAATGTAGAAGAGCAGATGGTGGTAGATTTTTCTAAAAGGATAGACATGGCTGTCGTAAATAGTTATTTTAAGAAGAAGATGGATCATAGGGTGACGTATAAGAGTGGAGGAAGGTGCACACAGGTTCTATGTAGGAGATGCAACCTGAAGGAGATTGGAGACTGTAAAGTGTTGGCAGGGGACAGTGTAGCTAGACAACAACGTAAATGTATTTATGTAATGTATGTAAATAAAGAACTGAGACAGGAGGAAAAATTCAATACACAGTGGGAAACTGGAAAACTGATGGTGACAATGAACAATCAAGAGAAAATTTAGGAAAAGAACATAATGGCGACATCTGGTGGTGACAATGGCGACATCTGGTGGGTACATGAGGTATTTTTTTTTCCTAAACTAGGATAATTTGGGTATTTTATTTAAAAACTATTCAAATCAAAAAACATTAACTCTAAATTCCCAGTATAACCACTTTATTTGTGTTCAAAATGTTATAGTTGCGAACACATCCCATGAACTTGTTTGAGGTAATTTTTCCAACTGAATAAAAAAATATATATAACTTTTAACAGCGCAGAAATCTGTTTTGCTGGTTTTGATTCATGAAAGTTATTGGCCTATATATACGAATATATATATATATATATATATATACATGCACTCACGATGACAATTTCAGACCCCTCCATGATTTCTAAGTGGGAGAAGTTGCAAAATAGCAGGGTGTTCAAATACTTATTTTCCTCACTGTATATATATATATATATATATATAAATACACACACGCACTATATGGCCAAAGTTTTGGGACACCTGAATTTTCCAGACATATGTGGTTCTTCCTCCAACTGTTACACAAAAGATGGAAGCACACAATTGTATAGGACGTCTTTGAATGTGGTTGCTTAGTAATTCCCTAAACTTAAACCAGAAGACCAAAATCCTGTTCTAGCATGATAATGATAATGCTTGTTGCATAAAGCCAGCTCCAAAAAGGTACATGGGTTGGAGTGGAAGATCTCCTGCTATAGAACTCAAACCCTTCTGAACACCTTCGGGATGAACATGAACACTGACTGCACTCCAGGCCTCCTCACCTCATCTACATCATTACCTAAGATTACTCACACCCTTGTGAACGAGCACAAATCTCCACAAAATCTCGTGGAACATCTTCCCAGAAAAGTGGAGCTTATTATAACAGTGTATCCCAAATGTGGAATGCGATGTTCAAAAAAGTACATAGCAATCTACGGTCAGGTGTCCACAAACCTTTGTCCATAAAGCGTATATTGGTAGGTTTATTTCACCAATCAGTGAACTTCAATTCTGTATATGTGTGTGTGAGTTTGATGATTTTTAATCATTGAAGCATTTCATGGATGTGGTTATGTTTCAGATTGACTGGTACCATAAAACACGTGTGAGTGTTTTGCGCGGCTTTCTGACCCACTGGTGTGAAAAGCAGCTGGACACGGCCAAGGAATCCGCCGCTCTCTTCTCTCAGCTCCTGGAGGCTTGGAAAGGATTTCCTCTCTAATACACAATGTCTTTAAAAATGTCCCACTATTCTCTGTTAAACATCTACAGTACAAGTGGTTGATTTGTCTGAGAGATATTTTTTATCATTATTGGATAATCATGTCTGAAATAGAGAAAACAGTTCTTTTAACATTATACTTTATAATACTAAAAAATAAATCCTCAGATTTTCTCTCAACGACTCGGTATGGTCTTTCATGTTGTCATTGTACAATCACAATTCCAAAAAGGGTGTGACAGTGTGTAAAATGTAAATGAAAACAACAATAAAAAATTTACAGTAGAACATAGAAACGTTTAAAATGTGCCATTTTAAGGAAAAAATAAGGTCAAATTTTTTTGGAAAATCATGAACACCATGTCCTCCAGACTAAAGAGGAGAGGGACTATCCGGCTTTTTATCAGCGCTCAGTTCAAAAAGCTGCATCTCTAATAGTATGGGAGTGCATTAGTAACTGTGGAATGGGCAGCTTGAACATTTGGAAAGGCTCCATCACTGCTGAATGATATAAACAGGTTTTAGAGCAACAAATGCTTCTATCAAAAAAATTTCATTTTCAGTGAAGGCCCTGCATATTTGAGCAACACAATGCTTACTGCATCTATTACAACACTATGACTTTGTAGTAGAAGAGTCGGGGTCTGGGAGTCTGGCCGGTCTAGACCTTTCACTGTTTGAAATCTGACTTTCCCAGCCATATGTTGTTCTTCTAAAATGTTAGCACAGATTTGAACGCACACAATTGTTAACAATGTCTTTGAATACAATAGAATCAATTCCTCATCACTTGAACTAGGAGATGAAACCTGTTCTAGCATGACGATACCCCTGTGCACTAAGCCAGCTCCATGAACATATGCTTTATATGGGTTGGAGTGGAAGATCTTCTTCTGTAGAGCTCTGACCTCAACCTTAATGGGATGAAATTGATCACTGGCTGCACCCCAGGCCTGTTTACTTCACCTACATCAGTCTGACTAAAAACATCTAGATCTTCCCTGAAGAGAGTCTGTTATAACAGCAAATAGGGACTAAATGTGGAACGAGATGATTATAATGAAAGATTTATGTCCATATAGTGTCTATAAAGACAAATGAAAAGACGGGAACAAAAGAAACACACTGAAATGCAGAATCCGTTTGCCAAACAAGCAAAAATTTATTGCAGACATGTTATATCTGACCAGACAATCTGAGTCTTACTACAGCACACACACACACACACACACACACACACACACACACACACACACACACACACAAACCTTGCTAACACTCTCCGGACTCTGTTTTGGCAGTTAAAAGTCGTGGACACAAAGGTAAAACGTTGCTTTAAGGGGCGACTAATACACACCGAGGTGCTGCTGGTTTGAAGAATTACGTGGAAACAGATGAACAAACATTTTTCGGTGTGTCTGGAAGTGTTAAAGCGTTTTTTTTTCTCTATTCAGTTCTAGTTACATATTGAAAAGGCGGCGTTTCTAAATTTAAATACATTCAGTAAACAAAATGTGTTTTTCATGGACAGTTAGAACAACAGTAATGTAACACACACACACACACACACACACACACACACACACATATATACACAAATCAAATGAAAACAACTTTACAAACACATCTAAAACATCAAGACAATGCTCAAAAGTGATTAACAATGAACCAAACGCAGCAGATGATCCTAAACGACCTCTGCATGACCTTGGCGTGGTGATGACGACTGGCTAAATATTTCTTTTTAATACTTCTAATATGAATAATCATTTTCAGTACAGCACAAATCAACATTTAAAGAATTGAATTTTTTTTGTTGTTGTTTGTTTGTTTTTATATTTGTATTTTTAATACCGCATCGTTCTTGATTCCGATTGGACAGAAGATGGTTCTATCAAGGCTTCAGAAGGGGTTTGTACAGCAAACTGACTAATCCGCTAAGCGACGATGGCTAGACAGAAGAGTCTCTAGCGTCAAAGGGAAAGCGGGGACTTCACGTTTTATGTTTTGCGGTGCAGCTGCTATAGTGTAAGTGATAACAGGTATGTCTGGTCGTTCTTTTGTAAATATACATTTGTAAATGTTGGCAAAAGGCTGCAGTATATGAGGAATAAAGCACTTTCAGTAGGAGCTGTTATAGGAAAAATATCAATATATCTGTTGTTTATTATAACTTTTTTTAGATTTGCTGAATTGATCATTCTCATTCTCTATACGAGCATAATTCAGATATTGATATTATATTGTATTAGTAATCAAGCTGTACACACCCTGTACTAAATAATACACATGAGCCTTGTGCTGCCTTCAAGTCCAGGATGTTCGAAGCCATAGTTAGGGCATAGTGTGGGATTTTTGTAATAATTGGAAAGAAAAATTATATATATCATTTTTCTTTCCAATTATTACAAAAATTCCACACCATGCTCCAACTAGATAGATAGCTAAAAGTTTGAGGACACCTGACACATCTCCCATTTTGCTGTTATAATATCCTCCATATGTTTTACTAGATATTTTAGTGTATTTGTGCATTTATTCATTTACATTTATGGCATTTGGAAGACACCCCCTATCTGGCGTGACTTACATTTATCTCATTCATACAACTGAGCAGTTATGGGGTTAATTAAGGGCCCTGCTAAGGGGGCCCGGGTGTGGCAGCTTAATGTGGCGGGAATTTAAACTCACAACCATCAGATCCACCACATGATTAACCACATCCCACATACAATATTCATCCACAAGGGTGTTAGTAAAGTCAGGCACTGATATACGTGAGGTGAGGAGGTCTGGGATGCAGTCAGTGTTCACATTAAGCCCAAAGCTGCTCAGTAGGTTTGAGGTCAAGATCTCAAGGTCAAGATCTTCCAGTTCCATATCTTTATGGAGCTTGCTTTGTGCACAGTGGTATTTTCGTGAAACAGGTTTGGGTCTCCAGGTTCAAGTGAAGAGTAAATTTTATGCAACCGCATCCAAATCGATGCATACAATCGTATGTCTCCAAATTTGTGGTAACGATTTGAGAAAGAACCAAATATGGCTGGAAATGTCAGGTGTCCCAATACTTTTGTCAACAAAGTGGACAATATAGTCCATGTAGCAGATTCCTTAGTGATTACGACGTATTTCTGACAAGACAAGAAGGCGGAGATTTTAACGTTCATGTTTAACACAAGGTGATGCTGGTTTTCATTCTGCCAGTAATCCCCTGTTCCTCTGTTTCTACAAGCAAAATACATATATAGAAGTTTCCCCCTTTACTGAGTTATTACAGTATATACACAGAAATTGTATTAAAATAAATCATAATACACACAGACTCTGAAAGCATTTTTTTTTTCTTTAAAAATAGAAACTCATATTCTGTGTATATCTACATAAAGTGCAACTACAAGTGGTGATCTGTATTTCATTTTTATTGAGGTCAAAAGTGTTCATTAGAACTCAATGCTGAAACCTCCAACCTTAAAAAATGTTAATAAAAATAATAATACAAGTCAATAGAGAGGAAATGGAGAAGGTCCCATGATGCCCATAACGAAGGTGTAGCTAAAGGAACTTAAAGGTGTATTGTGAGGTTTCAGGAGAAGTCCACAACCCTGTCACTTGATCTGATGTATAAGAAGGAAGTGTGCTTTGATAATCTAATGGCTTTTGTCTGCACCGGTTTTGTACGGATTCATGGATTTGACTTATGACACGCTTGTTTTGGGCTTTAAAAGTGAAAAAAATGCGAAAAGGAAGCAAACAAAAAAGACTAAATGATCCTGTACATATCAATAAAGGACACTCGGGCGTTTTTATCTTTTTTATCCGTCCACAGCATCTGTATTTATGAATATAACATGTTAAGCCAATACATTTCTATTCAACCTAACTTCCACTGTAAGTGAGTTTGGTGCTGGTTTTTCCTTCTTGTTTCTTCAGTTTGTGTTGAACTTTCTTCAAAAAAAAATCCCACACTCGCCACAGATGCAGTAGCTGGATATAAATGAATAAAATGCCAGACTATTCCTTTCAATGGCTTTTAAAAACATGTCACGTGGCTTCAAACAGACGTCTGATCCCTGAACCCTGAGGAGGATTTCTCTCTGTGGTTCGTGAGTGCTTTAACAGATTCAGTCATTTAAATGTGTGTACGCATGGAGGGAGGAAAGACATTGAAATCCCGACCGTCTTATATAAACAAAACTCCAGCCTGATGTCAGAAATGGATTCTGTAATGCAATTCTGAGTTTAAACAACTTCCCATGTGACCCCCTCAGTGGTGCAGCTGAATTTTACCCCCTCGCTTAATCTCTAATTAAAGACTGATGCAGCGGCGCTTTATGTTTTCTGTTCTAGGTACAGAGCCTCACCTTCCACACCTTCGTGCTCCTTATCACATACAAAGTTCTAACTCTGAAACGAATCTCTACGCCAGCAGATTGCTCGTTAAGATTGCAATGGGAAACGAGAAGCAAAGATCACGCTCATTCATTTTTTAGAAGCTAACGGTGATTTGGGGTCGATGAATCTTATTAACCCCCATTGTTCCTGCACTAGGAGATTCGATGCCAAAATGGCACACATCTGGGAACTTCTCAGACTAAAAAGTGCAAGAAAAATGCAGCACCCACCAACACATTAGCACCAGAATCGCTATTCGAATGGTTGTGCGAATGAGGGCGGACTTTACCTTTGAGGAGTCCGTTCTCGTAATGCTAATGTCAACATTCAACCATCCTCATCATGGTGGCAGAAGTGTAAAAATTTAACTGCTTCAAATAATATAAAGTACATGATGGCTTGTGTTTCTTTGGATTCTTAAACATAGGTTTTTATAATTGGACTGCTGGATTACACACATAAAAAAAAAAATAATAAATTCGATGGATTTAGCAACTCTTAATCCAGGTGATTGCTGTTTTCTTATATATACAGGTAGTCCCCAATTTACGATGAAGATACGTTTCGACACCAGAATCTCGTAAGTTGAGGCGTGGCCTAACCTACCCAAGAATGGTGATCAGTAGTATACTGTAATTTGTTATTTATTTAACACATTACAGTAAATAATTGAGCAAAACAGAGCAATTTACACCACTGTTATGTATTAACTATACAGTATATATGTACGTGGCAGCAGGAGTGTGGACGAGCGGCGGTTCACGTGTGGATGGTGGAGCCGGACGTGCTCTGTTTCATTGTGCGGTGATGGCGATAAAAAGGAGAGAGACATGAGCTAAAAATCGGCTTACACAGAGACAACTGAACTCTGTCGACCGCTGGCTAAAGTAAGGCAGTATCCCAACACGTGCGAAAATTAAAATATGTTTTAATTGTAAGTCGAACCATTGTAACTAAGGGATTACGTGTGTGTGTGTGTGTGTGTGTATATATATATATATATATAATTGAGTGTTATCTATGTCCTTTATTGCTCATTTTTAATGCATGTAGTCTAAACAGAGGATGTTTATTCCCACACTGATCCCTATGATGAAAGGAATTAAAAGAATAGTCCAGTGTTTTACAGCCTGATATCTTCTATTCATATATTATATAGTGTGAACATTAAAGGTGCTTCATACTGTCACATGTACTTTTACAGCACAGTTAAATTATTTCTTTGCATTTCCCAGAAATGGTAGGAAATTGGGGTCAGAGAGCAGGGACGGACTTGACCACCCAACTTTCTGATCAGTTACCCAGAACCTTAACTTCTGAGCTTCCACTTTAATCTGTACTTCCTCAGGGATCACTAATATCTGAACCTCTTAGAACAAATGATGAAATTGCATGGGATCAAAAGTGTTATAGTATCGGTTCTACTACATTTTTATCTGTTTAGAATGTGATAGAAAGAGTTCATGGCTTTGAGTTCAACATCAGCCCTTAGAACTACAGATCACTCCCCTGTCCACATGCACACTAGATGGAGAAACGTTTGTGGAAACCTGACCATAAGATTAGTATGTGCTTTTTAGACAATCTGTCACATTAAGTCACCATTTGCTGTTAAAATAACCTCCACTCTTCTGGGAAGATGTTTCAGTAGATTTAGTGGAAATGTTCACCAGCATGGTGTAACACTGAGGTAAAATTACGTGCTGCAATTATTCATTTGATTTATTCCTTTATCAATTCAATCGTTCATTACCTGGTCAGGGTTGCTATGACGTGGACCTGGGAAAATATCCATATACATGTTAATAGGGAGCATGGAAAACACTGGAATATTCCTTTGCTTCATTTACGTTCAGACTTCAGATTTTTTTTCGACTTCTTACTTCCTCTATAATTGAGGTTATTTATATTTTCAACGCCGCACCACGTTCAAGTGCATACGTTTAAATTCTTCTGCCCTAAAATACACACTTTCCGCATGTCGACTGTGATGTTATAGACGAGCGTTAAAGTGCTATTTGGGGGGGTAAAGAAGTTTACATCTCTATACACACAAAACACACACACACACACATACGCACACACACACACACACACCTCATGGTTATAAGTAGGATTAATGGGATGTAGTGTGTATGTCGTGAGTGTTTGTGTGTTAAAGAATGACAGAGAAAATAGTGTTAATTCACTGGTTGATGAATTCACAGGTCCTGTGTGGCTCCTCACTGGCAATCCTGTAGAAATCACACACACACACACGCGCACACACACACACACACACACACACACACACACACACACACACACACACACACACACACACACAAGAAAAAGCCAGCGATGAAAGAAGGAAAAGAATAATTGTGTGTCTAATGAGTATTATTTCTTCCCAGTGTAGTTACAGCTAATCACAAAAGGCCCATCTTGATGCTAGCATCAGAGCTTGCTAGCGAGCTAGGATATCAACTATTTAGCAAGCAGTCATTGTTGTGTATTTATTCATTTAAGGTGTTTCTTCATTCCAAAATATAATATTTTTTAGGTTTAAATCCTCTCTGGTGGCTGTTTGGAATGATCTCTGCTTTGCTAACAGAAATAGCATTGGGCTGTTTTGAATCAGAATCTTTAAGTGCAGAATGTTTGCACTTATAAGGAATTTGTTTTGGTGACAAAAAACTTCTAGTTGCATGTTTTTAAAAGATAAATCAAATTAAAAAAAGATGGTATTGCACATATTTGTCTTTTTATTGCACAATGGGAAGGGCGTTAACGTGTTCATGGAGGTAGATTGCCTGGGGGATGAAATTTATCTTGTGGAAAAAAGAAACTGCAAAAGACTCTTTGTTTTTTTGGTATGTTTTCTAGGAAAAAAGTGCTAAATTTGTTAACAAAAAATAAATGAATCCTGTCTCGAACAACACCATCACTGTATATATAATAACACCTTCACCAGCTAAGCTAGTTCAAGCTGGTATCTACTAACTGACTAGTCAAGCTAATCTAGATTGGATTCCATCATACTTAGCAATGTAAAAGAAATACAGGGTTAAAGTAAACCCGGTGATTTGTGTCGAGTTCACAGAAAATGCCGGTGAAGATCCTTATCCAGAGCGACTTACAGTTGAGGATTAATATGTATGTGTATGTATGTATGTGTATGTGACAAATAAAATTTGATTTGATTTGATTTGACCCTGCTCACGGGCCCAGCAGTAGCAGCTTGGTGGTGCTGAGATTTAAACTCATGACCTTCTAATCTGGAGTCCAATGCCTTAACAACTGAGCTACAACCTCCCCAGTAGCTTGTGGTAGTCGCTATCCAGAACCTTGACATGAAGGTAGTAGTCGCTATTAACTAACATGATCCTTGATGTTCACTATATTGCCAAAAGTTTGCGGACACCTGCTCATAAATTTGTGATTTGTGCTTTTTGAGCATCGCATTCTACCCAATTTGCTCTTATAATTCCCTTAACCCTCTCCTGTGAAGATGTTCCACTAAATTATAGAGTGTGCATGTGGAGATTTGTGTGTTAGTAACGTCTGGTACTGATGTAGGTGAGGAGGCCTGGGGTGCAGTCAGCGTTCACATTAATGCCAAAGGTGTTCAGTAGGGTTGAGATCAAAGTTCTATAGCAGGCCACTCAAGATCTTCCTCTCCAAACCATTTAAAGAATATCTGATGATACGACATGCAGTTATAAAATACAGTGTGTGTGTGTGTTTACGATAATCGAGTTCTCAGATGCGTTTTCCTGCATCATCTGTGCATGTGTATCCTCTTTTCAGTGGCAAGAAAAACTCCATTAGATGGTATGAGGAAGAAACCTTCAGAGGAACCAGATTTAAAAGGGATCCCATCCTCATCTGGTTGACGAATGTCCGTTTATTACAGTTCCATCATTGTTGAGGTTATCAACTGATGGAGACATAAATTATTGGCAATTGTAGTCCTGAGTCTTTCAAAATCCATTTTCATGCTTCATAAATGTAACTTAGTTTAGTAACTTCATGGATCTTTAGATTGTTCATGAGGAACAATCCTTAGCAACAGCAAGTGGTCCCCATTTCACTCCATCCAGAGTTTCCATCCACATTTTTTAGACACAGAATTACATTTATGGCATTTGGCAGAAGCCCTCATCCAAAGCGACTTACATTTAGCTAATTCAAACAACTGAGCAGCTAAGGGCCTTGCTGAGGGGCCCAAGAGTGGCAGCTTGGTGTGGCTGGGATTTAAACTCATGACCTTCAGATCCAAAGTCCACCTTAACCACTAAGCTCTCACCTCCCCAAAATTTACATGCTATGCTAGTTTCTAGCTATACTAGCTTAGCTGAGGTTGTTTTTGTGCTAGCATGATTGTTACCTTTTTCACCCCTGCTGTACGAGGTGCCTCTTTTTGATTTGAGCTAAGAGATTTCCAGACTGTAGTTTTAGACATTTCGTCTGAGATGTTGATGTCAGAGGGGTCAGACCTACAAGAGAAACGAGGACAGATGAGAAGAGGCTTAAATGTAGATATTAAGTTTTTACTATTTTTTTAATACAGCGGACTGTAGCGGCGTCTGGAGCGTGTGAGAAAGCACCTGGGGTCTGGTGTTTTAGGAGATTGTAGAAGCTTGCTGCTCTCCATCGGGATTCGCACCGTGGTTTTATCCTCTCCTCGGTCTGAGTCATCAACCAGCATCTCCTGTGACTCCTGCTACACACACACACACACACACACACACACACACACACACACACACACACACACACACACACACACACACACACACACACACACAATATATCAATAGCCGTTTGGATATTGTTTTACCGGATGCTCGAGGTCGTTGTCTGCACTACCTCCACTGCCTTTTTAGACGCATCATCAAGTTTCTTCTTCTTGCTTTCAGGCATGAGGTCGTCCAGGTAACTCAGCTCACGTTTGCTGAAGCAGAAATCCAGCAGTTTACGGATGAAGACCAGAGCCAGCACCTGGTGATGCACAACACCATAATTAGAGTTTATACGTTCCCTCATATTGTCCGCACACACACATATATCCTAAATATCTCAGCATCTGCCAAATGCCATAAATACAATATTTGGTCAAAAGTATTGGGACACCGGACTTTTTTTTTTTTTTTTTTTACTTTTGTTTTTCTTTGTCTATTTTTTCGTTTTTCCGATATTATATTTTAGTTGTTTTCCCTTTGTGTATGTGTGTGTGTGTGTTTATTTTCTTTGGACATTTAAAAATAAAATTATGGATTTTTCAACATTTCCGAGTTAATATTTCGTTGACTAACAAAAATACACATAACATCAAAGTAAATTTAACACCCCCCCACCCCCCCACATACAATTTGTTCTCTGTCTGATTTTAACACAATTAAATATTAAACCTTTAGTGAACTATTTAAAGTCGGTGTGTTTACACTAAAATTCCTTGCATGTTGTTTTGGAGTGTACCATCATGGGGAAGACGATGGCAGCAGGAGACGTCTTGATGACCCACAGCAGGATGAGACAGGTGAGCTGTGTGATGGTGAACAGGTGAACTTTTCTTAGAGGGACATGCCGAAGGTAGATGAAATCCGGCTGATGTTTTGCCGGCATGCCGAACAGCTTCAAACGGTCAAAGAACTGAAAGTGAGAAAGACAGGAAAGAACCGGATCAGGAAATAAGTTCATGAAAGTGTGAGTGTTTGTACTGTATGTGTTTTACTTTGTATGTATATTTGGTGTACTGTGTGTGTGTGTGTGTGTGTGTGTGTGTGTGTGTGTGTGTGTGTGTGTGTGTGTGTGTGTGTGTGTTTGTATACTCTCTGTGTATAAGGTATGATTATACTGTGCAGATACACTTTGTGTGTGTGTATAGACATTGTCTGGGTGTACTGTGTGTGTGTGTGTGTGTGTGTGTGTGTGTGTGTGTGTGTGTTCTCGTTATTTGTGTGTATTCTCAGTGTGAACTAAATTTGTGTGTTTTTTATTTGTAGGTATATTGTTAGTGAGTACTGTGTGTGTGTGTGTGTGTGTGTGTGTGTGTGTGTGTGTGTGTACTATGTATGGACTGTATTTTCTCTGTGTCTACTTTGTGTGTATTGTAGGTGTGCACTCTTTATTTTCTGTGTGTGTGTGTGTGTGTGTGTGTGTGTGTGTGTGTGTGTGTGTGTGGGTGTGTGTGGGTGTGTGTGTGTGTGTTCTCGTTATTTGTGTGTATTCTCAGTGTGAACTGAATTTGTGTGTATTTTATTTGTAGGTATATTGTTTGTGAGTACTGTGTGTGTGTGTGTGTGTGTGTGTGTGTGACTGATGTGAAAGGTGAACATTTCTACCTGAATGCCTTTCAGAGAGGAAGCTCCCATATACAGGAACACTCCATAAAGCACCGGCATGGGGATGAACTGAGGACACAGAGGAGACATGATCACTTCCGAAAACTAAACAATGTGCAAAAGTCGCCATGTGACCGTTCAGTACATTGCAATTAATCAGTTCTTCTTATTTCTTCTTTTTGCTTCAGAGGTAAGGAAAATGTGAGCATGAGAATAAAGCCCATAGGAACCTACTGAAATCACATCATTTATATTGGTACTGTTCAGTGACTAAACACTATCAGAATCACTGACTTTATTTTAATATACTTTTGTCCATAAATATGTATAAATTAATTATTGTAATCGCCAAATGCTATTCACGTCATAGCTTTTCTCACAGGTGCACTGCTACAAGGACTATCTGTTAATATTGGAATTTCTATCCAATCAGATTGCAAGTTAGTGACACCGAGGCCGTCTAGCAGGCCCATCTTCACGTCCTTTGATTGGATGGTCAGAAGGCGCACTAGTCAGAGTTTGCAAACTGCATCTGTAACAGACTGCACAGGCTCAAATATATTTGTGTGGGTTAATACCTTTTATTTATTCCATAATGACTGACAGAGAAGAAGAAACTGGTTTAATCACAGATTAAACCAGTTACAAGGACATTTACCAGACGGACTTTTCAAAAAAAGCTGGATATTTTGAGGAAAAGTCGACCAAAACAGTTTAGCTTTTTCATAAACCCTTTATACTTTCGCGTTTTCTTTCCTGCATAGAAACACACAATTTGCCTTCATTTCAAATTCCAAGGAAACTGTAATGCACAAAGAAAATACACAAAGAGGTCATGTGATGAGGTGAATATCGATGCTTCTGTTAGAGATGATGTATGTGGGAGGTGCAGTTGTGGCTACAGTGAAAGGAGACGTATTGAATTGTGTTCATTGTGTTTCTTGCTTCAGTAATGACATTCATTCTTGCTGTATGAGATTCCTGTCTGCGATGCAGCACTCTGTTATACTGCGTTTCTCTATGATACTGATGCTGGAAAATGTATGGTATTATGGAAAACTGAAGCATGGTCTTTGAATTAGACTAAAAATGTACAATATAATGTTCATGATGTACCTGTAATGCACCAGTCATAAACACAGAGCATCCCATGAGCAGAAAGATTAACAGGCCAGTAAGTCTCTGCTCTCTGATGCCCAGGAATCGTGGCTGCTCTCCTGGGGCGGCGCTTTCTGACTCCAGTTTTAGACTGTTCACGTGGGAGATAGACAGCACAGTCGCGGCTACAAACCACGGCAAGCCCATCACTGAGCACACGGCCAGCATCACACCCACCATCAGCAGGTCCAAGTGATAGCCACAACCTTTCTACAAAGCGGGAGGAACACACACCAACACACACATATACTATATGAACAAATCACACACTCAAATCTGTTACATTTATCCAGAGTTAGTGTGTGTCCATGTTAGCTTACACATCATGAACTGCCCTATAGGATGCCCTTCTAATAAAGAATACATATTGCAAAGCCCTATAGGATGCCCTTCTAAAATGAATACATATTGTACAGCCCTATAGGATGCCCTTCTTATAAAGAAAACATATTGCACAGCCCTATAGGATGCCCTTCTTATAAAGAATACATATTGCACATCCCTATAGGATGCCTTTAGTGTAAAGAATAAATTTTGCATCAGCCTTTAGGATGCCCTATAGTAAAGAATACATGTTGCACTGCCCTATAGGATTCCTTTCTAGTAGGATTCCTTTCTCTATAGGATGCCCTTCTTATAAAGAAAACATATTGCACAGCCCTATAGGATGCCCTTCTTATAAAGAATACATATTGCACATCCCTATAGGATGCCTTTAGTGTAAAGAATAAATTTTGCATCAGCCTTTAGGATGCCCTATAGTAAAGAATACATGTTGCACTGCCCTATAGGATTCCTTTCTAGTAGAGAGACATGATCCATTGTGAGGAAATGTGACAAACTACCCTAATAAATGCCATTTAAGTGTAGGAAATTATATGCACTGGTCCATAAACTTCCTTGCATGCATGAAAGAAACAATGAAACAAAATGCCTTCTATGTGCTTCAGAGAAAGCATAATAAAGGAAACACACACACACACATACAGTATATACACAGATCTCACCTTCAGTTTGTGTTCTTTGCGGTTGATGATGACGGCTGTGATTTGCTGGTCCATGAAGACAAGTATAGTGCAGAGCATAGATGGAATTGCTGCTGCCAGAACCGTCCACCATGGGTTTCGACCAATCGGGTTAATCAGCCAGCCACGGTCATCCCTTGTAGGCTAACACAAAACCCAGTAACGCACTTACCAAAAGTGTAGTAAAAAAACATGAAGAAATACATTCTAAGAGGCCATTATGTGCAAAGAAACATGATGAGGTGCCCTCTAGGATACCCTTTCTGTAAAGAATATGTCATTTCACACCCTTTTCATGGGAAGTATGTTGTGCACTGCCCTAAAGTATGCCCGTCATATTGAGAATATGTAATGTATTGCCATGCAGTGTGCTCTTTCACATTCAGTACCCAGTGTGGTTCCCTTAGGGTGTGGAAACATGAAGTGCTCTGGTAGAGAATGCATGCTGCACTGCACTATAGTGTACCCTTTTAATAGAGAATACATGTTGCACTGCCCTATAGGATTCCCTTCTAGTAGAGAATACATGTTGCACTGCCCTATAGTGAACCCTTTTAATAAAGTTGCACTGCCCTATAGTGCACCCTTTTAGTAAATAATACATGTTGCACTGCCCTATAGGATGCCCTTCTAGTAGAGAGTACATGTTGCACTGCCCTATAGTGAACCCTTTTAGTAAAGAATACATGTTGCACTGCCCTATAGGATGCCATTCTAGAAGTCAAGAAATGTTGCACTGCCATATAGTGCACCCTTTTAGTGAAGAATACATGTTGCACTGCCCTAGAGGATGCTCTTCAAGTAGATAAATGCTGCACTGCTCTATACTGTGCCCTTGTTGTAGAGAACACACTTTGTGTTGTCAAGTTGCACTGCCTTATAGGATGCTGTTCTAGTAGACAATATATGTTCCAGTGGTCCCTGTTCAGGGCAGTTCCTGTTTGGGGCAGTTCCTGGTATTTACCTTAAATTTACTGGGCACTTGTAGTTTTTGAGATGGAACTCCGATGGCGAAGTCAATCAGCACCATGAGAACGATTGTCAGGAAGACGGCAAAATCACTGATCATAGACCGCACCTGTAAAAAAATATAATCTGATAAATTCAGCAAGTGTGTATATGTATATATATGTGTGTGTGTGTGTGTGTGTGTGTGTGTGTGTGTGTGTGTGTGTGTTTACACGTGTTGGAAAATATCTGCTGGTCTTGAACTGCTTGAGGAAGGCAGACAGGAAGAAGGTGGAGAAAAACAAGATTGCTGACCAGAAGAGAACATCGGGAGTGTAGGGGCCATGATGACCACACGACGTCCCAACAAACTGGCCATGCAGATCTAAACATGCCTACACACACATACATACACACACACGCACGCACACACACACACACACACACACACACACACACACACACACACACACACACACACACACACATATATACAAAAACTTTGCCAGATATTCAAGTGCATATGATGTCAAAGGGACATGGTGTTGTGGTGTGTGTACTGCTTGTACTGTATGTGTGTGAACAGTTAGGATGTAATGTGTTCTTGTACTGTATGTGTGTGAGTGTGTGTGTACACTGTGAGGGTGTAATGTGTGTATGAGCGTGTGGGTATGAAATGTGTTCATGTACTGTGAATATGTGTACAGTATGTGTATGCATACTGTGTGTGTGTACAGTATATACTGTGTTTGTGTGTGCTGTGGATATGTGCAGTGTGTGTGTGTACTATAAGTATGTGTGCTGTATGTGTGTACTGTGAATATGTGTTCTGTGAGTGTGTGTGTGTGCATGTACTGTGAGGGTGTAATGTGTGTAGGAGCATGTGGGTGTGTATGTACTGTGTTGGTGTAATGTGTGCTTGTACTGTATGTCATTGTACTGTGAGTGTGTACATCGTGTGAGTGTGTACAGTGTGTACTGTGTGTGTGAATGCATACTGTGTGTGTGTATACTGTGTTTGTGTGTACTGTGTAAACTGTGTTTGTGTGTACTGTATATATATATATATATATATATATATATATATATATATATATATATATATATATATATATATATATATATGTAGTGTATATACATATGTACTATGAATATGTGTGTGTGTGTGTGTGTGTGTGTGTGTGTGTGTGTGTGTGTGTGTGTGTGTGTGTGTGTGTGCGCGTGTGCCCTATGTGTGTACCTTCACGGTGAGGTTGCTCCACGGCACTTCAGGTGCTGTGATGTTCCTTTCACTCCACATCTTCAGAGTTTTGTTACTGGGGTTATCAGGCACTGCGCATTTACAGCTGAGAAACAAAACACAGGACGGTGTATAAACCAAACACCACTGCGACGTGTGTGACGTGTGTTTTTCCATGTGAATAGTCAGATCTTGTAGTAGCTACAACTTCAGCAGTCAAACCTTTCTGTCACATTCAATAACAACATGTAATGCTTTTTAACAACTGCTCTGTGACATACAATACAATTAATATATTACAATTAAAAAGGAATCAAAATCAAATGGAATAAAAACCTAGAAATTAAATAAGAAATATATATTATACAATAGATTTTCTGGGGACACAGGTAACATCTGAGTTAATTGGCATAAAAATGGTCATTATGAAAGAGAGGGCGTGGTCAAGGAGGGTGGAGCTGAGAGAAATGAGAAGTAAAGATCACACACCTGTAAAGACTTTAATTGACGAGTGTTTATTGTTTTAGTGAATGGCAAAGGGATAAAAATAGGATAGAGAAGAGTAGAGTGTGTGTTTGTGTCATACTATATGATCAATAGTTTGTGGCCACCCAAAGATAAGATTCGTATGTGCTTTTTGAACATTCCATTCCACATTTAATCCATATTTGCTCTTATAATATCCTCCACTCTTCTAGATATTGGAGTGTGCTAATGGAGATTTATGTGAGATTAAGCTACAAGGGTGTTTTAAAGACAGGCACTGATGTAGATGAGGTGAGGAGGCCTGGGGTGGAGTCAGTGTTTCCATTTATCCCATAAGTGTTTAATTGGGTTGGAGCTCTATACCTGGCTTTGTGCACAGAGGCTTTGTCATGCTGGAACAGGTTTGAGTCTCCTAGTTCAGTTTCATTTAACAATCCACATATGGCTGGAAAAGCCAGGTGTCCCAATACTTTTGACCAAACAGTGTATGAGTGCTTATGTTGAAAATGAGTCTTTATACCTGCCCCAATTTCCTCTTTCCTGAACATTAGATACAGTAGTGTGTGTGTGTGTGTGTGTGTGTGTGTGTGTGTGTGTGTGTGTGTGTGCGCATGCTCACTAGGCCAGTGTGAGTTTATCCAGGTCATTGTGTGAGTTGATGGGATAGAGCTCTCCCAGGTGGATGAGCTTCTCCAGAGCCTCATAGATGAAGATGAGGCAGATGAGGGCAGCGAAGGCTTCTTCTGTGAAACGCGTGATGTAGCAGACCAGAGAGCTGGCGTCCGTCGCAACCAGGATAAAGCACAGGAAGGCTGTCCATAGGCCAATACAGGTGCGCAGAGACAGGTACGAGAGATCATAGTCTCTATAGATGGAGAGAGAGAAAGAGAGAGAGAAAGAGAGAGAGAGAGAGAGACAGAGAGAGAGAGAGAGAGAGAGAGAGAGAGAGAAAAGAGTATTGATTATTTTAGTAAAATGTTACCAAAATTTAAATTTAAATTCAATTAATTTATTGATCTACTATGATAATAAATCTATTTATTAGAGCTGTCAAAATTAGCGTGGTAATATCTTTAACTCAAATTCATTTTAACGGCATTAATTCTATGCATTTTTTAATATTTAATATTTTTTTCATGAAAAAATATGAATAAATCAATATAAAAGCGGTGAAATTACAACCTTAAACCCAAAAAAATTATTTTTAATTACTACTCATTTGTTTTACTGATGCGCTGAGTCCTAAATTGAACACAGAAATACACCATGATGCACACATCCGGCAATTAAAACAGTCCGTGTGGAAACATAGCAAAAGTTCCTTTTGGTGTCCTGATGATTTACGTGATTTCAAACCCTATAATTACTTTCAAACATTGACAAGAATATTTAGTGTTCATGGTCTATGTTGAGTTCAGTTTCACTATTAATAGACATACGTTTGCATAAAGCATCAATATTTGTCACATGTTGATTAGAGTATTAACAACTTATATATATATATATAATATATAAAACAAAAATGCCAGAAATGTTGGCACCCCTACAGATAGAACTTTACTTCAACTTCCCGTTGCTGTGAATATGAGTTGTATATTTTATATAGCAGGGATAGAAAGATATTTGTTAGTGTGACTTTTTCTTTGAAAAAGTTTATACTCCAAGAAAGGGAGGTGGTAGCTGGTTAAGGCATTGGACTTTGGATCAAAAGGTCATGAGTTAAAATCCCAGCCACACATAGCTGCCACTCCTGGGCCCCTGAGCATGGCCCTTAACCCCATAGCTGCTCAGCTGTATGAATAATGTAAATGTCTGCCATTTTGACAAATACTATAAATGTATATGCAATAACGCAATTTATTTGACGCCGATTTGTCCCATAGTTCTATTTTCTGTCCAAAGAAACATAAGTATTGGTATGATATTTTGTTTTGCTTTGAGAAGTCTTCAATATCCAAGTTAAACCAGACCCTGACCTCATCATTTTGGGTCTTTCCCATCTTATACATGAAGATACATTATGGCTTAAAGAATTGACATTCACTGTACGTTTAGAACTACTTGGATAACATCTGAGAGGTACATCTGAAAATTTTCAAGAAGATCTGTAGCCCGTGTATCTGTTACCTTTCTAAAAATGCTTTAATTATGTATAACTTGTATTCAAGATCGTTTAAAAGTTTTATTTAACAAGAGATGGTGCATGACTTCAGAATTTAATTCAATTCACTTGTATTTGTTTAGTGCTTTTAACAATGTACATTGTCTGAACGAAATGCAAATTTGCACAGAAAAATGGTAATAAAAGAATTTTTAAGTTAGTTCCTTATAATTGTAAGTTGGAATCCTACCTACATTACATTTATAACTCGTTATGCAGAGTGGCTTGCTGAGGAGCCCTGCAGTGGCAGATTGGTGGTGTTGGAATTTAACTGATGACCTTTCGAACAATGTCTTAACCATTGTCCCCAATGTCCCCAACACCCCATCATGAATATTATGTGTCTAATGAGTGTCTTGTTATTAGATAATAATTGCATTATAATTCAGTTGCACTGACTTGCAGAACTTGAAAAGGATTTTCTCAAACACCAGAACAGGTCCAGTGCTGCCAAGAATGGTGAGCGGCTGCCCGGCAAACAGAGAGTACGCCACGCCCGTCATCGAGGCTCCTAACAGCGACTCGATAGCGCTCTAGTCGAGAGGAGAACACAGAGAATCGTCAATAAACGAATTAAGCTGGTAGAGGCATAACAATTTAATTACAGTGTCAGACTGTGGGTGTGGGCGTGTTCTTACGATGCGTCCCTCTGTCGCCTCCCCCAGCAGCCCTCCGAAGGTAATGACAGGGGACATGCAGGCACAATAAAGGAAGAGAAAAGATGCCACACACTGCAGACTCAGTCCATCTCGAAAGTCGCTCAGGTAAAAAGGAGCTTTCCGCTTCAGGTCCAGGATCAAACCTCCGAACAACCTGCAGGGACAGACAACACCGGTAAAACTGAAACTATTACAGAGGATACACTATATGGACAAAAGTATTTCGACACCTGACCTTTCTGCCATATGTGTATAATCAAATTTTGCATTTATTAGACTTGGAAACCCAAACCTGTTCCATCATGGCAGTGCTCCTGTGCACAAAGTCAGCTCCATTAAGATATAGTTTACATGGTTTGGAGTGGAAGATCTGCAGTGGCCTGCTTTTCAGCTCTGACCTCAACCCTCTGCACCTTTGACTTTACTAACACCCTTGTGGCTGATGAACACAAATCCAAAATCTAGTGGAACATCTTTCCAGAAGAGTGGAGAGAATTATAAGAGCAAATTGGGAATAAATGTGGAATGCTTATAACCAGTTGTCTGCAAACATTTGGTAATATAGTATACACTGCATTGTATAAATAATATCCACACATTTGCTGAGGGGAATGCAAGATCATGGTTAGCATCCCCCCTACCCCCCAAAAAGACCAACATACTGCATGCCCCAGTTTTATGCCTCTGCAAACACACAAACACACACCTGCCCGTTCTCTGGAGTTCCGGTCCATGGTGTTCCCCTTGCGTCTCCTCCTCGGTTGGAACAGTTGTCCCGTTGGGGACGCCGGGCATCTTTCTTTTCTCCTGCACCAATCACAAACATCTCATCAGATGCCCTTATCCAGAGCGACTTACATTATTGTCAACTTTGCCTTGCTCAAGGGCCCAAGAGTGGCAGCTTAGAACGGCTGGGATTTAAACTTGTGACTTTTGGAGCCAAAATCTATTGCCCAAACCAGTAAAATACTTTCCCAATTTATTATCACAAAAAAAATTGGTGAATCTGAGGAATGAAAATTCCAAGAAAATAACACAAAGCCTCTACTTCAGCTTCACAAGTAAAAAAAAATAAAATCTAATGAATCATTTTTACAATAATGAGTGTGTGTGTGTGTGTGTGTGTGTGTGTGTGTGTGTGTGTGTGTGTGTGTGTGTGTGTGTGTGTGTGTGTGTACAAATACCTGTGAGGGGACACTCTTCGGCGGTTCAATACGGATAGAAGGGTCCCACTCTCCCGGCGGCAAAACAGTCACCTGATCCAAAAACTCATCGATTCCGGCCAGCAGGTCACTCCTGTTCTTCGCCTTGTATGCTACATCATGAAAAATCTACCCACAAACAGAAACGGATTAGAGATCAGTGAAGATCGGTGAAGTCGCTCGTATGACAGCTAATGTCATCACTTCCTGTTTAAGCCTTTAGCGTACCTCATCAGTCATAATGGTAGCCATGGATCGTCCAATCTCGTGATACTGCTGAGCTTTTCCGTCAGGCCCAAGCAGAATGAACATGAACCTGTAAAAGAAAATGAGGCCTCAAATAAAAATTTTGTCCTTCACACACACACACACACACACACACACACACACACACACACACACACACATATATATATATATATATATATATACCTGGTTGGTATGGGTACTTCTGTGAGTCCAGTTAGCAATACTGCAGGCGAAAGCCGGACAAACGCTACGATGGGTCTCTCCAGAAAGTCCAGCTCTCCCACCAGCACATTAGAGGCTTCAGCCCCGGTAGGGATCTTCTTCATGAAGTGTGTGTCCACCTGAGAAAAACAAAAGGCTCATGAGAGATGCTCATAAAGCTATAACGAATTTCTGTTGTCAAATATTCCAGCAATTTTCAAACTTATTTCAATCTGGACTGAGAACTGAACAGAAGGTTTACACCATAGAGGTCTATATGAAGTCATATTTTTTGGACGCAGCTGGTGTTTGCTGTGTTATTATAACTCAGTATGACTGAATCCTTTATTCTGATTGGTCAGAAAGTTTTGACGTGAGTAACAAAGAAAACACAATCACTGGGATGGAAATTTTTGACAGTGTACATTTATGGTAGGGGTCTCCAGTGTCACTTGTCTGTCACTTAAGTACAGCAAGGTTTCTCAGTACATTCATTGAATGATTTGTTTACCCCCAGGCCTTCAGTGGTGTCCTACTCAACCTCTTAATACCATCATTATGAAGCCAAGGCTATAGAAACCTTTAATATTATTAAGAAGACAGGAATCACATACAGTAAGAATAAATTACAATTACAAAAGCCAGAAACCCAAAGAACACAACTCAACACATCTCTTTTCACTGCATCAACAGTTGCACTGCCTGCATACATCATCTTTAACAGAAGCATCGATATGCACCCGGGGTTTCCCTGCTGTCATTTTTCCAGTCACTTCGCTGAGGTGTTCAGTGTAGCCACAGGGGCATTTACTACAGCTGACCAACTCTTTAATCTCCGCCACAGGTCTTCCTCGCTAACGGATTCCGCATGCTGGACATCACTAGCGGCTGGAATGACTACTCAGCGCATATCGTCAGGGGCTAAACCTGAACATCAAGATGGCTATGGCAATATATGACGGTGAGCTTGACCTCGAGGCATCCATCCACGAGCTACAAGAGGAAATACGATTTCTGGTCCTAGAACACTCCACCGCCAGCATTAGAGAGGATGTGGCAGGCATCCCTGCCTCTCACAACACTCTCCTAGGTTCTCCTGGAGCCCATGTGACATAATCAAGTGGCGCCAACAATGCCAGAACCGCTGTCTGCACAACCTATCCCAACCACAACTGGGCCTAATTTCCCTTGCCTCAACACAAATCGAAAGTCCAAAAACCCACAAGGAAGTGAAGGTTCCCCCGAGTATCAGTCCTTCCAGGATGTATTCAGTAAGCAGGCAGGCCATGTATTGATTATCGAAATCTAAACTCCCAAATCGTACAACTCCCTTACCTGCTCCCTCTGGTCCCGGCCACCCTAGAAGACCTCTGTGGAGCCCAAGTATTTACCAAGCTAGAGCTGGTACCGGTTCCTCCCGTGGGCCTAGTAGGTACAGAACTCCCTACGCCAAGAAACCCCGGAAACCCGGCCTGACTTCATTCCAGTGTGTACTCGGCCTCCAACCTCCACTATTCCCCTGGATGGAAGAACCTTCCAACATCCCCGCGGTGGATTACTGGTTCAAAGAGAGCTAGAGAGTCTTGCAATCGACACAAACCCAGCTACAAAGAGAACTTAGGACTACGAAAAGATTCACAGATCCTTGAGAGTGGAGGCTCCTCCCTATGAATCAGGAAAAAAGGTATGGTTGTCGACCCGAAATCTACGCCTCTGACTGCCCTGCAGGAAGCTCAGTCCTCGTTACATCGGGCCGTTTACTATACTGAGGCGTATCAACGACATGTCCTATCGGCTCGACCTCCCTTCCAGGTACATTCCATGTGTCGCTCCAAAAGCCCTTTTCTCACTCTGCCACAGATAACCCTGGAGCTACTAACGATCCGCCTCCCCATTAGGTGCTGGACCAACCCTCCGTATACTCCGTCCAAGAGATTCTGGACTCTCGACTTTGGGGCCCCATGCTGAAATACCTGGTCGATTGGGAGGGATATGGTAAAAAGGAACGCTCCTGGGTCTCCATACATGACGCCCTGTCCCAGCACTCCTGGAGGAGTTTCACCTTAATTACCCTGACCGCCCCGCACCCAAAGGTCGCGGGAGTCCTCCCCCTCCTATTAATCACCTGCACCTGTTTTCACTGAATCCTTCCCCTTTAAAAGATCTCTCTCCTCCTTTACTCAACGTCCAATCTACCGTATACCCACCCTAGATCATCCGGACTCCCTACTGATCCTGTGTCCTCCAGTGATCCGGTGTTCCTTGTTACGCTTCTTTTGAAGCTCGCTACGGCTAAGTTTATAATTTCCTGCACTCCAGTTTCTGAATCTCCTGTGTTTGTTCTCTCCAAAGATAAACAAACTACACCTTGTTTTACTCCTGGTTTCCGCCGTCTGGTGTTCCGTGACACCTGCATTGTTTTTCATCTTTTTAAGTTTTCTGGAGATTTAAGGCAATTTGTGTGATTGTGTGCAAATTCTACAGAAAAGAAAACGTAAAAGTATAAACGGTTCATGAAAAAGTGAACTGAACTTTTGAACTCTTTTGGCCGACATTTCCTCACGATGTCTAGCTTTTCTTAAAAAGTCAGTCTTTTAAATGTCCTTGTAAGTGTATCTGCGATTAAATCAGTTTCTTCTCCTCTGGCAGACATTGTGAAGTAAAACAAAAACAGCTTTTAAATCCACACCAATATATTTGAGCTTGTGCAGTTTGCTACAGATGTGGGTTGGGAGCTCTGACTAGTGAGCTCTCTAACCATCCAATCAAATGTGAAAATACCGACATTGTTGAAAGCCCCCTAGAGGGCCTCGAAGTAAGCAATCCTTATCTGAATAGTTAAAGCAACAGCTTCAAGTAAATTAGAGTTTACGGTAAAAAGAACCCTGCAGTGTTCACTCTGATGGCCATGTGACTCTCTAATCTGATTGGATAAAAACTCCAATGTATACAGACACTCAGTGAAATCATGGTGAGATCCTTGGCAATCATCCCAAACCTCAGATGTCACGCCCACTAGGAGTTGACCTAATGAGTATCCAGTACAACCTGCATAACTGATAACTAACACGCAGAGTTATATTCTTGTACCTTACTGAGGTCCACTTGGCCGTTATCCATCCCCGCCCCATTTTTCACTTCAGCAGTTAGAGGAGGAGGCTGAGAAGATGTGACATGTCCTGCCAGAGCCAGCAAGAGAAAAACATAGTGTGTAATTCAGAGTGACATCCAGCCTGTCCGGATAAACGTGCAGACATGTATGAAGGTCTCACCAGTCTTGTCCAGGCAGTGGGGTTCACTCTGCTTCCTGCCCGATTCGGTCAGAGATTTGACCATGGGCAGCAGGTTGGACCTCCTCTTATCACTCTGGTGGTGATGCCTTTTCAGCAGAGCCTCCCGAACCTTCACCCTCACGCTGTCATCCAACTCGTGAGCTGCCTCTTGATGGTCCAGCACCATGTCTACACACACACACACACACACACACACACACACACACACACACACACGTTCTTTCAGCCCATTCAGTATCTACCATAGAGCAGCGGTAACTTTTTTCTCAGGATGAAGAGTTTATTGGCTGACATTATAACTTCAGGTTTGTAGTATTTTATTCCTCTTGTAAAACAGTGGATTTTATTTGTATTATTATAATTTTTTTTTACTCGACACTGGAGACTCCTTCCATGAATTTTGCGAATAACATTTCTTTACAAACCTTTTGCCCTCTTAATGTATGAAGAGCAATTGGAGGGCCCTATATATACCCCAAACAGGCATAACATTATGACCACCTGAATTTACTCTAATAATAAGTTCTACTCTTCTGGGAAGATGTTTCACTAGATTTTGTGGAGATTTGTGTAGATTCCTTCAAACACAAGAGTGGTAGTAAAGTGCTTCTGATTTAGGTGAGGTGAGGAGGCCTGGGGTGCAGTCAGCTTGAAAAAATCATCCCAAAGGTGTTTAGTAATGCTGAGGTCTATAGCAGGAGATTTTCCACCCCAACTCATGTAAACCATACAGAATCTTTAGGGAGCTGGCTTTGTGCAGAGGGGTATTGCAACGCTGGAACAGGTTTGGATCTCCTAGTTCAAGTGAAGGGAACCTTTAATGCTATAGAACCCAAAGACATTCTATACAATTGTGCCCGTCTGAATTTGTGGTAACAGTTTTAGGGAAAAACCACATATGGGTAGAAATCTTAGGTGTCCCAATACTTTTGTCCATAGAATGTATTATTTAAGCAGTAAAGCTTTATACACTCTTTACAGATTTAAATCTTTTACAACATTAATATTAATACACAATATTTAAAGGACTCTGAAATACATTTGTGTCTTTCTTGAAAGTTTTTTCCATCCCTTCTGTCTCTTTCTCTCTCTCTCTCTCTCTCTCGCTCCCTCTCTCTATGTATAAAAGGGTATGTTTAGAACATTGCACCATTTCCTGTATGCATCTATCTGTCATGTGGGCGAGTGTGTATGTATGAGATCAGTGTGTGAAGGGAAGTTGAGAATATTCTGACTCTGCAGGAAGCCCACACACTCCTGTCTCACACTCCATACACTCTGATCTATCCAGCCTCCACGTCACAGTGAATCCTGTCAACTCCAGTGCACTTCTGAGGAACAGCTCATGAGTTCCGGAAATCTGAAGCTAACAAGGCAGAGGGATGAGAGGAGCGGTGGAGGATGGAGGGATGAGAGAATCAGTGGTAGAGGATGGAGGGATGAGAGGAGCAGTAGAGGATGGATCGATGAGAGGAGTGGTAGAGGATGGAGGGATGACAGAAGTGGTAGAGGATGGAGGGATGAGAGGAGCGGTAGAGGATGGAGGGATCAGAGGAGCGGTGGTAGAGGATAGAGGGATCATCATCTACTGCTCCTCTCATCAAGTCCAAGCACTACCAGGCTTTTAACACTGATCTCTCCATCCTCTACCACTGCACCACTGATCTCTCCATCCTCTACCACTGCTCCACTGATCTCTTCATCCTTTACCACTGCACCACTGATCTCTCCATCCTCTACCACTGCACCACTGATCCCTCAATCCTCTACCACTGCACCACTGATCCCTCAATCCTCTACCACTGCACCACTGATCCCTCCATCCTCTACCACTGCACCACTGATCCCTAAATCCTCTACCACTGCACCACTGATCTCTCCATCCTCTACCACTGCACCACTGATCTCTCCATCCTCTACCACTGCACCACTGATCTCTCCATCCTCTACCACTGCACCACTGATCTCTCCATCCTCTACCACTCCACCATGATCTCTTTATCCTCTACCACTGCACCACTGATCTCTCCATCTTCTACCACTAACCTACTGATCTCGCCATCCTCTACCACTGCACCATGATCTCTTTATCCTCTACCACTCCACCACTGATCTCTCCATCCTCCACCACTGCACCACTAAACCAAAGCACAACACAACAAAGAACACCATTACTAAAGCACCTCTGAACTGGCTTCAAAAATGATGTTGTTCTGATGGAACTGAAAACCAACAGTAGTCCTTAAATCTCTTACTTAAGACATTTGACCTATGACCTTTGAGGACTGACCGGCGATCTCCTCGATGCAGTTGGCTCTCATGTCCAGGAGCACAGTGCCGTTGATGATGCAGCTGCGCAACTCGAACAGGCTGTGCAGAGACAGAGTGGCCACGTAGGGTTTACTCCACCTCTCACCTCCATCCTCCACATCCTCCTCAAACTTTAGCCACCTGAAGCACGCACACACACACACACACACACACACACACACACATTATATATATACAGTGCCCTCCACAATTATTGGCACCCCTGTTTAAGATGTGGTCGTGGACTTCTAAAAATTCTCCTTTTTTTTAAAACAACATAGAACCCAAATGCAAAAAAAGAGAAAAATCCAACCTTTCATTTAAGTACATAACTTTGGTGGTAAAAAAAATCATACATTTAGAAAAAAAAAAAAACTTGAAATCATGTGTCCCACAATTATTGGCACCCCTAACAATTCCTCTGAAAAATTTAATTTTTTTTTTTTTATATATATTTTTCTGTAGTTGCTAAGGTTGGTCAGGGTATCTAGGGACTTTTAATTAGTAATTCATGATTTCCTGTTTCCCTGGGGTATAAATATGACGTGACACAGAGGCCTAATTCTCTTACCCATTTGTCAACATGGCAAAGACAAGAGAACACACCATTCAAGTAAGGCAGATGTGTGTCGACCTTCATAAGTCAGGCAATGGCTACAAGAAAATAGCCACACTTGCCGGTATCTACAGTCTGAGGAATCATTAAGAAGTTTAAAACAACTGGAACAGTGACAAACAAGGCTGGAAGAGGTCCCAAGTTTATCTTGCCACAACGCACAGTAAGGAGGATGGTAAGAGAAGTAGAATATTTCCCAAGCTCACCGTCACAGAATTGCATCAAAGAGTGGCATCTTGGGGTCACAGAGTCTCCAAAACAACCATCAGACGCTCTCTACATGCCAACAAGCTGTTTGGGAGGCATGCAAGGAAAAAGCCTTTTCTCACTAACACTCACAAACGTAAACGTCTGGAGTTTGCTAAGCGGTACTGGGACTTCAACTGGGATCGTGTGCTTTGGTCAGATGAGACTAAGATTGAGCTTTTTGGCAACAAACACTCTAAGTGGGTCTGGCGAATGAGTATGCCGAAAAGCACCTCATGCCCACCGTGAAGTATGGTGGAGGATCTGTGATGCTGTGGGCCTGTTTCTCTTCCAAAGGCCCTGGGAACCTTGTTAGGGTGCATGGCATTATGAACGCTTTGAAGTACCAGGATATTTTAAATAAAAACCTGATGGCCTCTGCCAGAAAGCTGAAGATGGGTCGTCATTGGGTCTTTCAGCAGGATAATGATCCAAAACATGTGGCAAAATCTACACAAAAGTGGTTCAGCAGTCACAAACTCAAGGTCCTCCCATGGCCATCTCAGTCCCCAGACCTCAACCCAATCGAAAACCTGTGGGGCGAGCTAAAGACAAGAGTGCATAAGAGAGGACCCAGGACACTGGATGATCTAGAAAGATTGTGCAAAGAAGAATGGTCAAAAATCCCTCTCTCTGTGTTCTCCAATCTTGTGAAATGTTATAGGAGGAGATTAAGTGCTGTCTTGTTGGCAAAAGGAGGTTGTACAAAGTATTAACATCAGGGGTGCCAATAATTGTGGCACACATGATTTCAAGTTTTGTTTTTTTTTCTAAATGTGTGATTTTTTTTACCACCAAAGTAATGTACTTAAATAAAAGGTTGGATTTTTCTCTTTTTTTGCATTTGGGTTCTATGTTGTTTTAAAAAAAAAGGAGAATTTTTAGAAGTCCACAACCACATCTTAAACAGGGGTGCCAATAATTGTGGAAGGCACTGTATATAT